>CM060479.1:16254808-16307308 GCA_030544235.1 Lepturacanthus savala | reverse complement strand
TAAAGACCTTCACTACAGTGGAGTCCAGTTTGTTTAGGTACAGAAGGCAATAGCCAGTGTCTCTCAGAATAAAAACAGCAACAGCAAATTACCCTGTGACTTGTGTTCGATGATGTTGCTGGTGTTACCCCTCCAGTAGTAATGAAATAACTGTTGAATCCTTGTATAATTAGCTTTTTGTATAATTACGTTCCCGGTCTTCCTCATTATTAGCAGTTTACATTCTGAACACAAAAGATCTCCTTTAATGTAAAGTCCATTCTTAGTGTTTGTGCACTTCAGGCTTCAAGTTCATAAAGTGTCACTGTGCCCCTGTGTGATTTTTCATGCATCAAGTTTGCATCTAGTAAAACATCATTAAGTTATAGTTTCCAAAGTTTAACCCTGACGTTTTATCATAGCATCTACATCAACATGTGCTGAGTCCCTATGAAAGAGTTAATGTCTCTACAGTGTACAGTAATGAAGTTTCATGACTGCAGTATGCAATCCCAGTCCTTTACTTAACCCCTAAAACCCCACAGTATCTCAAACAGATACACTGGTTTTACATCACACACAACACAAAACAACACTGCAACAATCAACAGGTTATCAATGCAATGCAAGCAGATCACTGAAGGATGAATTTGTTTGTATTTTAATCTCATTGGATAATTCTGAAGCGCGAGTTTCTATTTTCAAACTAAGACACAGCTCTTTTTTGTCCATTGTTTGTTTCATCCACATATCACACGTTCTGTCATTTTAATTAAGTGACTCAGTGCTAACTGTCCATGATATCAACATTACATGAACATATGAATCCTAATAATAGCAAAATTGTGCTTTAAAAATTCCTTACTGGAATCAAGAATTAAAAAGGCCAAAAGAAGAAGGCACCAGAGTAGATATTCTGTATTTAACTCAAACATGAGCGAGAAAAATGAAAAAAAATTCATCACAATGACAGTATTAACATGCTGAAGCTGAAGGATAATATTTACAGTGTTTAGCATGTGAACATTTGTCAATTGGCAATAAACACAAAATACAGCTAAGGGATTTAGGATTATTTGTAGCTTTGATTCCATTTAGTCAAACAAAAGCAATGGACTAAGAGAAAGTGGAATCATGGACATATATACAGAATTTCATGTCCATCAAAAATTTAAAAATTCCAGAGAAATGTTACAATTCTGCAATAAATTCAAGCATAAGCTAGAAAAATGTTTTTAAAAAATTCCAGAGATACAGACCATACAGAGCTACAACCATAGGGATGTTTATCTCGTGTTTATCATCCTAGTGTAAAATGTTAGCATGCTAACATCTAATTAGAACTAAACAGAGTGTGCAGCAGAACTTGTTAAGAATTTCATTGGTAATTGCTGATAAACAAAACAAATTTGAAAGCATTGTCTGCTGTAGTAACAGTTGTTTTTTTTTTCCTCCTAAGTCCTTCAACCGTGCAGATGAGTGACTGAGGAGCAGCAGGGATGATGAATGGGTTAATCCACACATGAATCCACTCTGCAGTGACAGGGTTTAGCTGTGGCGCCCATGCCACTGGTCAGATTAGACAGCACCTAATGCTTTGTAAGATGATTACATCTATTTCAGGAGGCATTTATGCCATCGCAGAGTTGTAACTGCATTTGATTACATTGCGTAGACCTATTGTTCCTCATCACTGTCAAAAGGAACTGGTCAGATGTCCGGGGTCCATCTTTGCTGAGTGAGTTTTAATAAGCCTGTGCAACAACAGCGCACGCTCTCTGAAGCCCTGTACTGTTTAACAACAATCTCACTGACCGACAACTAGTTTAACCAGGTGGCTCACTCTATATCGGTCAGAGATGAACACTGATCGATATTACGGCTCTAATGACGGCTAATGTGGTCTGTGGAAGTAAAATGTTTGTGCGCAGCTTCATGTGCACAAGATATGAGTGAGATGAGGGAGAACATCTGTTGCAGGATATTATGTAAGCATTCAAAGTGCACTCAGAGGAAGATTAGACATTACAATGTAATCCACACATTAAATTAAAAACATGACCTAATGGAGTTTGTCCACATGGTAAATATTTATTATAAAGAAAACAAAACAGTTATTTTGGGTTATTACCCGATTTTAAGTAGTTTGTTAATGCAAGTCCTTGTTTATTTAGGGTTTTATAACTGCTAATAGAAGCCGTGTACCAATATGGCACTTTGGGGATTATTTTGAATGAAGAGTACACTAAAAATTCAATGCATTATTATCATTATTATTATTATGTTTTCTTGTGTAGATGGAGGATTTTCCCCATCAGAGATGATCCAGACTACTGTATTAGATCAAAACTAATCAAACAACATTGCATGGCATGGAACAAGTCATACAAGAATACAACCATTCCACTGACAAATGTCTAATTTTCATTCAATTTTTTTTTTTTTTTTGCAGCTGTAAAGCATTATCGTAACTCTCCAAGACTGAATAATCGACAGATTCAGATGTGGCATACCTAGTTCCTATACAAACCAGTACAATGCAAAACATCTAGTTTAGTTTTCCAAAGGCCTAGAACGAAAACAAAATCAACGCAAAAACACCAAGATGCCAATTTCTGATGTTGAAATCACCTCAGTACTATGCTTTTGATGACTGATTTCCAAATTAATAAATCAACTGATCATGCTGAAACTAAAAATACTACTCAAGCATGAACTTGGTAGGCAGTCGGATAACTGAAGCTACTAAAAAAGCAGTGAGAGACAAACCAAAAAACGTATCTGAACGTGACAAGTGCAAATGTCTTTTTAGGGTTGTGTTGCATTTCTCTGTGGATTGAGTGTTTTAAATCATGGGCAAGTATTATTGTGAGAAAACCCAGACTGAAATCAAAATTATACTAAAATCTAATTTTCTATAAAATTCATTTAACAACATGTAGCCCCATTGTTGAGCAGGATTCAGTTGTTATTCACATAGTTGAGTAAAGAGCTTGTTTTCAGGAAAGAAGCAGAGCCAGCAGTTCTGACTGAGGTGTGAGGATCATTTCACCACTGGGACCCAGGGAGGGAGGAGAATCTGGCCAAACTATAGTCCTGTTGTTACATGGAAAATAATAAATACATGAGCTGAACTTCGGTAATGGATCATGTTCTGTTCAGCAATAGTGTTGTTAATTGTATTTGACCAGACTGCTAAAGGAGTAAAGAGCAGAAGTAACAGGTTAAAGGGAAAAATTCGCATAGAGTTGGGCTAATTCTGAATGAGGTATTAGGGTTTCTGTTTTTCTGAGAATGCATGAAAACTGTATAGATCAAGTATAGTTCAAGACGGTTTCTTCATAAGTTGACTCACTGTTTATGCAAAGGCAAGGAAGGAAGTGAGAAGGGCACAGTGTGTGATAATTAGTCAACACAAGTAGGGAGAGACTCATGCAAATTGTTTCTCAGATATGCAACAGTGTGCGCAGATGCCAAAGATAAACAGATGGCTTCAAGTCAAACGCAGCTGAGAGGGTTAATTTTAACTTCTGTCTTAATTAGAAATCGTTTCGTAATGTGGGAAAAAAAAATCTCCTCGTCTGCTGAAACCAAAGTAAAAACGAATAATTTTTTTCTTAACTACTGCTGAGTCCACAAATACACTCCGCACAGTGCATGAACCAGAAAACCGGACTAAAGTGAAAAACCTACAGCTTAGAGGAGATTGGTGCCTGTGGGCTGATGTACACTGGCAGCAGCAAATGATGCCTCCCTGAATGTTAATTGGAGTCAAATCGCAGCTCACACTGCGTCATCACACGTACACCATAATATGTCAACCTGAAGTCACAGGGATTGACGTCACTCTGCATCATAATGCTTCTCGGACCAGCATGAGAAAATCTATATAATCTATGTAGAGAAATTGTCTCATGGCAAGTTATGCTGCATTTAACTACTGGAAATCTACATTTGCGTTTTGCTGCACTACAGTTCCTTAAAGGGGCCGCCCGATTATGAAAAATAAAACACTAAAAAAAACACTTTTTCAGTGCTTGTGTGTAAATATTTAGGTCTCTGGTGTAAATAAAACCACCCACTCATTCTTTTGTGCCATGGCCTCTTCTGTACCGTTGCTAAAACCTGGCTAAATACAAGATAATATAGAAATGGCTTCTGTTGTGATGTGCCTCCACCTCCTTCCGGAGCACTTGTACTTGACTTCCAATTCTCCAAGTGACCCCAGCTCTGTAAGGGGCGGGACATCTCCAACAGAACTAGGCCAATCATAACAGAGTGGGCAAGGGTGTGTGAGAAGGCAGATTGCATTGCTGCTACAGATCTGACTATGTGCTTATGGAGCATAAAAAACATGACCGAGAGCTATTCATATTATATTCATATGAAAATCAAGTCGGTTATTTTTTTTATATATATATATATATATATAAAGCACACTAGTATGTTGTTTGTCTCTATTCGATGTTACAACTTCATCATCTCAAATCATCCTCAGTCTGACCATATTAGTGCACAATCCAGCAGAAAACGGTGACACAGTCTGCATCTTGGGTTACGCAGGCAGACTGCCGGACTGTCCTACTGTATCCGGCTCATTTCTGCCAACTGTTTCAATTGCTACTTGAGTCCCAGCTGCAATATTTGCTGCAGTGTGTCAATCCTAAAATCACTATTAGGCTGAGTGGTCGGGCTCCAACTCATCACTAATAAGTGAAAGTGCCTCAGAGATACAGATCCATGCAGCTGCTGTTGCTTATCATAATGCTGATTGTGGTTCCGGACAAACCATGTGGGGATCACTTCAGACAAACACATGGAAGGGCGGAGTACAAAGTGGGTTTTTAATGTTACAGTAGTTTCGGAGAAGTGCTGCTGTTCAACCTTTGACCGTAGTCTCATGTTGTCCTCTGAATTGTTGGGAAAAAAACAGGGCAGATGCAGATTTGCATGTAACTCTCTTGTTTGTAAAACTGATAAACAAAAGGTTTAGCTTTGTATAGAGATAGAACCCAGAGACCAAATCATATCAAGGAAATGGTTACAACAGTTTTGGAAGCCAATGATGCTTTTCTACTACATGGTACTGACTCAACTCAACTGTTTTCTGGTAACTTCTTTCTAAAACCAGCTCTGTTAAACTGACAAAACAACTTGAGCACCAGAAACTCTACAGACCAATGATCAGTCATTTTTCTCATTCACAATGACTTGAAACACAGAATTCACACAGAAGGGAAAAAAAGACACTGATTTGTCCAGTTCTTTGTATTCACTGCCGCCATGAAATAATTTTGCGTGACCACACGATGGTCTCGCTCTTTTCTTTTTATTACTTCTGCCTTTTAGTTTGTTTGCTCTCATTCTCTCTAATATTTATTAAAACAGCTATTAATGTAACTTTAAATGTTTTCAAAGAAGGGAAATGTCCTCCCCTCCTGCTCAAACAGAAAGCACAAGGGCTGTTTGTTTTAACCAATCAGCTGCTTGTAAACCCTGCATAGCAGCTGATAACGTCATAAAGCTGATTATAACGTTATTGGCCTGGTGATTTTTTTGGAAAAGTAATAACTGATTCGATAATGTAATAAGTTATTATATTATTGGAAAAAGGTTATTACCTTATCAGTTAAGGACTTTTATTACGTCAATGTCCAATTATTACGTTATAGACCTATTACATTTTAAAGAAGAAAAAGTAAAGCAAGTAGAGTTGAGTCAAGCTTGTCTTGTACTCGTGTTTAATAAAACACGAGTGCAAACATTTTAAAATTAGACTTTCAGTCACTAACTGCTTTCCTCCACATAAATGTGTATGAATTAATGTTGTAATTACAGGATATGTCAAACAAAATCCAAAGAATGAATTAGAAAACCTTCCTTGGTACAGGTACATGGTAACAATGGATAAATTTCTTCTGTAGATGAATCTAAACTTGGCTGTATTTTTCAACTTGAAGCAGCCTGGACCGAACGTCTCCATGGTCAGAACCACGGAGTCATGTGGCACCGATGGTCCCTCATAAAGGAAGCTGGTCAGAAGCCTTTAAGCGGTCTGGTGGTCATGATGTCGACCCACAGCGCCTGAACAGAAACCTAAAGCTTGACCGCTGTCACCAAGTGCACTTTACATACTGGCCTGCAGTGCAGCACATTATGGTCCAACATCCAGAAGGCTTTAGTGCAGCTTATACACACTGTTTCTATAGGACTGTAAAAGTGTAGAGGGTTACAGTACAGCAGACCCATGTGATTAGGTTCATATTGTCAATTTCCCTTTCTTTCTTTGTGTCACAGCAGCAGCTAATTGACTTTACAGGTAACTGCTAACCGTTAACCAGCTTTTAATTTCTTTCCCTAAGTCATTTTTTTCTCTGTCATACACACTCTCACACTTCATTTTAGTCAGTGACTTATAAAGAGATGGCTAAAATGGACAATTGCCCCGTGAATAAATAAGGCTATTTTTGTTCATTTCATGAAAAAATGAAGGACACCAGTGAGCCTTGCTGACTAGAACATCGTGGCTCAAAAATCGCCAGAGAAGTACTGTGTGGAAGCATTTTTGGATTCAGCACCATAGACAGAGAAACTGTGGAAATGAGAGAGCAGCAACATGTCGAAGTCCAGAGCAGATTTCACACTGGACACACACTAACTTCTCCTCCTGTTATGACTTATATGGTTGTGTGTTTTCAAATTGTCCATTTACTGTGCAAGTCAACTTTCATAGCACCTAAAAGCATCTGTGAAAGTTCATGGCTCCATTATATTACTGGTTTCTAAACATATATCTGATTATATTAAACAGGTTATCATAATTGAATATCTGGACACGCTCAATGCCAGGTGAACAGAACAGAGCCAGACCATCAATACATTTAGTACTCCCAACTATTTGACTCAGCTTTGAAATTCTTCTGTTTTTCCTAAAATAAAATTAAATACACTAGGTTGTGCTTTACTGACTCACCAAGAAGAGCTTCGAACAAGTTGCTTTTGAAGATTCCCATCACTCTCTGAATGGCGTTCTTGAGCTGCTGCTCTTCTGGCGTCCTTAGTTTAGTGCAGTAATCGTCCAAAAGCCCCAAGGCCCGAGCTGTGTCTGCAGGAGGGGAGCAGATAAAAGACGAACGATTAGTCAATTAATCTATTAGGTGGTATCTATTACATTAATCACCAACTATTTTGATAATCAATCAATCAAATCGTCATTTTTAAGAAGAACATGTCCAATTATCTGGTTGCAGATTCTCAAATCTGTATATTTTCTTGTTGCTTTAGTCTTCTATAATAGTAATAATTGAGTAATTGATGATCTTTTGGTCAAGAAGAAGTCATTTTAGTTTGCACCTTTCAGATGTCTTCAACATGTTACACCATTTTATGAACCAAGTAGTTGTTAGTCGCAGCTCTATAATATATTGTCAAAAGTTGGACACACCTTCCTGTTCATTTTGAGAAAAAGACAGAGGCGATATACAATATATATGACCAAAGGTATGTGGACACAAGCATTACACTCATATAGTGGAACATCACATCTAAAAACAATCAGGTGTTGGGTGTGTTGCTGCAACAGCAGCTTCCTGTTTCAGTTCCAGGTGACACTGGTGATGTGTGACCGAGTCTGGCTCACAAAACCAAAGGTGTTGAATAGAGTTTACCTGCAGGCCTTTTTTCCCCGCAGCAAACCTGACTATTCTATAATCCTGACTATTACATTAACTGCCAACTCAATTTGAGTCAATTTTTTAGAAGAAAATGTCAAAATTCTCTACTTCCAGCTTCTAATATACATTTATGTTCTGGCCTTTGGTTGTAGACTGGACAATGGTTGTATCTTCAGCTTTGGAAAACAGTGATTATTATTATACACCATTTAATGAACTAAACAACTACACTACCATTCAAAAGTTTTGGGTCACTTGGAAATTCGTGAAAGAAGAGCACTGTTTTTTCAATGAAGATAACTTAAAACTAATCAGAAATACACTCTATACATCGCCAATGGTAAATGACTATTCTAGCTGCAAATGTCTGGTTTTTGGTGCAATATCTTCATAGGTGTATAGAGGCCCATTTTCCAGTGTTCTTTTACAACTCATGGTGGTAAATAAAAGTGTGACTTTTCATGGAATACACTAAATTGTCTGGGTGACCCCAAACATTTGAAAAGTAGTCTAAATTGATTAATTGCTTCAATAAATTATAGATTATCAAAACAGATGTTAGTTGCAGCCCTAGTGGAATGTAAAAGGCTTTAGGACCAAGGTTAGAGTTTAAACTGTTATTATGAACAACGGAGATGCAAATCGCTGGTAATGTTACAGCAAATCTCATCACAAGCACTTGAAATGTTCCTGGTTTGATAAAAGCTGTACCGTACACCTACTGACCTTTTTTTCTGACAGGCATGGCTGACTCCCGTGTAAACTCGACTCTCGGCTAAGGCTTCCGGTTCAGTCTTCAGTGCATGGTCGGGGGAAAAATAAAGTTATTTCTTAGAGGGGAAGAACGGGAAGAGTTCCAATCCACTTTGCTCTAAGGAGAGAACATGTGGGCTCCCAAAGTGGAGTCCAGGGACCCTGCAGAGCAGGAGGAGGGGTTTAATTTCACTGGCTGTAATTTAATACAGTTGAACAGTGTGATCACAGGTGTCTCCGTCCCAGATGACAACAGTAATCCTGCTGTGTGGAGTAGTTATCTCTGATTTTTTTTTTTTACCACATCCTGCACAAGGGGGCTGTGTTACTGGCGTCTGGGTCCATCCTCCGGCTGAAGAGCTGCTGGCGGACTGCAGAAGTGCCTTGTCATGACTGATTCACTGCTGCTTCAGGAGGACTCCACAGACAGAAACACGCACAGTTAGTTCACCCTGCACAGCTGGAGACAAAAAAAAGGTGGGACGCCAAAGTCCATCAGGAAGCTGGAGTCTTCATAAGCCGTCAGGAAGCTGCTTAATGTCCCACGGTGCGAGCAGCAGCAGCAGCAGCAGCAGACGGGGTCTGCGGGTCTGAGGACCGGCCTGGGTTTAACGCAGGGCCGGCGTCGTACCCGCAGAGCTGCTCCACGTCATGAAAAAGTCCACACCTGAAGTTTTATTACCTTACCTGCACGCGAGCCCCGGCAAGCGGGATTAAGAAAAAAAAACCTGCGCCACACTTCAAAAGACGTCGAGCTCGTGGAGAGCCGTCGACTGAAATAAAGCTAACGAGAAACAGTCACTTCGGAGTTTGTGTCTGCAGGTGGTGACTTATTGCAGGGACCTGTGTATGTGTGTGTGTGTGTGTGTGTGTGTACGCATGTGTGTGTGTCGGTACCCCCCATGAGGCGGGGAACGGGAATTCATAACATTAAAAAAATAATAATAAATATAAGAAGAACTCTTGACGGTTAACGTCGCCGCTACGCACGAAAATAAACATTGACGTTGCCTATAAGTTAGCTAGCGCTCGTGCTAAACCAGACGGAATGATGCTTGTTTCCCAGCGCGGCGCCTGGCTGAGGGGATACCTGCCTGTAACTGTGGGGGAAAACGCGTGGCTCTCAAACGACTCCATATGTTGTCGTGTTCCGTGAAACGGTGACCGTGCGTCGGCCGGAAACGTCCCCGGGAGAAAAGCGGCACTGTCGCGAATCCCCGAGCCGCAACATCTCTTTATTCTTTAAGCAGGTGCGGCGGCGGCGGCTGAGACATATAACTGACAGCGGCTGAAGCGCCAGCGGCAAGCGCGCTGCAACTAGCCGCGGCACTTCCGTTTGGGATTTTCAAAATAAAACCCCGGCAATATGTTTTATATAACGTGTCAAACAGAAGTGCAGCCCCAGCTGTTTATTTAATAGGCTGGTTATTATAGTAATATATACTGAAGTGACAAGCTGTTCAATTATTACCGGGTAAGGTTCATTATTGAAGTTGTTTAATTAGTAAATTTAAATCGTACCCTTAGTCCATAGAGGTGATGGACTATTTTCCGCATCAGCCATATTGACATGAAATATTTACACCTAGGTGTTATTTATGATGCTGATTAAGATTCGGTTCTATTTAATGTAGTAATGCCTTTCCACTGAGACAAACGAGCAGTACCCTGACTCTGTTTAATCTGAATGGACGGGAACCTTAATGAGGATCATTAATATCAGTGTATACCTATTGCAATATGCAATATGGCTGTGAAAAAAATCTATTGTACAGCTCATTATGTTTTAAACTCTCTTGTTGCACATTTAATTTTCATCAAGGCCAGTTCACTTTTCTGGCCCACTCATCAATAATGCAATATATATTTTAAAATATAAGTCATCAGTCTAATTTAAAAAAAAAAAAAAAAAAAAAAAAAACTCATACTGAGGCCACATATGGGAGTATCAATTCAAGTTGAGGTGAAAATTATTTGATTTTTCTGTTTGAAACTTCAGCTTCAAATTCATACCTGACAATGAAGTAGAACACAACACATATCTAAACAAACAACAGCATACAACTGATAATGCTGGCAGTGGTTTAGATTTATTAGACAATTTAAAATAATTATACATAAAAAAGAGGGTATTCCAATGAAGTGGAGGAACAGTGATGCCCCGATACACCTTCCAGGATGCTGACTTCCACTTACCAGTGAAAACAAGCTTTCTTTAATCAATATGGCTCAGGAAATGACTTTTTGAACAGGGAAAAATCTTCAAAACCTTTATCTTTAAGGTCACGTGGCGTGACTTCCGGCTCAAAATCCGCGAACTTGACGTATCTGTTTAACTTTACCTTAGCAACGCGGAGGCTGGTCGCTGGTTAGCTGGTTCCAGGCTCGACTGATAGGTCGCGACAACCAATTGTATATTTGGATTTCTTGTCGCATCAGGACGAATCAACCAATAAAAAAAAGATTTAGAAGCTTTGGACCTGTGCGAAGGTGAGAGTTGAAAATATTGCTGCATTAAATGTATTGTGGAAAATATGAAACTAGTTTTATCATGGCGTCCATTATTCTCCATTGCAAATTATTATTATTATTATTATTATTATTATTATTATTATTATTATTATTATTATTATTATTATTATTATTATTATTATTATTATATTTTATTTTTAAATAAGCCTGAAAACCATCTTTTCAAATAACAACACAGTTTGCATATTTTTACCTGTTCTATTGAATTTAGATTTGGAAATTTTACTAAGACTTCCAGAAAATTCAAATACAGTTAGAATCACATTTCGCTTTAAAACAGTACAGTGATCAGCCTCAGGTCTCAACCATGGATGTACTGGAATTTCATTTTGGAATTGAGTTGTCGTCATTTGTGACCCAACAGCGACCTCTGTCTGTTAACAGACAAATTGCATCTTCTATCAGAGCAGCAGCTACAGGGGAATCAAATAACTTCCAAAAAGTGAATGCAACAACAGATTAATACATTTTAGAATAAATATTGAATCAAAGCATAGAGAAATAAAAACATGCTGAGTAATCACTGTGATTCCTGTATTTAAAACCATAAAAAAAAAACCTTTTCCACTGGTTGTTTTTGTCTTTCCAGAGCCTAAAAGTCTGCGTTCAGAGCTTATAATACAGCTATGGGTTCTTGATAAATAATGCTCATAATCTGTAATTATTGCTGAAGAGAAACCCTAAAAGAACATGTCCATACAGGATGATTGTTAAAGACTTAACACTGTACGATGATTTAAAAATGAAAATCTCATACCGATCCTGTTCTACTGAAGGACTAAACCTATCCAGTCGCTACCATACCGAATGTCTTGGAAAATGTCCAGAAACCTGATAAGATCACTGCTGCTCCTTGGGTGAATGTGGTTTACGATTATGATGACAGTAATTACCATGTCTGCTGCCAACACAACCTCATCTAGAACCCGACTATCCTGTCTGTAAAACCTTTGCGTTGACATTTCCAACATGAATCTGAACTGCTAATGAATTATTATATTTTGCCCAGAAAAAAGAAAAACAAGTCACATTAATATCCTGTTTATTGAGACAAAATTGCTGTAATTGTATCATAGAACTGGACTATATACAAATGATCAGTGCTCAGAAACATATTTTCAGATCAAAACAACTTGCATGTTTATAATTTAGATTTGATCTTTTGCCCTAAATTGTGCCATTTTATATAAATGTTATAATATATAAATACTTAAAATTTGTTTAGATTTTGGACTATACACTCTAATTTAGTTTGAGTGAGTTACCATGATTACCAGTTATACACTCATTAAGGCATTGATTTTATATCGTATAGTATCTTGATCCGTCCAACCTGCTCTCATAGTGTTCATCATTCTCACTTGGTTATGCTTTTTGCCAACACCAACATTCTCAGGGGTAAAACCTCCTCCACCCATTCGCCACTGGACTGCAACATCCTCTGCCATAAACCTGCCTCATCGTTCGTTGAATCCATCCAAAGCACTTCTACCCCGTAACTCTTCCCTGCACACAGAGCATATTAAGAGAGCACCATTAATATCCACACTTCAATTTCATTTGTAGTAGCTGAGATCATTAAAAACCCGTTGAAATGTTCCATATCGCATAAAGTATGAGGCTACAAGGCAGGTTTTTCTTTACACTATCTTCATAATTTTTGATAAAAACATAGTCTGGACTCTTATAATATAGATTTATTATCTGTTGCTTTTTTCTTGATCCAGTATTGACATTGTGCGGACATTAGAGACATTTTATAACATTCCGGTGGGATAAAATGAGTAAACCCACATGATTGATCTAGTATATATGTGATATTTAGCATGTTAAATGAATGTCAAACTTATTTTTGTGATTTTTTTTTTGCATTTTTAAAAAGCAAATCAACTTTGTCTACCACGATTGATGAATATGTGAAGTCAAAAATTCAGATTTTGTCATGTGGGGCCACGTCTTGACAGTTTCCACAGTACATTTAATGTTTCTACCTCTAACAGGTAAATATAAGGCAGAAACATTTACATATCATGTGGCATTTAGATGCTGTCGGAGTCTTATGTGTCTCACATGTCTTATATATCAGTTATATACAGTAAAAGTATATTAAAAGAAATCCATGAATGCAAACAAAGATCATACAGTAGGAGATAGAAGGAATAACAATTATACTGATTCTAAAAAAAACCAAAATGTTTTCATGCTGTAAAATAAAGGTTCCTGTTGTAGGTCAGTAAAGATTCCCACCTTAACACCTGTTACTTCAATCTCATAAATGTACAGCAGCATGTTGAAGTGAAAGTGGAGCAGACGATCACCTGTCCCGAGCCCGAGTCTGAGGCCTCCGATGTAGTGGCTGTTCAGACGGTCATGATCCCACACCGTGATCTCAGCGCAGGCCTCTCTGAGGTCCTCAGGCCGGAAGCCGTCGTACACCATGGTGTGGTTGAACATGGGGTTGGCCGTCCTCTTCACCACCCGGGTCTTCTGCCGGCTTTTCCGGCTCGTGTCAGGGAGTACGGCGCTGCGGCAGAGGGATGGGAATAAAGATTATTTATTTGTTTAAAATAAAAAATTACCTGAACAAACTGCAGTAAGGTCTGAAAGCTCAAAGAGGAATTAAAGAGCTACTATGAATAATAAATAATAAGAGCTGAAGCAATTAGTATTCTAATTTGTTTAAATAAATCAGTTGGCAAATAATTGTCTTTTTTTTCCAAGCAAAAACACCAAATAAATTCTAGAATCTCAAATGTGAGAATTCAAGTTTTGGGTTTTTTTAGTGAATTGGATATTTTTGAAGTTTTGGGCTGTTTGTCAGACAAAACATGAGACTGATGACCTCATCTTGGTATAGGATTCTGTAACAGACATATGTCATATTGTGCATTTAAAACAATGATTAATCAATTGAGAACATATTTGTCATATTAGCTAGTAATGAAAATAATTGTAAGTCACAGCTCTAGGCAATCATATGAATATATAAGCATTTATGAATTTATTTATATTTAAATTAAACTCATATTACATTTCATTCTGCTTTTTCTCACACTATTTTTTTTAAATAACTACTTATTTCATATTATTTGACTTATTTATTGAAATGTGGTTCTCCCTAGAATGTGAACTGAAAGTTTACAGGACATCCTACCATTTCACAAATGGGTCGATGGTCACTCCTCTAACTGGAGGGAGATTCTTGCAGTCTTTCACCCAAATCTGCACCTCACCAGTCTCCGTCCTAGATGTTCTCTTGCCTGTGGATGCAGTAGTACCACAGTAACGCTAATGATGAAACTAAGATGATAGAACTGATTAAAAGCAGAATGGTCAGCTTACTGTGAGAGGTCTGCGGAAGGAACCTCAGGGCTACTCTCATCTGTCCTCTGCTGTCCGTCAGACAGGAAGGAGTAGGTGTTGGGGTCTGGGCTGACACCTAAAGGATAGAATCAATGTAAGAAATTGTCCGATCGGATAATTTCAACAAGCTCCTTAAAGAAAAGAACCGTTTTACCCTCGCTTTTAATGCAAATTCGTTTATATGCGTGTTACTGAAGTCCCATTCTGACAGATCCAGGTCCACCTCGCCCAGGAAGCTGTTCCGCCCAAAAGTATCGTTGTGCCACACGGAGATGTTCAAACTCTGAGTTTTCAATACCTCCATTATGGTTTTAAACTATGAAAGAAGAAACAGGAACCAATCATGATTGTAAAATATGTAACACGAGTGGTAAGAAATTTGTAAAATGAATAAAATATGTCATTCATACCCTGAGGATTTCACTGAAGTTGGGGTTTACGCTTCTCTTTTTCACTGTGGTTTTTCTCTTTCCTAACTTTGTTTTATCAGGAAGGAGGTAACATTTTACATACCTGCAGACACAAGCAGAACCTTTTCCTTTTCACAAATAGATGATATTTGTAGTCCAAATATCAGCAGATAATGATGTGACAGTTCTACTGCCATTTTGATCGTCATACTGTGCATTGGGAGAACTCACGGGTCGGAGCGGTTCTTCTTGATGTCGGCTACGGCCAAATCCCTGCAGTGCACCACGAAGACATGAAACTCTCCGAGCTTCTGGATGTAGTTCACAGCAAACTGGATGCTTCCCTGGACTTCAATATCGCCAAAGTCTGCAGGGTAAATACTGCTCGTGCTGCCGCTGACCTGCTCATTCATAACGCAACAGAAGAGAGAAAATTCAGGAGGAGAAGAATTTAATACTTCAACAATGTTTTCCCTGCTGATGTAGATAGAAAGATAAGTTCTGATTTAAATAAATAAATAAATCAAAATTTAAATATGTTGTTCACAAGTTGTATTATTTATCAGAAATGGGTATTAATGAGCTTCTAATGAGCAGCATGTGGACGTACAGACGACATGGAGGCCATCCCAGAGGACAGACTTATGTTAGATGTGGAGCTGCCCGTATTTCTTCTCCAGCCTAATGTGTTCTCAAAAGTGCCGTCACTGTCCGCCTGAAAATACCACAGAGAACCAGAAACAAAAGAATGTTACTGTCACACATGGAAACATACAAATCAGTCACAAAAAGATACAAAAGGTTTACAATAATTCCTAAGAACATTTGGATTCATGGTTTAATTGACTGTTACCTCGTCCTGCTGAAGAACAGGAACCGACACGCTGCTTTTCATCTGCTTTGAGTTTGGGAGTGAAGAGGCCACGGGTGGATGTGAAGAAACTGAAAGAAAGATGTGACTTTATATCTCGTCCAATGTTATATTTTATGACTATAAATGTATATGTATATTTCAGAATGGCACTATTTAAATTCATGCTCAGCCTTTAAGTATTGCACATATTTACCATCGCCCACATTTCGATTCATTTGTTCTCTGGAGGTGCTTTTGCTCTGATCTTCTCCTAAGAGGAAATACAGCCATGAGACTTTTTTTATACATACTACTCCCATGCAAAGATATACACCATGTGAAAGGGAAATGTTGTTACTTGTTTGTGAGATGATGTTTTCCAGACTTTTGGATGAGGGTATTGTCCTTGAAGATAATCGTTTCAGAGCTGACATGACGGGCCCAGAATTATTATCATAACCTGCCACAATCAAGATGAAATCAACTCTGGAAAATACTCTGAATATCTATGATCTATGAAGCATATGCATTACAAACTATATTGCTCCAGTAGAAAACAAATTAAACATTTCTTTTGTATTTTTGGTCAGAGGGACATATCATCAAGGATAGATCATGCTCAGTAAATCAGATTAGGATACTGACTAGATTGAATTGAGATTTCTGATGATGAATGAAGTGTTATATTGCTAATAATTGTGTCCAGTTTGAATCAGAAAGTTAAATTTAAAGTTACTTCATGGAACTTTTTTGTTCATTTTAGTGGCCCTGCGTGGACAAAAGTTTTTTAAACAAACCTGTGTTGCAAACAGCTGAGGTAATCTGTTTCTGGTTAGATAACAATAAAAACTAGAATCTGACACTAGTAAAGCAAAGTCAACTTTTTTCATGAGAAATAAGGCTGTGTTCACACCAAATCTAGCGATTTGACACCTTCCTGGAGGGTTGTGCAGTAAGTGTTGACTTGTTTATTTGTACTTTAGACAACACAGCTCCGAAACAATCAGAAAATAATGTTTTATTTCTCTGATTCGTTGCTTTGTTTTCAATAGCACCACTCACTTTATTCATGCAACCTCTAGCTTGTTCTACCACCCCTGCTCTATCATGGGGAATCCGTCCAAACGCAGGTTTTCAGAATAACTTTATGCAATAGCCAATCTTCTCGCTGATAGACTTTGGCTTATGTAAGGGCATAGGAGGCATCATGAGTCTGTAACCAATTAAAAGTTCCTTTTAGTACCTTTAACTATTACTTTCATTTTAGAATCATTTAAGAGTTATTGTCTTTGATTAAAAACACAGCTATATTCTAAAAAAGTGTTTTACAGTTTCCCTTGTAGAGACAGAAAATCACTTGAAAGGGAGATTAAAGAAGTATATATATATATATATATATATATATATATATATATATATATATATATGAATATAAAAAGAGTTGTAACAGTGAGTATTTCCATGTAAAATTTTTTAATTAAATGAGACTCACTGTAATGTTAATGTCTTAACATGGTTTTTTGAGAAACACATCACGGTGGTTATCTTGAAGAAATTTAAAAAAGAGAAAATTCAAAAGCTCACTGCCTGAACTTGCCCGAGACAGAGACCAAGCCCTGGTCGTTGTGTCTTGACTGGAGTCTTGGAGAATGCTCTGTGGTCTTTGCACTACATCAGTCTCTGCAGCTGAAGGGTTAATGGGAGACTCTTGAATGGCTTCGTCTTGGTGAAAAGAAGGGACGTGGGCCTTCTCATCTGGCCCGAGGTAGTGCTGATAATCCTGAGGAACGAAAGATCTGGCAAGACGTGTAAAGTTTCCCAACTTCTTCTCTGAAGCATTGTTGGATTGTGGAGCCGAGGGGGAGCCTGATCCAGTTTGTTCCGTTTTAACGTTATAAAAATAAACATCCTCATCTTCTGAATCTAAAGGTAAAGGACAAGATGGGACCTCTGTGTTAGGCTTAGTGTCTGCCTGCTTCGCTTCATGTGAGGGACTCTTCCTCTGTCTTGGCACTGGTGTCGGCTTTCCTAGTTGTTCTTCACTGACCTTAGTTTGGGGCTTAATGTCTATTGGAAATGTTTTCAAGGGAGAGCCTTCGAGCCTGGATGTCTTGGGACTTGAGGATTCTCTTGGTAGGACCCTCGGGTGGCAGGTTTTAGATGGACTCCTCTTGACTTCGTCCTCTTGCTCTTTGAATTTTGGAGTTTGGGATCTGCTAGGACTATGGGGCTTTACATGAGACTCTGCCATGACTTGGTGTTGGTGACATGTTGATTGTACATCTCCAGCATTACCAGAATTCCTCACCTGTGATCTGTCTGGATTCGGACTGACAAAGCCCTTGTCCGTTACTTTCAGTGATTTAGAGACACTGGCCTTGGTTATGTACAGAGAAGTTTGAGCCTCTTCCTCAGGCTCCTCTCTCCTATCTAACAATGCCCTCAGTTCAGATTCAAGAGAGACAACTTTGTTATTGAGTAATGAACTACTTGAGGTGTCTTTGACTCTTGCAGCAGTTCTAGGTCCTTTATACTCTTTCTCCCAGAAATGCTTAAGCTCATTGATGTTGTTTGGACCTTGCTTTTGAGGGCTGGAAGTGGACTTTCTGGGAAGGGGAACTGGTATATCCCTCTCTTGTTTTTTGGTGTTATAAGCTAGAGAAGGAGTGATGTTTTTTTCCTGTGGTTCAAGAATTGGTGACTCTGTTAATGAACCTGTTAAAGAGTCATCCGTCTCCTCACAGATGAGGACAGGATTAGCTCTGTATGTACCATCTTTTGTTGATAGGTCTCTTTGTGCAGAGGAAACCTCTTCTTGGGACCTGGCAGCAGAATCCTCAACTGGTATTTCCATCTGAGCTGAGAGACTGATGTTTCTGTTCTCTAGATCAGAGTTCGTCTGAACATTTTGAGGGCTAGTTGAAGCTTCTATTCCTTCCTTGAGAGTGCTTTCATGCCTTGCCTGCTCTCTAGTAAATATTAGTTTGGGACTGCTGGTTTCTGTTTCCCAAAAGGCTTTCAAATTGGATAGTCTCTCTGGAGACCGAACAACGCTCTCCACTTGTGTCTCCTGCTGAGCGTCTGAATCAGCTGAAGATGTCATTTCTTTAAAGGGAGTGTTCTGTAGTGCTGTAAGCTGTAGTGTTCTGACCTCTGTCATCTCAGGCAGTTGAGCTTTCTGTGTGACATTTGCAGGTTTGTATGTGGTCATATGTGCAGGATCTTCTGAGAGATTTGAACTATTTTCTGGTTCTTTCTTCTCGGATATCTGCACCTGTTCCTTCAGTGGACTTTGTGCTGGGGCAGTTTTTTCTTGATTTCTTCTAAAGATTCCAAGCAGCTTTTGTCTAGGCGTTGGTGACACAGCATGAGATGAACTCTTTGAACTGCTGTTGATTGACCACTCGGTCTCTGATGTGGCCTCGATTGAAGTGCCAGTGCTTTGTTCGGGGGGCATTTGTTGATGAACACTGTGCCCAGTGGGCAAGTCCGTGACCTGAGCCTGAGAGTGACGGTCCACTTGAGGCTGTGTCTCCAGGTAAACAGGCTTACCTGAGTCTGGCTCTGTATACTCACGGTGCTCAGACAAATCTGCAAAGACAGCAACCACCTATTTGATCATTTGCATATATCACATCTGCTCAATACCACACAGATTGTTCTTTCTGTTAAATCAAGTGGGACATTAGTATGCTATTTCTGGCTGCAATTCAAAGGCCACAAAAAATGTAAAATGTACCACTTTAGCAGGCCCTTCTTGTACAGTATAAAACATACACTGCAGCAGGAAGCAATACTGCAGTGACTGTTTATTTATTCCCCTTTTGACCTCAAGGTACAATATAAAGATGTCAGAGGCTGCATTATACTTTAATATGATTACAATAATATATTTAACACTTAAATAACTCCTGAGCTCCAATTGTGGATCAAATTCAATTAGCAGATTATTAAGCCTTTTAGCCTCTCTCTTATCTTAGGGATTAGCAATGTCACACTTAATTTCACAGTAATATACTGAAGCAAAAGAAAAATGAACAACACATTACAGTACATGAGACAATATTGGAAAATTGCAAACAAATGTTGACATGAATAACACTAACTGATTTCAAGTAATTACACATAATGCCAAAGCAATTTGCAGTAAAGCCAAATAAAATAGATGTACCCTTGCTCTCCACCAAGCTGTCATATATAAATGCACATACTTTACTGCATGCAAGAATATGCACAAGCAAGATGGATGTGAAAACCATGAACATGTTTACGCTTGTGTGATGTCTATGAAGAAATTGGTCAATTTGACTTATTGATTGGCTGTTTACTTCACTCACTGGTTTTAAAATTCAACTCTTACCACCAAGGACCTGTTGTTGGCCAGCATCTTGCATTTGGAGGTTTTTGCAACTGAGTTCACCTTCCTGTGAATCCACTTCGCTCTGCTGGGGTAAAGGCCTATATGTGCCAGCAGTGGTTTTGTCATCAATCTCAGGGTTACTGTTGTTTTCTGTCTCAGAAGGAGCAATCAAATCGACATCCAGCAAACTGTGCTCTCCTAGCTCCGTCCCACCCTGCCACTCCACTTCTCTCAGACCAACTGTGGAGCTGAAGCTCACCCGCTTCCTGTCTCTCCAGGTGCCAGTGGGAGAATCCAGGTTAACTGGACTCTGCGGGTCTAAGCAAGAGAACAAGGATTCTATGGAGCTAGAGGTGGACAAGTGCTTGAGGATGCCCCGTGGAGCAGCAGAGATGATCTGTTTGCCTGCTGGCCCATCTACCTCAACCAAACAGTCCTGAGAACTGATACAGACTGCTTGATTTTCGGACATTGGCATGGAAACAGATGAAATCTGGGTGGTGGGGCTATCGTTAGGGTCAGGTTTGGGGTTAGTAGCATAAGAAACACAGCTGTCAGGTGATGGTAAAGGCTCTGAAAGAAACAAAAAACAGCATGAACACTATATTCACCAACAACATCTTAGCTATGTGCTTGTGTTATCCTTCTGAAGTTGAGGTTTGTAGGTGTTTTTGAATGTATGCTGACAATCTAAACACTGCTGTCCATAAGCATTGCAGTTACACATCAATTACAGAACCATCTATAAAAAGCCCAAGTCCCAAGTGTTTAATCATGCAACGCCTCATTACATATAACCCCATTACTGTCAAAGCTTTCAAATTATTGTAAGGATCGTATCATAATGGAATATCTAGCATCAATGATTGAGAAATCTACCCCAAATATTCAAATATTAAAATTGCATTAATAGATGTTTTTGACCATAGGGAAGCAGTGGGACTAAGTAGGTCGAAGGTATGATTTTCAATACTAACTACACATACTAATCAGAAACAAAGATGCTGTATTGAGATGATGAATTGTGGTGCACAGAACGGGATACCAGAAGTCAATCTTTACTGGTGGAACAGGCATCTTCTCAATCCTAACTCATCACATATGGATTTTTATTCAGGAGCCACTTGGCATCACTTATCAGCAGAGACTTTCTTAGACGTCATTTGAAGATATGTTTAGCTGTGATTTGGACACTGCCTACTTCTGCAGGAAATATCTGTCTCTTTAGCTTAATTGTCACTGCAGATGTTTGGTGCTGCAATGGTAATTTGCAAAGGCTTTTTTTTTAATCAAAAAAGCTGCTGTTGGAAACAACACTGATGTGAGGACATTAAAGTTGAAAATGAGCTGAAAGCCAATTAAATGCCCCATAAAGCTGAAAGGAAACTGCCGAGGTGGTGATGATTGTTTGTGGGTTCATCTCCACCAGTAACACCTTTCACATCACATATGGTAATTTTATCCGTTGCTATACAAATCATGATCATTGTAGCTTTAGAGATTATTCATTTGTGCCTCTTTTCCTTCGCGTCACGAATTTCCCCACAGGGATCAATAAAGTATTTATCATCATCATCATGGTATAATGTCTCCCTCGTAAACATTGTTTTTATTTTTATAGTTCATGTGAAATATTTCCAGCTGCCACAAGTCATGCAGTGCAGATTAAAGCGTTGGAATGTATTCCTGTGTAATCCCCCAGCTAGTCTGGCACTCTCATGATGTATTTGGACTTCTCTTCTCTTAGAGGACCACTGGGAAAATGTCCAGACATGGCTCATTTGCTCATTTCGGAGTGATTGTGAGAAAACACGCTGACTTCAGTGAGTCACCACCGTAATATGTGCTTGCTGGCTGCCGTTCTTGAGCTATTTGTGTTTTTTTCTACAGGCCTTTTCAAAACATTGCAGCAAAAACAGGATGAAATGACTGCCATGCAGCACCTGCTCATGCCAACATGCTGTTTATGGGAAGTTTGAAACGGCTGAAGCGCAGAGAAGCCAAACATCTGGAAAAGCGATCAGTAGAACCAGACTTACATTAGATTCATGATTTGTCCATCGAGCAGTCCACTCAATTCAAAATATAACACAGGATTTGTCATTAGAACACAATGGATGAGTAATACACTCACATGTATGAAAATAGCACAAACAACATCTATATAAAAACTCACCCTCCCTTGGTGTCCGGGTTTGACCATTGTCCAACGAGCAACTGTCCTTTTCTTCAAAAGGTTCGACGTTCAGCTCAGTGTTGAATGGATTTTTTCTCTGCTTCAACAAAAGAGGAAGATTAAATTATACATTCAATACCTGCAGCGGTTTAAAGCATGGGCACTTTTGTCAGTGTTTTGGTTTCTCTGCCTCTTACCTTTGTGGGTGACAGTACTGCAGGTTTAGGTGTCTCTTGGGGTGCTTCATAAGGGTTCTGGTTTTCATTCCTTACAACAAACAGATATTTCACTACAATGTATTGGCACTTTCTGAAGATAACATGCAATTTCAAAAATACTGTAGTATCGGTATTTAAAAATGACAAACTCAGTCTTGAATTAGAAAATCTGCATGCTGACATAAGTTGTATTACACTCCCTTCTATACAATGGTCAATGGTCAGTACAATATAATCTCATTACCTACACAATGCCTGTACTCTTTTCACTGCAAGCAACTATACAAGCTACAGCAAAACCTCCCAATAAACATGTAACAATTCCATTCATATACAATATATATAGTTGCTTTTAAGATAAAAAAAAAAAGGTCACTCCTCATAATTTAACATGGAGTGTGAAACTAAAGGCAGTACAGAATAATATCCATGGGTCCGAGCGCTGCTCAGAACCAGTGGAAAACATGAACATGTGAGACTTGACCTTATAAGAAGCTTACTGAGAACTGAGAGGGCCAGTTACTAAGTATCTATTTACTGTGTGCAGGATTTCATTCACCAGCAATCACAGCCAATCACTACTAGCTTAAATGCAGCAGGTTACTCCTCATATAATTAAACATGTTAAAGTTAGAGTTCAATTAAACAATGGAAAGGCAGTACAGAATAAGGGATATGGATATGAGTGCTGCTCAGAATCAGTGGAAAACATTAACATTAATATAGAATATCATTAACATTATCCTTTAAAACAACGCGATTAGTAAGACATCCGTGAGCTGTGGGCTGTAAAACTAATACCATGAGGGGAAAGACACTATAAGCTCCATGTGAGCTGAGGGAGTCTGCATTAAATGGAATCATTAAAACTCAAAACACTCAGAATATGTGCAACGTTGCTGAAAAATCTGAAGAGATGAGTGACTTTGGTTCTCTATACTCACCCATTATGTCCGTGCTGAATATCCTGGAGGATTCCACGGAGAACAGGTGGGATGAACACCTCCTTATTGTCGCTGCAGACAAAACTGGGCTTCTCCAGTGACATCTGGGAGAGTTCCACTGCAGTAGACAACACACAGCTACTTTTAATGAAAGCCCAGAATCCACTGTAACACTGTCCATTAAAACCATACCTTACTAATTACCTTACAGATCAATGTAAGCACGGCCTGGATGTATTCGTACATTCTTATCTTGAGCTTTAGACATTTAACATGGTAGTTATAGAGGTTATGAGATTCATGAGCTTATTAAGTGTTTGATTCTGTTTTAGTTTTGTTTTTAGTAACATCACACAACTGCTCTGTTCTTCCAAAGGAAAAGCTTTTGAAAGATATTGTAAGTGATCCACTCAGGAAATAAGGAGGCAATAAGATTCTCTGCCTTCTCTTCACATCACAGAGGAAGATGCATATTAAATGACGAGTCACTTGGTTTATTAGACACTAGGTAACAATTTCACAAATGTCATAAATATGTGGTTTGATGTTTCCTTTACCAAACATTTGATGTGTTTTTATTTTATGTTTTTTTGCTGTTGTTTCCAGTTTCTTGTGTGTTTTTATTCATATTTCTTTCTTTGCTTTATTTTAATTTGATTCTAATTTTAAACTTAATTCCTTATTTATATCCCTTATGTTCTTTTTTGTGATATAAATGTTATAATATGATGAGGTTGCATTCTTCGGGTTTCTTACCTCACCCACACAATAGTTATATTGTAATCTTTACGTGTGAAAGACATGTTCTATGTATTTTTTTTGTTTTGTTTTATTTTGTGCAAAACAATAAATTCCAAATTTCAAAAATTGACACATTTGGTTGGTTTCAAAAGAAGAGGGTCTTTTGAGGTCAAATAATGAACTACGATGTAATTTTATTTATTTTGAAACAGCTTGAAGTAGTAGGAAAAGTGCTAAAAATAAATTACATGTAGGAAGTGACTGATTGGTCTTGGATCCGAAAGAGCCCATTCACCTAAAATGTTCCTATTATAAGAAAGCATAATGTCTGACTAATGTAAACACTGGTTTCTGTCACCTTCATTTTAATGCACCAACTATTATATAAACTATTATAACACAAATTTGGTCATTTTATACAGGGAGGTGCTATAAACTTAGCTAAAGGTTTAGTTGGGATACATCAGACCATATGGGAAAAGTATACTGCTGGTGTTGGAACCCGCCTGGATCAGCTGACGGATCAGCAGACATTGCGTAGCGTCTGTGTCAAATGGGGTGAAGTGTGAGGGTTTTTTGGGTTAGGAAAAAATCACGGTTCAGGTTAAAAAGGTTCCATTATGGTAAAAATGTCTATTAAAATGTCTTGACACTACATAAAAAAATCCTACTCTTAAAGTAAAAGGGTTCTAACATTATGATAAAAAATAAATAAATAAATACAAATAAATAAATACAATTACAGACATTACAGTAAAAATGGGGTCGACACGGTGGAGCAGGGGTTAGCGCTCACAGCAAGAAGGTCGTAGGTTCAAGACCTCCTTGGTCCTGGGTCTGGGACCTTTCTGTGTGGAGTTTGCATGTTCTCCCCGTGTCTGAGTGGGTTTTCACCGGGTACTCCAGCTTCCTCTCACAGTCAAAAAATATGCTGAGGTTAATTGGCGACTCTAAATTGCCCATAGGTGTGAGTGTGTGAGTGAATGGTGTGTGTGCCCCACGGTATATTAAAAAAAAGCCTATCTATAAAGATGTGTTTATACTGATCAATATTAATAATAATTGATGATTTATTTTTAAATATATGGGGGGGCATTTTATGCATTATGACCAATTTTTATATGTGAATGTAAAAACGGGTCATATAGTTAGAACTTATATTGAAATAAATATTTAATATCAATAGATAATGATGATTATTGATACATTTTAATTATCTATTTCTAATAACAACTAGGATGAAAAAGACTGAATGTAACCACTTACACACACTATATTAAACTTGATTTGACATTTGTCTGTTAAACGACTGGCTGGTAGATTCATTGATTACGCAAAACTTGATTAAAAATATCAATATTATATTGAACTATTTTATATTCTATTGATGATGTGGATACTGACATACATGTATATTGATATTATTCTATTGCCTATGCCTATGCAATATTATAGTAAAGTTGTACAACTGACAGGGAACATCGTTGCCTGGTTGAGCTAAACACACAATATGGGGTGCTCTACCTGCCTTTATGCTTGTTTTGTTTCTAACTGAGCTACATCATTTCCCAGGGTCGGAATTACTGCAGCAGCTCGAAAAAGTCTCTCATCAAGGAAAGATAGCAGCCTGATAAACCTACATGCATCACCTCTACAGACCGATAACACCCATTCATTCGAGTGATAAAAATGATAGTGTTTTACAGATATTGTGTTCATTCACAAATGAGTACCATGCTCGTTAGAATATCATGCACTCACAAATAGTCAGCGGTTTATACGTGTGCTTCATGGAGGCCCTGATGATGTCAGAGCCATGGATGCGGTCCTGATGGCGGAGCTGCTTGGTCTCGTAGAACCATTCTCCAGTCAGGTACTTTAGCTGGCCCTTATCGCTCACGTTCTTCTGTAGGTTCCTGCGTACACACGTCAGCGGGAAGAAATCGTCTCTATTTACTCACTATTCATTACATCGGTTACTACATTCTCTGTTTAAACCAAACACGGCGGTGGGAACTCACAGGACACGCTGCTCGTCAGCCTTCTTCAGTTCGGCATCTCTCCTCAGCACAGCTCGGATGCTCTCCTGCTCTTCCTCTGTCAGGAAGCTTAAGTCGATCATGGTGACTGCCGCTGCTTCCCACCTGTATGTTTCTAACAGCTGAACATGATCACCGGTCAAAAGTCTTGTGGGTTCTGACGGTGCCGGGTAACCTGTGCTTTATTCACACCAAATGATCATACTGAAACTGTGGCACTTTTTTTCCCTTTCGTTTACTCCTGCGAAGCTTCGCTGTTTTTTTAATTCAATTTTCCTTCAGCTGGTGATGTTTTCCGGATCCATGTTTGACCCTTTCAAGACACCTTTGAACCTGAAAGAAAATACCATAAACTGAGTGTGCGTTCTGTTAAAAGTATCCATTTTTAAGCAAAAATCTCCCTAAGTTATCTGGTTCCATCTAATATTTTTTTTTATTTGTTTTTTTTGAAGTTGTTGCCAGATTTGTATATTTTCATTTTATGTGGAAATGTACTGGTTGTGTAGTAGTACAAAAGTACAAATGTGTGATCGTGGTTTTGAAACGCCTACAATGAGATTGTTGATTCTTTTTCATCAATTTCACCGTCTTTCCATTTGTAAATTTACAAAATGCCTCCCTCTTGGCTGAAGCTGAAACTTTGTGCTGTGTGAGAAACCCTGACCTGATGTGCATCGTGGAAAGCGACAAAGACATTGACATCAAATTTTATGTTCAAAATCACTTAACTGTCAGTAAGTCATCTAAAAAGTAAACTACATATGTTCTGGTTGTGGAAAAAGGGGGGAAAAGGGTATATTTTTATTATTTTGTTGTTGTTGTTGTTGCAGTACTAAGTGGTTGCCTTAAGCCTGGAAAATAACATGATTTATGACCATAGACGTTTCATTATCACACATACATTAGCCAGAACACACTAGTATCTCTGGATTTTTGTGTGTTTCAGTTGTGCAGCTTAGCAAAAGTCGATCATTGCTTGTATGACCGAAGTCTCTGAGGTTACTTTGTGTTACCATAGTTACCAGTGGAGCACATGGCCACTTCCAAAGCTGAAAAATCAGGCCAAAGTGCTAAAAACTGCAGTTTGTCCAATGGTCACTTGAGGTTGGCTCTGAGAATGAGCCTTTCCTCATCCCGCGCAGACTAACTACTCATCACTCCATGTTCAAGCTAACACAGCGGCTTGATAAAACATGATCACTCTGCCTTTACATGTAAATGCTGACACACTGCTGACTACTCCAAAACTGGTCATTCTCCTGTCTGCCACACGACCACGCCCAGTGTGCGAAAAAGACAGCGAGGTTATTAGAATCCAGTGACGCCGTGGACAAATGCTGTTTGAATGTAGAAACGACTGTTAACATAGACTAAAAATAGAGATTACACCCCCCGGTTTGTTTATTTCTGCTGAGCTGCCGCTTTTCCTTTAAGAGAAGACAAACTCTTCCTGAGGAATGTCTGCATGTTCCAGCAAAAGTCCATTTCCGCCCACATCAAACAGTGCTGTGGTAAATTCACTTGCAATGTTTTTTTGTTTTTTTTAAATCTTCACTTTCAAAAGGTGCCAACAAGAGAACACGTGAGAACAACCAGATCGGCATGGAGACAATCAGAAAGAGTGGTTCTCGTGCTTGTCATGTTGTTGGTTCCCTATAGTGGATTCATTATCTAAATCAGTCAGGATGCAAGAGCCTCTTCGCACCATAATGCAAGACATTATTTTCCTGTGTTAAGTCTCTTTAAAAAAGAAGAATGTTGCATGTCCTGTTTTCTTTAGTCTCTCTGTGAAATATAGAACTTATTTCCTGGTTGTGGTAGCTGTCACTTGACTTATTTTCTCATCAGTGTTGGACTTTCTTATCTACATATCACAGTGTGACCTGTAAATAACTCTAAATTCCAGTTGTAAAATAATTCATTAACTTCTTCCGCTTTCAAGGAAAATTCATAGACAAAACATAAATTTGCTGTCATCTCGGATGTAAAGCTCTGAGAGTTTAAAGATTTCCTGGAGTGATAAAAGAGATTCTTTCTTCCTGATAGTTATTAGCATTGACTGAATATTGAAGAGGAAGCTAAGCAACTTCAACTTCCTTCTATTTCCTGCTTTATTTCTTGTGGATTTCTGTATTTAACCTCCTCGAGCCCCTTAAAGTTATTCAAATAAAACAATCAAATCAATGAGCAGAGGTTTATTCTGAAACTATTTTGATAATTGAATTATTATTATAGTTATTTATTTATGTAAAAGTGGCGACCGCTTCTCAAATGTGATGATTTATTGCTTGTGTTTGTCGAACATGATGATAAAGTGAAAATATGTGAGTTTTGGACTGTTAGTCAGACACAAAGAGACATTTGAAGATGTTACATTTGTCGTTATTCTCTAAATTTAATGGACAAAACAATTAACTCTAATTTAACGTATAGCAAACGCAACATATGACGAGGAATCTCAGGTAAACTTTACTTTATTTGAAGGTTTCATGGGCCTAAAAGTTTGTGAACCACCTGTGCAGAGAATGTGATGTTGTTATTTTACTGTGCAGTTGTTGGGTACGAAAATGCATCAGCTTAACGTAATTAGTAATTAGCGTCTGGTTCATATTTTTCCACTGAAGACTTTTAGAGCTAATATCCCCTAAAGAGTTCTTGCAACAGTAAAACAAATCTGGCTGCGGATCAGAGTTGAACAGGATTAAAATGGATAATGTGGATCTGGGTTTCATAATTAGTTGTTAAGCGGTTACTTACAGAAAACTGGGAGTACATTCCAATGGCCGGAGTGGATAGATCAGAGATTACACAATTTCCTGTTCAAAAATCATCAGATTCCTGAAGGAGGTTTTAATGTGACTTTGTCAAATTGAGATAACAAAGTACAGTGCTCTTCAGTGTGTTGTAACATCTGCAGTCTGCCATCGTATCCATATAATAGCTTTAACTCATAGTTTTGAAGTAAACTGAAACATCTGGCTGCTCTAATCAACTGATCTGAATGTCCCATTCAAACGACTGCATATTAGAACATCAGAGCACAGCAGCAAATAGCATTTACAGAAAAGATCAGCATGGTAGTGTAAAGTCAAAAAGCAGTCAGCTCACCTCTCTCTGTTGCTCCTTCTGGAGTGAAGACTGATTCACAACTGGAGCTGCTGCTGCAGGTGGGAGGAGCCGCAGACACACAGGCAGCAGGAGCTCTGACCTGGGAGGGAGGTTCCTGCTTCCAGCCCGCTCTGCTAAGTATTATGGCAGCCAGCTTATCTCATTGGGAAAAAAATAATAAATCCACCACAGCATAACACAGCTGTAGACCATGACCGCTCTGCTTTATTGAGACATGTTGCTTATATGTTCTACACTGCTGTCATGTTAACTTCTTTGTCTTACAGGCCAATATGATTTATTCTAATGGGTTTTAGACTGTTCTTTGCTTTCTGGTGCCATGAATACAAAAACTGCGATGAAAATGAATGTGAATTATTCCAATATCCTCATTGTCAGATATTACATCAGACAAAAAAACAAAACAAACATAAGATAAAAAAATCTCAATATATAAAGAAATACAAACTTGTCTTCACAGGAACTGGATGGCGCCTGTAGAGCCTCATTTTCATGGATGAAAGAAAACAAGATATTTTCTCAAATATTGTA
The DNA here is from genome assembly GCA_030544235.1 of Lepturacanthus savala. Lineage (NCBI taxonomy): Eukaryota > Metazoa > Chordata > Actinopteri > Scombriformes > Trichiuridae > Lepturacanthus > Lepturacanthus savala. The sequence continues at coordinate 16,277,607 of CM060479.1, read as the reverse complement.
TGACTCATGTTATATGACAAATCAGAAATTACAAGAAAGAAATACATATTTCTTTTACATTCTTATGAATAAATAAAACATTTAATTAATAGAAGTGAATAATAATTATTTAAATTAATTAATGAATACATGTTTTATTTATTTTGGTGATTCTACATTTAGTAATTGATTTATTTACTTTATTCAGTCTGTGATTGTATATAAATGTTGAGGAAAATCACAATTTAGTCTCTTCTCAGGGACTTAGAGTGAAGTCCATTGCAAGTTGGAAGTTAATAGTCCTGAGCCTGAGCAATTAGTGGACATCTTCTTTATGAACCACAGCCTGAAGTTGTAGAACTTGTTATGTTGATAATGTCAGAATGAAAAGCTCTCACACACATGCATGCACACACTTTTTCAGTATTGTTAGTATTCAAAATTAAGAGAAAAAATGTAATTATTAAAAAAATAAACAAAAATACAAGATAACCCCCCTCCCCCAAAAATAAGATAAAAAACTATAGATAGATACAACTCAAAAATACTCAAAAATAGTAAGTAAAAAGAAAACATTACTATATATGGTTCTTTCATTTATTTGCATTTTACTAAGCTTTTGTCCTTAATGGCATTTTCTGCCTGACGTTACTTTTACTTTTATACTTTTATACTAATAGTTTTGAAATCAGCACTTTTACTTGCACTTGGTGATACTGACTCATTTAGCACTGTATGATTAAGCATTTTACTTTGTGAATCATAAATCACAGAGTGCTTCACTCAGAAAATAGACACAATAGAAAAGATTAAACAAATAGAAATACTATAGATAGAAAGAACACTTGCAAGTCTATAAGGTGAAATAATGTCAAACAGTTCTAAAAAAAATATGTACAGCAACAATTAGGTGGTCGATTAATTAGTTGAAAGAAAAATAATTACTATCTACCAATAAATACCAACTAGATATTTTTTAATTTTTTAAGAAAACATATTTTAGGTTGTTGTTGGGGTTGCAACTAATGATTTTTCTTCATTCTTGATTATTTTTCTTGATTAACTGAACTTTAACATACTCCCATCGGGTAGTTATTTTCCCTAGGATGATTACAGCATGACCCGCCCTACTTCGCCTCTGATTGGTTCCCCCCCGCCTAAGCCTAACCAATCCAATCCATGAAGGCGATGAATACTAGCCAATCAGAGGCAGCGAAGTGCGGGTCATTCCAGTTGAGAAGACGAAGAAGAAAAAAGCGTAACTTCCGGCGGAAGTAAACAAACATGAGCTAGTTGTTGCGATAATTGCTTTGTGTTCTGTGCTCGGAAGAAACATAATTATATATTTTACTTGTATTTAAGCAACAATGTCTTCAGGTGAATGTTTGGGAGATTTAACCGGAACTAACGTTACTGCTGCTGAAGGAAAAGAAGAAGAGTTCGAGAAAGAGATCGATCGCAGACTGTTCGATACCGGTTTGAAATCTGAAATAAAGTTACACATAACAGGTTTGTAAAACAGTATTTGTTTAATAAATAAATAAGGAATAATCAGCTTCGTATAGCTACGCAGTGGGAGAAACCTGTTATTGTTTGCTTTGCTGTGTTCGACGCTGTTTCTTATTCGGATTTGAAGGCAAAGTAAATCATAAGAAATAACGTTATTTGGTGGGTGATTTACGGCTTTATGCCACGTGCACTGATGGAAAACTGTTAGGCGCATTAAAGCTGTTTGAACGCAATTTCAGATTTGCTTATGAAAACAGAAATATACCAAGGCCAGGATCCTCCTAGTGACATCAACCATCCATACTAACTGATGGTGCGTTAAAGGTACCTCGGAAGTCGGAACTTGGAGCTAAAATTGACGTCACACCCGAGTTGACCACGTTCTAGTTTAATAAATCAGAAAACCAAAGCTACCAAGATAATCTATTATTAGCAAAACTAGTTGATAACTATGCAGTACGCAATATTTTCTACATATAAACATCATAGAACTATGTCCGCATAAGTTGGACAGTAGTGTGTGTATGACTGGTTAAATGAGACACAAATAGGATTTAGTGATAAACAGTAGTTATATTACTACCGCTTTCAAACTATTTCTGCACCAAACAGCCACGTTTCCGAGGTTCATCCGACTTTCCAATTCAGAAAGCTGATTTCAGGCGGTGTTGGAATTGAAATTTACGAGTCGAACTGGAATGCACCACGACTCTCACTACTCACTCACTGCTAAATCTCAAGTGGTTCAGAGTGGGCCTGGGGTCTACTGGATAGGACGCATTCTATCATTTCATGAGGTTTATGGTTTGAATCTCAATATGGGTTTTTGTTGCACATCACTCTTTATCAATATGCTTTCAATTTGATTATGCATTATAATCAATGTGCAAACATTTTATATCTACCAGGTACTCATGCGGCACTACCATACCACCATAATCTTGGCCTTTCCCTCTAAAAAATGTGAATTGCTGTGAATTGCATCCTCCAACATGAAACCAGATCATAAATCTGGATTTTGTTGTACCACTTTTTGATAAGGTATTTTTAAAAATAAAAGTTACATAAGCATTAATTCATGACTTAACTAATGGTGAGTAAAGGAATATGTTAATGCTTGATGAATAATTTATAATCCATTTTTTAAAAGTAGCTTTTTGGGTTACCAGGTTATAAACAGTGCCTTCTTTCTGTATGAGTTAGAAAACTTGCACTAGCCCTTTATTATTAACTTTTAAGACTTTACATATCAAGTCAATTTAACCTCCAGGTTTAAAATATCATGAATCATTAATAAATTTATTTATACAAATTTATTGTTGTGTGTTTAATAATTTAGTTTATTACATATTTATAAAGTGTTAGTGAATGATTTATTAACACTTGATTAAGCCATTAATTGTTGCTTATAAACACTTGATAAAGAGGTCCTTATCCAAAAGTGGTACCACATTTTTTTTTCCCCTTTTGTCCTTCCAGAGCTTCAACAGCAACATGTCTATAAGGAGGAGGATGACAACCAGCAGCTCTGTGACCAGGCGAGGAACCCCAGTCTGAACCAAGAAGACCCAGAGCCTCCACAGATTAAAGAGGAACAGGAGGAGCTCTGCATTGGTCTGGACCAAGAGGACCCAAACCCTCTCCAGATTAAAAAGGAGGAAGAGGAATTCTGCTCTAGTCTGGAGGAAGAACAGCTGGTAGTAAAGCAGGAGAAAGAAACATTTACGTTGGCTCCTAAATGTACGGACAGTGACAGCGGTGAAGATCTGCCTTTGGACTTGAGTCATGATAAAACTCAGATTGGAGCAGAGAAGGATCATATTGTCATAGTTTCAGTTAAAGGCTCTGTGGAACCGGAATGGAACAGCAGCGACCAGCTCTCCTCTCACAACTATCATGTAACTGAGAGCCAAGATCACGAAGGCGGCAAACAAGGAGACTCAGGATCAGACGGAAATCCAAAGTCAAAACCGCAGAAAAGATGCCATAAAAGTGAAAGTCAGACTAACAATGAAGACAACTCTACTCCGATAAAGATCAAGAGTAATACTTATACAGGGAAACCATGTTTTAAATGTGACACTTGTGGGAAGTGCGTTATGAGCAATTCCAAACTGCATAGACATATGAGAGTCCACACCGGCGAAAAGCCGTACCCGTGTAACATATGCGAGAATAGATTCTCTCATTTGGACACGTTAAAAAAGCACATGAGGGTCCACACGGGCGAGAAGCCGTACCCGTGCAACCTCTGCGAGAAAAGGTTTTCTCTACTGGACACATTAAAGGAGCACATGAGAGTCCACACAGGCGAGAAGCCGTACCCGTGCAACACCTGCGAGAAAAGATTCTCTCATCTCGGCACGTTGAAAAAGCACTTGAGGGTGCACACGGGCGAGAAGCCGTACCCGTGTAACATCTGTAAGAAAAAATTCTCTGTGCTGGGCACGTTAAAAGTGCACATGAGGGTCCACACAGGCGAGAAGCCATACCCGTGCAACATCTGCGAGAAAAGGTTCTCGCAGCTGGACACGTTAAAGGAGCACCTGAGAGTCCACACCGGGGAGAAGCCATACCCGTGCAACACCTGCGAGAAAAGATTCTCGCAGCTGCGCACGTTAAAGGAACACATGATCGTCCACACGGGCGAGAAGCCGTACCCGTGCAACGCCTGCGAGAAAAGATTCTCGCAGCGGAGCAATTTAAACGTGCATATGAGAATCCACACAGGGGAGAAGCAGTATAATTGCAAAAATTGAGATTTCAAGATGTGGATGTCACTTGTAGATCCACACGAGGATCATTTTATCATTTTTTTCTCAAATCACACACTGAAACAGCCCATCAAGCTGTATTTCCAACAACAATGAACAGACTTTTTCTACAGCTACTTATCCATTGTAACTAAATATAATGCCATTGAATATTATTAAACTCACATCTTGTTTGATTTCCTTTCAGATTACTATAGTAATTTCAGTTCCAATAGCTCCTTGTTCTTGTTTCAACTTAAACAATGATTTAAAACTCCATATTCTTTGAATAGTCTGATATTTTTTAAATGAAGCCCCTTATAAACTTTTTGCAAGATGTCAAAATATATATTTTTGCATGATTTATTTTACAGTATAATAAGTCCCAGTAAAATTGAACCTGTCTCAGCTAAAATAATAACTCAATCAACAGAGCAGAACAGAGCGAAATCATTCACTGGTTGGCTTTTCTTTGTTTACTTCCTTCAAATTTAACTTTTGGATTCTGTTAAGATTAAATCCACATTCTCCTGTTATATAAATGCATTTTTTCCTATTTTTATACACTGAGGTGTATAAGTAAACTGTGGTGTCTCCAGTGCTGTTGGCTCTCTTTAACTTTATACACTGCCATCTAGACCTTTCCTTCTTTAAATACATGATGGTGAATCAGATTGCTCTTCTAAATTTGATTGATTGGATGATTAGGGTAACTTAAATTGTCTGTTAAGATTAAGTGTTAGTACTGCATACAATAAATGCCTAAACAAACACATAATAAAATGCTTTTCACCTGAACTCATATATTTATTTTATTATTTCTTGGTGTTAATTACTGATTACTAGGTGATAATATTAGATATACATTTTAGTGAGTCTCATTCATTAGGTTACTTTTTCTTCTTGATTTTTTTATGATTGTTCAGTTTTAAATTTTAAAAATATATTTCATGCCCATCTTTTCAGTGTCAATTTGTATTAGTATCGTTGAAATATCAAATGAGATTAAACTGAAACTTGAAAAGTAGCTCAGATTAAGCAGAAAACATCTAAAACGATTGACAGGAAATAAACATTTAACTCTAAAATAGAAAGTAACAATGTCTTTTTGTTATATCAAAACACAATAGACACTAATATTACTGTCTTCTATGGCCATCTAGTGGTCATACACCTGTTTTTTAAAATGTGGATCAAAATAAAAGTCTATGCATGCAGGGCTGTCTGATTTCCTACAGAAGGATACAAAAAGTATAAATACTAAATAAGCCAACTAAGCCACACACAGACATCTGTACATGAGAAGATGGAATAATGATAATTAGAACATGTTTGCACTTTATGCAGCTGTAGCTGCTTTTATGTTGCATTAGAGGTTTCTTTCATTCTCTTTCAATAAGTAGATATATTCTTTACACACACACACACATATAAACTATATTTTGGTAAAATTAAATAAATGAATATTTAATTCACATGCGCCAAGAAAATGACTTGTCTTTGGCTCAGAGTCAGAAATACGTCTAAGATACCTTTACACACACATTGGTGGAGATAATATTCTCATACTATATAGTAAAATAGTAGCTTGGTCCTACATTTAATTTGTACAGAGAATCTGGCTCCTGTCCGCCGTGCTGTCCATTCACAGGTTAACTCACTTGAAACTCTATTGAAGTAGAGCGACTCTGGATCTGCCATAACTAATCATTAAGGTTTGGTCGTGACGTATGACCTCCGGCCAGAAAAAAAACTCCCTAAATTTAGCCGTAGAACGACTACAACTCAATCTAGTGCCTGATCTTTAAGTTTTATTCTCAGCCACGCCCACTCTTCTCTGATTGGACAGGAAAATACTTTCCGGAGAAAACCCGCGAATATACCGGAAAATCAGTCGGAGTTTTATAATCCTATCTGGAGACATGGGTGTATTATAAGAATTCTTCTTATAATACAAAGTTAAGTTCTTATAATCCATGTACGGATTAAGATTCTGTAAAAATCTCCAAAAGAAGACGACTAGAGCCTTATGTATTTATTTTTGATTAGCATCTTTCGTTTATGTATGCTACATCGAGCAAACATTGCCCCATTATGAATGAACCTGTGAATCTATCACATGGATGTATCATAACAAGGTCCTATAATACATCTATGATCTGTCACTTGTCCATTGTTATTGATAAAGAAAAAAAACCAGAACTAAACGAAAATGAAAACTGAAAGTATGTACGTAGGAGGACGAAGGCGGGCTATTTAAATTGATAACAGAATAAATAAAACATTAAACATACCAATAATACACAAACTTTATTTTTTTCTGCAACAGCATCTGTACTGGTAGTTTACTATTAGTTTTTTTTCTCTTCAACAGTGCAGCTGTCTGAACCAAACAACCTTACAACCCTTTATTTTCAATAAAAAGGAATATTGTAATATTATAAAGTATTGTGGAGTTACTTAAAAAAAAATTGATGACTGATTAACTGCTACAAACCACTTTCCATAAATAATTTCATATATCGGTTTTACCTATTCGGTTTAAATTATACAAACAGCTAATCTAAAAACAAATAAATACTGTAAAATCAACAATAAATTATATATATATATATAAGAATAAATAGGTTAAATAACTTCAAGTATTAAAATGTTTACATTAATTTATATGCATGTAGGACTTGTTTAAAGTATTTATAATACAAACTGTAATTATCTCTGTGTATCAATCACAGACAGACCCGTGCTGAAGAAATCTAAATGTAAAAGCACACCTGTCATGAATAGTAAAGGCTGGGTCTCCACGTGATGTTCCCACAGTGTAAACCCACAGTATCAGTCCGCGTTCGTGTTGATGATCTGTGCCAGACACCGTCCAAACTCCTCCAGGATCAAGCGCTCAGCCTCGACGGGGCTCTTCATTTTCCGCTCGGCTTCCTCAGCCTCGGAGAGCAGGATGCCGCACACGGCCTCCACCACGCCCTTCGTGATCACCGGCATGCCCGATCTGCAGAGAGAAACGCAGCTCATCAGCTCATTCCTCTGGTACTAACATAATAAACATGCATGCTTGTCACATATTGATGAACAAGACGCCCCTTGGCGTCTCTATGATATAAAGCAGTAGGTATTTGACAAGCTGGGTGAGAACTGGTTGTTATACCACTGTGTTTTTATGTGGTCTAGTGTTTTCTCTGTGTGCCGAGTGCTGCTGTGTGTCTGTTTGACCTTAAATATTAAATTCAGAATCTTGTAATTATGAAAAAAGACCCCCTTATTATGAGAATGGATCTTGTTATTATGACAAAACTGGAAAGTATTCACCAAAATATGCACCATGTCAAACTGACTCACTTGTGCTCCACGCTGCCGGCCTCCTTGCTGGGACACACTTGTGAGCCGTCATCATAGTTTCTACAACCAACACATTTACAGCTGGAGCTACACATGATGTTGGCCTGAAAAAAATATAAACAGAGTAACTTTCAACAAAACCTCTATAAATTTTGCTACAGAAACTCCCTCAATATGAGGTCACAAATTTTCTATGTGTATTAGAAATGGTTGAATTTGTGGTTAATAATCACATTATCTGGAGAAATGAAACAGAAAATAATGATGAATAAGTAGAGTAAAATTGTGCCCAACATAGTTTATTATTAAATGTGTTTTAGGTTATGCAGTAATTCTCTGATTGTTCTGTAATGAAGCCTGACAGACCTGTCAAGTTAGCTAATTTTATGACGTACAAAAAAACTTGTTGATGTTGTATTAAGTGAGCGAATTTTTCTTTCATCGAATGAAACTCAAAATTTAAGCTTTAGGAACTAGCAGCTATGAGTATAGCATGACACTGTGTTCACAGCAGCAATACTCATTGACCATATGAAGCTAAAGCTGTGTAATCAATGCCAAATTACACAAAAGTTCACTTTCAATAAAATAGTTTCTTCCAGTTTAATCACTTCCTAAATTCTTCCACTGTTTGTCCTCCGGTCCAGTTGGGGTTGTTTTGGAAGCCATTTATAGAAATTCGTGAATGTGGTCAGAAGGCTTGTACACGAGTACAATTTCAGGCTGATTGAGATACATTATGATGTATGGATGAAGAAACATGGAACTTTATACATCTAAAGAAAAGACTGTTTACGATAAATTTAGGTGCACCTCTACGTGAATTTTATACATTTAGCCCCTGTTCTCTTTGTAGGCATCTGTGTGTGTGTGTGTGTATGAATGAGAACCTCATAGCACTCGCAGTAGTTCTTAAGACAGCCAGAGCGTTTGCAGTTGCAGCCTTTGTTGTGCCAACCTTTGACCTTTCCTGAATTTCCACCAGCGATCTTTGGCTTGAAGGCTTCTGGGTTGCGACCTAAACAGGACTAAATAACGACAGTAACAATAACAAGAAGGAGAAGGACAGTCATTAAAACTGTAAACATTCCTCAGTTAATGTCAAGCAAAGTGAAACATTACAAATAAAGTGGTAACAAACCACATTTTTTTCACTGCACTATACTTCACTACTGACGTGATAGAGAACATTTTTTCCCATTAACAGCGTGACACCCATTACTCATCAGTTCACAAATCAGCAGGAAGCAACAATCCATAAGTGTTTCAGCTTCTACTGACTGATTCAGTAACAGTGGTTGGCCGTCTCCAACCATCTGCACACTGCGAGCACTTTAATCTACTATTTCTTACGTCCTTTTCAATTCTTGCTTTCATATCCGATGCTCTTTTCATAAGTGACGATTTAATATTATTAAATTAGAGCTGTAATTTTAACGTGTTAATTTGATTAATTAATTACGCCGCAATTTAACACGTTAAAAAAGTTAACGCAATTAATTATGAGTATCAACGGTGGCGAGCCCAGGGGTGAAAGTGAACCGGAACTGTCCAGAACTACATTCCGTTAAAAGATTCACGACCGGAAAAAAAGGAAGGAAAAAAGGAGAAGAAGCTCCCTGTCAAAATCTCATGTCAAATAAAGAAAACAATGTACTAAAGTCACATTAGTTACATTATCCGAGTGCTGGAACAATTCCAGTGTGCTCGTTTCAGTGTAATCTACGCTGTTTCGGTGTCTGTCTGTGCTATTTGGCACGGAGCGACAAGTCTGAGTGCGTCTCTGGTTGCTATGCAACGCAAGCCAAGATGAACAAATGCCTTTCTGGTTGGCCGATGGACATGTGGTCACGTTATCAGCATCGCTAATTCTGATTGGTTCAAACCACACGTGTTTGCTCTCACCGAGCAAAATTATGTTGGTACAATGCAGAGCAAAATATATGACTTCTAATATTCATTTTTAATTGCTATATTGAGCTTAAGTGACTATTTGAGACAGCCTTATTTTATTTCTGAATTTTATTTATTTAACTGTATTACTGTATTTGTTTTACATTTCTGAATAATGCACCTGGCCTAACTGGTTTAATGTGCTTGACCTTTACTTTTGGATTTAATTCATGAAGCACAGTTCACCAATAAAACATTGGATTTCAGATCTTCTCTTCTTACTGTATTCAATTGATTAGTCATGCACTACAATTTTTTAATATCCTAGAATTCAAATTCTTTATCAGGAGACCTTTAGCAGATATGACATTAAAATGCGATTAATTCGATTAATTAATGACAGAATCCTGTAATTAATTCGATACATTTTTTTAATCGACTGACATCACTATATTAAATATAAAAAAATATATATATAAAAAAAGGTTAAATTTCTATTGATCTGAGTCATTCAGGAAATTCACTTCACATCTTATTTTGGTAATGAGGTCACAGCTTATTGATTCTAATATAATTAGTCTCCACTTTTTCCTTTGTCAGTGATTGGTACAACTATATTCACAGTGAATGGATTCGACTCTTCACATTTACATGACACCAAATTATACGACACCTGAAGCCATCACTCAGCTGCGCTAAAACATTTAAAACAACGTTTGACTTGAACGAACCTGTATCGCCTTGTGACGCTTCGTCTCATGCTCTCCATTATTGTGACAGTCAGAACAGTCACAGTTGCTGCACATCACTCGATTGGCAAAACACTCGCAATAGCTGAAAGAGTCAAACACACAAATTAAATTCCAAAATGCAATGCCTGAATGTCTCCTGCTTCTCTTGTGGGTTTATGAGGAATAATGGAGTGAGTTTAGGAGGGAGAACGAGACACAGGGGGATTTACTGAGATTAAAAACGTAATTGAATCCAGCTGCAGTTCATTTGATTTGCAGAAAGTGTTAAATAAGATCTAAATAAGATCTGACAAAGCACAAAAGAAAGTTTTTTTTTTTTGCCATTTGACCTTGGGATGTTTGTCAAAGACATTTTGGTATGAGAGGCTTTTATTCATATTCAAATTAAAAGCTCTTTTTTCTTTCATGTTAAAAAAATACCAGTGATTGAATGACTAGTGAAACAGCAGGAGCAAAAAAAAATATCACAGGCTTCTAAAAAGGTAATACTGGCTGCTTCACTGGACTGGAACTGCTGTGAAACATCAACTATTCAGAATAACAGCAGGAGACAAAAAGTAAAACTGTAGGAAAAATTCTGCTACATTAACCTGTTTAATTACACCTATTAGATTTTGCCATGAGCTATCAAACATTTTTTTTTTTTAAAGATTTTTTCAACTACATATCACATGAGGCCAAACATGCAACTGTCAAGAACAGCTGTCAGTGCATAGTACATGGTTTTACACAAAAAGATTTACCATTATGTCTCAGTAATTTGTTGTTGCTACATCACACTGTAGAGAAAACTAATGATAATGATGTGGTGTACTCACAGTTTGAGGCACTGGGATCTGGTGCAGTGGCAGGGTTTCCTGGGCCCAAAAGTTCTACAGGAGGAAAAGGAGCAAAACCATATTTTAGTTTCAAAGCTCAGTGTAATACCAGTAATCTAATAGAAAAAAAACAGTGAGCACTGCAGGTTCTTAGTTTTATGCTATAATATTTTATAATAATAGGCGATTAGTGAAAGATGCCGTACATTATCAGTGCCATTACACCAGTGACTCATGAGCTCTCAGCTTTTAAGGAAGTCATTTGTGTATATATAATACAGTTTCATTCTCATTAGCTGAGATGAAGTAGTACCAGTAGCAGAAAATGCTTCTAACTTTCACAAATTTAAATCAATAAAGAAAAGGACCAAAATATTGCACACAACTTTTCCCAAACTTGAAGATTATGATTGATAGCAATCGATTCTTTGATTGTCACGTATCAAGGTTTGACCACATGCTGAAGCTTAAGATACGTTTTTAGATGCCTCGCAGGCATAACGCTGTGGAGGGGGTTCCAGAGGGTCTTACCGTGCCGGCGGGGCTGGAGGCTGCATGATATCTTTGTGATCTCCAGATTCATACAGGGGAGAGGCTGTCGGCTGGTCAGGGATAAGCTTTAAATACAGGAATAATCTGTCAATCAAAGATCGACAATCTCTGGAGAGGAGAGGAACAAACCATACTTTCCTACCTGGCTGGGAGCCTCTGAAACATCTGAAAAACACAAAGGAAAAGTGAATAATGTGAAACTCCAGTTCAGTCAACAAATGTTTAAACCTTTACTGTAATTTATTGTCAACCTGAGAGGCTACAGCTAATAACACTTCGTTCTACTATCAGCCCTCACAGCTCCACATTATTGTCTCTATTTTAGGCTTAGCAAGTTATTCCTATTTGTTACACATCATCCTGTACTTCTTTTGTTGTAATGTACAGTATTTGAGTGTATTCATTACCTGGCCCCAAACTGGTGTTCCCCTGAGTCTGCTGATCGCCGCTTTGAGCTGTTGCAGATTCCAGACTCAAGAACACAGGTGCTGGATCACAGGGGTTCACTAAGACCACCGGTCTGCCTTCATCACACATCACCTGTATAGAGAAGAGGACAACTTTTATTGAGACGAACAGAAAGATATTAAATCACAAATATTTGGACCATTAGTTCGTAATTTTTGAAGGAGAAAAAGTTTCAAATCTCAGAGAGAGAGAAGACAGAGAACGCCAGAGCTGTAGTGAACAACAAGTCCAGCATCGATAAAAGAACACAGCTTATGATGCATTTTTTCGCTTTTTTACTGTGACAACTGAATCACATATTACATGTTTGTAATATTAATTTGCTTGATGATTTTCATCGATTAATTTTTGCAATTGAAACAACTAAGCATTAATCAGAATGAGACACTTGAGACTTCTGATGAAGTTTCTATACCCACACTCATTGTGACTTGTGTAATTGTATTCTTTTTATCTGCTTTTCTGAAATCTAACATTGCAAAGTGAATTTACAGAATAATCAAAATGCATAATCAGCCTGTGTTTACTTGCCTCCAATCCTCCTGCGAATCCGTTAACAAATGACTCCAACCTGGAGCAAATATTTAATAAATAAACTTCATATTTTTGGGACAGAAGGTTTTACATTTTTCAAACTTTTTCAGATCAAGGACCCATAAACTGACCCAAATTAGACCAAGGTTTTCTTTTAGATGCTGTGTTAGGCCTGGGCAATAAAACAATATCAATATATATTGTCAATATCCACATCATCAATACAATAGGAAAATAGTTTGATGTAATTTTAGGATAATATAAAATAGGTTAGTCGAACGTTTGCGTAAAAACAACAATGCTGCTCCCTCCTTGGCTCATAAACATATTTTCCTTGATAATGGATCAATCAATGACTGTGGTGACATTCACCCTTTTTTCTCCTGGTCATTATTAAAAATAGACAATTAAAAAGGTATAATATGAGATATTTTATATCAGTATATATTTTGCTATATCACCTGATCCTACATTTATGATGACATTACAGTATGTAATTTAGCATTAAAGGCCTCCCATTAAGGGTATGAAACCCATGACCAAAATAGTCACTGTGTTATCCTTTTTTGTTGGGGATGACCCTGCAACCCCCTTACAGACCCCTGGGGGTCCCCCCGGCCATACTTTGAGAACCACTGCTTTGGACTCTTCTCAGAGATGAGGTGTGAAACTGTTGTTTTCCATCAATAGTGGATATTTGGCCTAGTTAGTTACAGCCAGCTAGAGATGTACAACTGACAAAAGTCATGAAACTACGGGGAACTTACAGGCTGTGGGGCTTCAGTCAGTCCATCTGGAAACTGCTGATGGTCCATGACCTGCTGGGGTACACCAATACCAGCTACAGAACCATGTAAATCCACCTAAAGATACACTCACACACAGACAACACACTCACACACACCGCAGTGTACGAACTATATATTTTATATAAAACAAAGGCAGTATGTTTCTGAGTGTGTGATCTCACCGGCATCAGGCTGCAGAGAAAGGGTTCGCTGGTAAACCAGGGAGCAGAAGCTGAGCTGTGCTGGCTGCTGTCCGGTGGAACAGGAACGGGCCTAAAACCATGATCAGTTCATAACGTCACTACCTTCCCACAGATCTATTACATACTCAGAATGGCCCTGAACCCCGCACATTACTACATCCTCCATAGCTGCTGTAACACTGGTTTATTTCTAATACTGAGCCTGTTCATTTACCTGAAGTGAAAATTAAAGGAATGAAACGCATGTTGTGTCTTTATGTGATTGTAATACATTTTCAAATTATTCTGATGACAGAAGTTTCTTGGTAGAAATCAAACCGGAGGGAACGTTTATATGGAAGAATTTACACATATTTACTGCTAATAGACTGGCACTTGGTGTTACTTGTTCTGTTAAAAGGATCCATAGGTGTCAAAAGTATTTAAGTAAGTAAGTATTTAAGATATAAGAATTTAAAAATACAGTTTAAAGGGGTTTAAAGATACTTCTGTAGAAGTTGATGTATCAACTCAAGCTTTTTACTAAAGTAAAATGTAGAAGTCCTGGTTTCGAAACTACTTAAAGTATAAAAGTACAAATCAGTTGCCTGTTAATCAAGATATAAGATATTAGGTAGAGATATTGCAGTTTATGTTGTAAAGTCCCTTTAAAAGTATTTGAAAAGTTAATGGTGAGTGAATGAGCTAAAATCTATTAAATATGAGAACAAGTGATTTTTAGGCCAAAACCACCTTTAAATGTATATTAACAGAGAAAAATTACTGAATTTAGGGAAAAGAGCGGGTTGAATAATGCATTTTCTGCCTTTGAAGGGATCCAACATACAGCGGAACACAACTGATACACTGTGATGGGAATTATAGGATTTACCCAGGCAGGAAGTGGTACTGGCTGTACTGGGGGTCCATGAGGTAGTCAGGATAGGGAAGCTGATACGGATAGTTGAACCTGCAGTCAATCAATCAATTAAAAAAAACGTGCAGTACATGCATTAGATCTATGTAAAAGCATGTCAGACTGTACATACAGAACATTTCTTCAGGACAGGTGGTTTGTACAACAGTAAAGCCCAAAGAAAGAGGGAAAATATTTTCAAAATAAACTAATGACCAGAGTTGGAAAATTATTTGTGGAAGTGACTGAACATTATACCTATAGCTGAAAGGGTCAAGCAATCCTGGGGTGGGATGTTGGAGAAGATGAGGAAACAGACTGACATCTGCAGGGGGTCCTGTCCATACCTGGGGGCCTGCAGGGCCATGAGGGACACTACTGTCCCTCTCAGAGCCATAGTTCTCTAAAGAAGGGTCATCCTTGTTACTCTGCACCGTGTTCAGCTCCGTATCCATTCTGCTAGAGAATACACATCTGTAGAAACCAGACATGCCTGCAAAGGCTTATATGAAATGTAAACCTATACGTGAAATGTATAGGCCTATACATGAAATGTAAGCCTATATGTCCCCCTCAAAAACATGCACTTAAACGAAGCACGTGACTTTTATTTTGAAAATCACACAGCATCAGAAGAGTAAAAAAAACGTCTGTCCATGTCTTAACACGGATAATATAAAATGAGTTTCTCTACAGGAGAATAAATATTCAAAATCAATCGATAATGTATTATATTTAGAATTGTCACCTGGCTCATGAATTTTGAATTTTTATATTCACTGTTTCCATGGAAACGATGATTATAGCCGTTAAGGTTGTACGTCAGCGTTGCTTCTTTTATAACTAACATAAATGCGCAAATAAGCTTCATACTTGACTATTTATGATATGTTAAATTCTACGATATGGTTGCATTATCTATTTGGGTCACAAAAGCTTTTGTAAAATTTTGAAATTCAGAATTGTATATATTAAACTAGTACCTGGAAAAAGTGAAAACACTAACAAAAACTAAAATGATGAGTTAACCGAGTTTCCTTGGCCGTTAGCTAACTTTATTAGCATCTGCTACTAGCATTTAGCAACGTTTCAGTGACGTTAGTTCAAGAAACTTTTAAAACAGAGGTTAATAATTTCAGCTAAAGTCACAACAAAAACGTTATAGTTTATGTTACCTGTGGTGATGTTTTCACTCTAAACTTCCATACGATAACAGGAGAAGCTCTGACCAGACTTAACCTGTTTCTATCAGTTAAGAAGCGCTCGTTTTGCTGTGTCTTTACATGACTGAAACGCGGGCGGCTCGTCTGTTTTAGTGAGAAACCGCATGAACTCGCGCGTTTCTTGAAAATATCCAGCAGGGTAATGGAAGACAGAAGAAAGGCATAGTGTATGACACACAAAGATTCATATTTGTCCAGTGTTACTAATAAATGTAAGTATTAGTAACTCTTTACTATTTAACTGATAACGTCGCTCGTTTTCAGGACTTATTGAATCGAGCGCACTCTTGCTATGAACTACAGTCACGTGTAGAGATTATGACAATATAAAAACTTGCAAAAAATATGAAAACCCTTTAAATTCTGCACCACCATTCTGCACTACTAATAAGAAATACACTCTATACATTGCTAACGTGGTAAATGACTATTCTAGCTGTGAATGTCTAGTTTTTGGTGCAATATCTACATAGATGTATAGAGGCCCATTTCCAGCAACTATCAGTCCAGTGTTCTAATGGTACAATGTGTTTGCTCATTGCATCAAAAGGTTAATGGATGATTAAAAAACCCTTGTGCAATCATGTTGGCACAGCTGAAAACATTTTATCTGGTTAGAGAAGCTATAAAACTGACGTTCCTGTGATGAAAGCAAAGTTTAAAGGAAAAAAATATAATTAAAAATACAAATCATTATTTTTGACCCTGTCTCTTTTGTTGTACCAGTGCCCCCCTACAGGCTATTATGCAAATTATGATACATCAAAATTAATCAGTTCCTCCAGCTGCCTAGCTGTTTCTAGCTGGATTTGAGTTTACGCCGGGGACCAGGAAATAGTCTGAAGGCCTCCGCTGTGGGTCCAAGTACTTGTCAGCAGGTTCAGGGAGGCATGTCATATACGTGGTGAGTCCTCAGAGAAAGCCCTGGCAGCCCACATCCTTAAAGAAATACCTCAGACCTGGTAATGGAAAGAGGTCTATAACAGGAGGGATTTTAAAACAGTTTTCTAGTTTTCACTCTGTTGCTGCGGTTAAGTACCTAACAGCTGAAGAAAAAGAATCATACATGTAACTGGCAGGTTCAGGGCCATAAATGGGTTGAAGTGATGTGCCTTTGTAAGTCAAACACACACACACAGAAACACACAGGGAGGGATAAGGACACTATCCAGGCAATGAGGCAGCAGCTTGACATTTTCTAGCACAACATCCATATGGATGTGTTATCTGCCTCTGCTGAGAATAGGGAGAATATTCCACCTCTCTTCAAGTCTAGAGAGGAGTCTAGATGCACTACCCAGACTCATTAGATGTATTGCATGCAGCACCATGGCTTTTCTTTAGAGTTGAATAGGATATAATCTGTATGAGGTAAGCAGTCATTAGAGGATCTCAGCTGTCAATTATCTTCTATAATCTGTTGCATGTAAACAGTTATCCCCCTGAATCTTGCACAACAGTAATCTCAGTGCTGGTTCACTGAGGAAAGATGAGAATTGAATATTGACTTAGCATCGTTCCTGCTCTCTTCTGTGTTGAGAGGATATGAGGATGTGTTAAAACACACTCAGCTAATGGTTTCCTGCATTTAATATCATTGACCTCAGTATTTTTTATTTTCAATACGCAGTTTAGGAATTAAGTTGAAATAAAAACACTGGCTTTATTAAGATAATGATACAGCTAAGGTGGGGGGAGATGGCCTCATGAAGCAAATAAGGTATCTCCAGACCCCCCCCCCCCCAAAAAAAAAAAAAAAAAAATTGCATTGGCTGAAATAATATGATTTATAATTTAATAAAATAACAGAAATTTGAATAGATTTTGTTTTCCTTTAGCTGCACTTTTAAAACACAAGGTGGCAGTAGAGCCACATTTTGCATACTGGCTGCACAGATTTTCAGAAACAGTGACTGAAACACTGTGATTTCCAGAATTTCACATTAATATGAACAATCCATTCATAGTGTTTATAAAGGAAACAGCAGTTCTGAGTATAAGGTGTAATATTGAAAGCTAGACAATTAGATTGAATGATAAATATTTTACTAATCTTGGCTGAATTCCATATTTACAAAGCCAAATATCTAAAAACACCACCCATCTTCACACGTTTCTTAAATAAGTTCCACCTTAAATTTGTCACCTCCAAATGTGCCAAAGGCTGCAACTCAATGTTCCAGAATGATATTCCCAATGAATCGCAACATTTAGCCTAGATCGATTATTATTAGTTTTTTTCTTTATTTTTTTATTTCTAATTCTTGATTTTTAATCTTCCTTATTTAAATTAAATTAAATTTAAAAAATCCCTTTAATCAACTGTTTTTTTTAATTGTATCTTGATGCTTTCAGTGTTTTATATAAAGCACTTTGAATGACCTTGTTGTTGAAATGTGCTATACAAATAAACTTGCCTTATTTTAATATTATAATTTTCAGTTGGACAGTTGTCCATTTTATTTCATGACCTATATTCCTTATTTTTCATTTGATTTTTGTCTGTTCGGTGTCTGTTCATACTGATACATACAAAGAATGATACATGAGACAAAGCCCTCAAGATGTTTCACTTTTTTCTTCATTTTTTAAGGAGGGTCACATTATTTCTTCATATCATTTTGCAATCGAGTCTGTGGCAAGTTCCCTGTTTTCAATAGAGTCCTGTCATGACACACAGGAAGAGAACTAAGTCACAGCTTCCCCCTTCTTCTTCTTTTTTTTGTTTTTTTTTAATGATGTGTTTGTTTGTTTGTCACCACAAGTGTATCCAGCCTCCCTTTCTGCTGCTGATGGAAGCCACAACGTGGTCTGGTCTCAGGCTGCATCTCCGTGACGATGCCGTTCTTCCCTCTGGCGGTGGCACCAAAACAAACCCTTCAAACAGCTCCAGTCATCAGGAATCACTTTTCCGTGTGGTGTCCACGGCTCACAGTGGCAGGGACGCCCTGCAGCATCTGGAGTGGGCTGAACCAAGGCCTGCATGTCTGCGTCTCAGGGACCTTTGGGTGCTGCTTCGCAGAACTCGGCAGCATATCACTTCACCTCACGTTCAGCAGAAAAATTTGAGATCTCCGCTCTGCTTTTACCACATTTAGACTGTTCAATGCTTCTACATATAGCCCGGATTCATACAGCATTTATATCTATGTGTGTATGTTGTAATTAAAGCTTCACCAAAGACATGCTTTTGTATCAACAGTTCACCGTTTCTTCAAATTTTTTGACTAATCATTGTTGAAATGTTCTCCGTCCATCTCATTTAAGGGAAGGAATTATCAAACAAGGTTAACTGTCCAGAGACCACTGTGAAAAAGGGAGGCCTCACTCCCAACAGTAAGGCTTTTATTAACTCGCCAATTAATTCTGTCGTGAACGTCGGCATCTCTCTCACACACACACACACACACATCTTTCTACCGCTGCATCCAAACTGAGGGGAAGTGGCAACACAACAAAGAATCTTCCTATTGCTGTTAAGAGAGGGTTTGCCAAGCAGGATGTAGCTTTTATATCAAGGGCCCTCTGTGTGTGTGCGCTGCACATGGATGACTGCTGCACCTGCAGGTTCAGCACCAGAAGACTCAATAATGATGATGGTGAGACTCCGGCCTTCCCCAGAGGCGAAGAACACCCAGCAGAGAGAGAGAGAATCCGTCTGCAATGAAGGTCACTGTATTTAGAGCAATTAGTCCAATATTGAGTTGAATTTTCTTATTCCATTAGCAGATAATTTAGCTTATTTCAAGATTTGTCTTGATTTTAGTCAATTGAATCTTTTTTTTAACTGTCCCAAATCAGTTAAAAAAACCTTGAAATAAGATATTATCTACCACTGGAATAAGATAATTCTATTCAATATTCGACCAATTGTACCAAGGTTATACAAGATTTTCTCACTTGTTTAGGATTTGATTTCGTACTGCTCTACAACTACTCCTTAAATAAGTGCTGCAGGTCCTCTGTGGCACTGAAGGAATCAGAATCGGAATTCTTTATTTGTCACATGTGGATGTACATCCACAGTGAAATGAAGGGAGCTTTGTAAAGTCTGTGGGGAGGAAAAACAAAGACATCATAGTGACGTCATCTGTATAATCTCAGCTCGCAGAGTAGAAACTTATAACAGTTTATCCCAAAACTGAACTACTAAACCCCAAAAATAAATAAAAAAAAGGTATGATCAGTTGCATCCTGGGAAATGATCAGCAACCAAAAGTCAGTATATCTCTGCTTTAATTTTGACTGTGCTTCCTAAGAGACCTCTGACTTTATGGAAGTGCAATACTCAAATTTCATTTTGCTCTAAGGTGGCATTCCTACATTCAACGTCATGACTTCCAGGTTGATTCATTAGTTTCCATGCTGACTTTACGCCAGCAGTTTCTAGACGTCAGGAGTCCCAGCGGTGATGGACATGTTAGTCCAGGACCTCATGATGTCAGTGTCAGCTGTGGATACAGCTGCAATACAACGTTGAGTCTGTGAAACACTGCTTTTCAGTTTCAGCTATATTAATGATTTGCATTTTTTTAAGTGTGTCAGGTACTAACATGGACAGTGAACGGTTTTCCTCACTGTAATTATTCCTCCTGTCCATGCTGACATTTAAAGATCCTTCCAATATGATATAAATGTAAGTGATTGAGAACAAAATAGTGTGTTCACACAGCTTTTTTAAGACTTGGGTAATATTTGACTAATTTTGAAGGTTTAAGCCTCTGATCAAGGTTTATGCCTCCCCCTCATAGGACGAGAGGATTTGATCCCCTAGTTTTAAAAGAGGTGTTCCAATGATCAGTTTGAACAGGAGAAAATATGTATACAGGATGAAAAATATGTTTCACTGTTCATTTGGGTTGTGGACCGAAAAAAAAAGTGAAACTGCAGATAGCCAACATCTTTACTTTGATCTCTCATTATTAATGTGTTTACTGTGTAAAAATCAGCACGAGGAGCCAAAAAGAACTGTGGAAGCTTGCACTTTATTGGAAAAAATCAAAAAAAACAAAAACAAACAAAATATAATCTGCCGGGACAACGCAGCAAAATATGCTCAATTAATGGATGTAGGGGCCGCTTTCACGTTCAGGTCATCTTTCGTGCACGCAACCCGTCCATTTCTGTGACTGGCAGGATCAGTTTTATATACACAAAGCGCCGATCAACAGCGCTCTATTCTCCCGAACAACTGGACCCCCCCCTCTCTCCCCTCCCCACCCGCTCCCTGTTAACAGTTTCACCCAAACATACACCTGATGCCTCACCATGCACCCCCCCCCTCCCCCCTCCCCCTTTACATTGTCCTACAAAACGCTCCAGTGCTCGCCTATGGAAACATGATCCGAACATGAAAAGGGACCCCCCCGGCACATTCGGGTTGGAAAAGGGCAGCCAAGGAGCTTTGTTAAATGGGAGAATAAACGGGCATGCCAAAAGCGTCAAAAAAGCATAAATGCGGATTCCTTTTCCAATAGTAATGCTGCCTCGATCACAAAATGTAGTGCTCTTTCGGTCGTGGGAAAAAAAAAATAAAATAAATTCTGTCGCCAAATCCACAGAAAAATCAACGGCGATGAATTTTGACGTCCATACATATCCTTCGTGTGCCCCCCCCACCCCCCTCGAACCACAGATAACTGTACAAGGCATCATGCGAGTACAGAGAATATTTAGTGCCCCAACAGCAAAACCTGTCATCTCTTTAAACTTTATATTAACTTCTTTTTTTTTTTAAATCATCTCAATCACTCAAAATCCAATTCTACAATCAATCATACCTATATGTATAAACCTGAAGACCTTCCACAAGGAGAAGATCAATGACTAGTTACATATCCATATTTTCTTTTTAATGCCATCCTCTCTTTAGGTAATCATAAATAAATACAAACAATACACAAGGAATGTCTACTGCAAACAATACATAAAAAATGAAAGGAAAAAAAAAAGTGTGGTATAAACTGTTTTGAAATCGGTTTCCCAATCTGAGGATGCTTTATAAGAAGGTAATTCATGGCTGATAATCAAAAGAAGTGACTCTCCCAGCCTCACCTGGAGAAAGAGGAACAAAAAAAATAACTCAAGCAGTTTTGTAAGTGAGACAACAACCCATATTTTTTCTTTTTTTTTTTTTTTTTAAGGTTCATTAACAGTGATGTGAAAAAAGCTCTCCCTTTGGGTGTTCGGTTTCTTATTCCAGGGGCTGAGTGATCCCTGTCCACATGGATTTTTGAATGGCAGCATGTACTCTTCTTCTCCTTCAATGACTTCGACATGACTAAGATGGGCACAATGTCCACTGTGACACCTCTCTGAGATGGCCAGAGCCGCTCCGAGTCGCCATGATTTTATTCAACGAGTCTTTATTGGGCCGTTTGTTCTCAGAGAGACAGAGAGAGAGAGAGAGAAAGAGAGAGATAGAGAGATAGAGAGAGAGGTGAGTTTATTAGAAGCAAACCTGCAGGTTTGCTCGGATAGTTGATTTTGTCGTGTATCATCTTCAGACGGGGAAACGCTGCTTTTCCCTCCCTTCAGGTTACATAAACTGCATCTGGGAAACAGAAAGCTCAGAGTCACGCAGGAGCAAGTCACATCTGCAGTATTTAAAACCCTCCGCATCCAGACTTCTGATACCGCTTCACTCTCAGCTCTCCTCGTGCATGAAATACATTCGCGACGAGGCAAAATGAGGAGGTTTGAAGCTGGCATCGCACGATAAGAGCTGAGGTCCCATTCACAAGAGACTAGCATCACCGCTAATTTCGGTTCATTTATTCTGTGATCTCATCCGATGAGTCACATCGACGCCTGCTATTCAAGTAGATCTGAATCACCAGGATTATGAAATTTAAATGTCATTGAGTATCTAGCGCTAATTTTTGTTTTGTTTTTTTGCAGTGAAAATATAAAAGGGTTTTGCCTATGAATTCATGTCCTATTAACATTAATTCCCTCAAGAATTAACAGTTTAAAAGTCAAATAATATACTTTTAAGTCACCCAAATTCAGAATCTGAGTTTTATTATTTATTTATTTATTTTTTAATTTAAATGAAACTGATTTATTGAAAATTTTA
>CM060479.1:15942308-16247308 GCA_030544235.1 Lepturacanthus savala | reverse complement strand
CTCCATTAACAATCCTGGTTGAACCATCAGTTCAAACAGCAGCAACTACTGTATGAGTTGCTGAGAATCTCCAGTATGGTAAGAAAAATTAGTAAATGGTCATTTTCAAATCAATCAACCTGATTCATCGCGATTGGTCTCTCTAATAATTCAAAAAAATATCGACCACTGCTACAACGCGACCGAGTGGAAAACACTGAACACTTCAATGCAATAAAACGGTGACGGAAAAGAATGACACGCCAACTGTCCTCTGAACAGCTGCTTAGTAGGACATCACAGACAGACACCAGAGTGTGTGACCGGTAGGACACTCGCTCCTTAAAGAGACTTAAAGGACACTCAGGAGACAAGGAGTGGAAACACACAATTCGGGGTGGGGGGGGGTTGGGGGGGGACAAAACGAAAGAAGACCTTTCGTCCAGAAAAGCCTTTAGTCCCACAGTCCGTCAACACCTTTCACTGACGAGTCAGCCAGAACACGACTGGCAGGGAAAAGCTTGGCCGGGCACTTTCTTGGCAGCTGGAGAGCGGACTCATTTTTAAATAACAGTAACATGATATATTGCTTAAAAAGCTGTAAAAAAGTGGTTCCAAACGAGCCTGATACTGAGGGCCGATAATGGACTGAGGCCTGGCTGCTGCATGCTGTGGTTTGCAAAAAACAAAAAAAAAAAAAAAGAAGAAGAATCCTGACAGTGTGCTGGTGCTGTTAGCTGTGGCACGGCCTCTGGACAGAGCGGTGCGGAGTTAATGTCAAAACCAGAACATGCCAGTGTTGGATCAGAGAGCAGGGAGTCATTGCATCAGAGGTACAGGAAGGAGGGACTTACGTATTGTGGGAAATGCATGCCGTTCTGTATGTTTGGGCCCCGGGGAACAATTACACAGTGCAACAGACACACAACACATTAGAAGAATTATATGGAGCAAACAGACATTTATGTTAACATTGACAAGACAAGACACAGGACACAAAGTGAGTAGAGTATCCTGTTGAACTTATTGTTGTAGCTGTTATTTTCTGGACATTTATTGACAACTGTGACACGAGTTCATTCATCAATAGATTCTCGAGTCCCCTTACAGTGAGAACCTACGAGAATATGGAAGAGCAGCAGTGCGGTCATGTGGGCATAAAAGCTGCAGACAGGGTCCTACCATGGTTGCAGGGTTCCAGGTGGTGGAAGGAGCAGTCTTGGGTTGCCAGTTGTTTCCGCCTGTCAGCTTCTTCTCACCTGGCTGACTCCAGTGAAGATCACTGCCGAGATCAAATAAGCATGTGAGCTGCGTTTAGTATGCAGCGTCAGAAACATGAAGTTAAAGATTACATGAGCGCACTTACTTCTTCGCTGTGCCGTTGCCAATTCCGAGATCTAGATTGGACAGAAGCAAAGTAATGATTGCAGAGCCATGGAAACACCTAACACAATCTCACATGTCTTTGTTTACTCTTTTTATTTTAGTTTCTCATCGTTCCATAAATGGTATCACTTTCCTTAATTGCTACTTTGGGTAGCTCCCCTTCTGCTGGACCATCATGGGCTATTACTTAATGAAAAATATGTACATGTATGCAAATATATGTTGTGAGAGACAAATCATGTTTGAAACCCTTTAAGTTGTGCCATAAATTGCACAAACGTTTAAAAAAAAAAAAATGTGTTTTCAACTGTTGAAAGACAGACAACATATTGAAACATCGTGTGAGGCATAATAATTTCCTCTCTCCATGAACTACCCAGAGCAGTTGAAGTTAACATTAACCCAGAACCTGTGAAGCTAACATTAACCCAGAACCTTTGACGCTAATGTTAACCCCAAGCCACTAAAGCTAATGTTAACCCAGAACTTCTGTAACGAGCATTAACCCAGAACCCATGAAGCTAACATTAACCTAGGAGCTGTGAAGCCAATGTTAAACCAGAACCTCTGAAGCTAACATTAACCCAGAACTTGTGAAGTTAACGTTACCCCATAACTTGTGAAGCTAACATTAACCCAGAACCTGTGAAGCGATAATTTATCCCAAGCCACTAAAGCTAATGTTAACCCAGAACTTGTGAAGCTAACAGTAACCAAGACCCTGTGAAGCTAACATCAACCCAGGACCTGTGAAGCTAATGATAACCCAAAGCCAAAGAAGTTAACGTTAACCTAAAACTGCTGAATCTGACATTAACCCAGCACTGTTTAAGTTTATTCTTTCACTTCATATCTGATTAAAGGACCAGAAGTCTCTGGATAAAACACATCAGGTGATAGATTTGTGTGTACACGTTGATGTTGGTGATGTATCTTGTGTGAGACAAGAGATGTAGTTCACCGAGCGCTTTCACACGAAAGTACTTCGTTATAAACTGACAAATATGTGTAACTCATGGCACAATTCCAACGGGATCCAAAAATTAATCATCTCTCACTGTTCAATAGTGTACGTACTTTTCCTGAAATAAGGCTCCATGTTAGACAACAGGAAGGGGAGGGACTTAAGCGGTCTATAATAATCTGCTTCTAAAAGATTAAACAATATTAAATATGTTTCATAGGCACAGTATCTTCAATGGCACTTACTGCCGACAAGATTGGCCAGTGAGGAGTCCAGGTCGTTGGACACCAGTTTGTGAGACTGTTGGCCGTTGGGGGTCATGCTCTGGTTGGGCGAGGACGCCACTGTAGGTTTGAGGATGTCGCCTAAAACATCTTAACCAAAGGGGGCAGGACACAGGGAAAACGAAGGGGGGGAGGGGGTAGGGGGAGAGGTTTGGGAAGCCCAGAACAGGTGAAGACGGGATACAACGGATACACAAGACAACACGCACAAAAAACAAAAAACAAAAAAACACGCGACAGTACATGCGATGTGCACGCACACACACACACACACACACACACATACACAAGGACAGAGAGAGGATGTTTAGCGTGGATGAGGCAGGAAGCGGCGCTCACAGAAAACTCTTTAAGCCGAAGACTGTGTGAGAGGAACGTGTGTGGAGTCAACTCACCCAGTCATGCATATGCCATGCAAAAAGCCAAGACCCCAGGGAGTGTGTTTAACCCCGGGACGAAGGAAAAGAGAAAAAAAACAACAACAAATGGTGTGAGATCGTGAGCAGCCTAGAACCCAGTGAGTATGTTAGAGCTTCAAGTTGCTAAATGGAGCATTTACAAACATTACTTTTTTCTTAGCAAATTAATGATAATAAGTTATTTTTTTATTATGATAGTTTATAATATAATAGTATAATTAAACTGTAATACAGTAATGACGCATTGTGTGTTAACCTCAATCGCACTCCAGTTAGTCAAAGCAGTAATTAGCAGTAACACCTATGACTTATGACTACTTATGGTGAGATTTAGATTATAAAACAAAACAACCCATAATATCTCCAAAACTTAGAACTTACTTTAATCACAGTTTTTTTTTTTTAAAAAAGTGCATAACAAATATGATCATAAGGGTTTTTGCAGAGCTGGAGTTTAACTTTACACTCTTTTTGTATTTTGACATCTCACAAACAGAAGTGTGTATTTTCACATGTCGAGTTGTTAACGGCTCCAACAAACAGCTCGATTTTACCTCTAAACTTCTCACATGGTTTCACCGATATTTCACCAAAAATCAAAGATTAGAGAAAAAGTCTAGAGGTGACAACAGATTTGTGATTCAGAAATTCTTCTGTTGTCTCTTTCTTCTCCCTTTAATCATTTTGTGACCCCTCACATTTTGGACCTTTTGGAGGAGTCCGACCCCTAGGTGGAGAACCACTTGACTTAATTAAATAACTGTGTATAAAGTAGGTGAAACTAGCTCCAGCAGCTGCAACAGAAACATGCTGTTTACACACTGATGTTTCATATTATTAATATAACAATGTCAAAAATAATAATATGAGTCAGAGAACTGAACCACTACTTTACAGCAAAATTGTAACTACATCAATCTCAAAATACTTCTGTTTTTTTTAATAAGTAGGATTTTTCATGCAGACTTTTGGGTTTTTACTTGGGTAAAGGACCTACTACAATAAATATTAGTACTACAATAAATATTTATGATAGTCCCCTCCCAGCTAAAATGATTTCTATGGCCACAGTGAACAAATACACGACACACAATGTCATCCTTTGCACCTGTGCATGCTAAAAATAAACATTCTGATGATATGGCAGACGCACTGACACACGAGTAGATCTCCGAAGATAAGAAACACCGACGGCAGCTTTTGCTTTGGCAGGACGTTTCTCTGACCTCTGTCACTGGCTTACGGTTAATATGCACTGAGCAGAGTCAATAAAAAAAAAAAAAAAAAAAAAACAATGTCTTGTTTGACAAAATGTATTTTTTGCCATTAAGGAAGGTCTCACTGAAACCTCTTAGTGGGTTTCGATGGAAAGTGTCATCTTGGTTAATCGGTCATGACTACAATTCCTACGTTGGACATAGCGCGTACAGATGCTGGCAAAGTCGCTTTAGTGGTTAAAACTTAATTTTTCCATGTGTAAAAACACCTAAAAGAGCTACTGGCCGTGAGGTTTGCTTTTTTTCTAAAAAAAAAAAAAAAAAAAAAAAAAAGCTTGTCATATTTTAGAATCTGCCTAGGCGTGAAAACTCAAGAGCTGTCGTAGTCCACGTGAACCGCTGACAAAATCGACATCCAGCACTTTGATACTCCATATCATGTGATCCAAATGAACATGCATGCATGTTCCCACAAACCTTCAGATGGCAGCAGAGTACACGGGGCCTGCTGAGAACGTGGGAGAGTAACACTTACCTGTAGAATCCAGGTTGTTGGCGTTGGCGTTGTTGCCGAATACCGAGTCGAAGTCGACGTTAAGGCCTCGGGAGTTCTGTGGCTGCTGGGGTGTCGGGGAGGCTGTAAACCCTGCTGAGGCAAGCGGACGACAAAACCGTCAGGATCTACACCTCTCATCCTCCCACACTGGAAAAAAATGGAATCCTAACAAGGGAGAATATCTTGTTTTTTGTACAATTAGTCCAATCTTATCTTGAAATATCTTATCCCATTGTCAGATATTGTTGTTTCCTTAAAATAAGATTAAGTTGTTGTCTTTTTATCTCATATTATGGACTTCATAATTTCATAATTCTGACTTTTTTCTTATCTCAAATTCTTTGTAAAATTTGAAGTTCAATTATATGTCTGATAATTCTACTCAATATTGGACTAATTGTACTACAGACAAGATATTTCCCTCTGATAAGATTTCATTACTGTGCAGTGTAACATGATTACCGGCAGCAGGAGAACCTGTGGCGTACTTCTAAACCACAGTTTCAGTAAGGCTACTTTACCTTACACACAATGGTGTTTTTATTAAAGAGGTCAATGTTATACCATCTCCTTTAAGCCCAGGGAACAATTAGATATAAAAATAATTAAACCAGAAGTTCTGGAATTCTAAACTAAACTAATAAAATACCATATCGTTCAGAGACCCAGTTTTTTTTTTATTATTCTAAGGTTTGGGGGCTAAAACACATTTAAAAGATTTTTTTTTTAATTGTAATGTGTATTTTACTAGACATCAGGATGTAGCAGAACATAAGAGAAACTGGACAAAAATATAAGTACCAAGTCCTGATGTGCGCTACAGTACACATTGAAAAAGTTGCTTTTTTTCCTATGAACACAAATGAGCTGTGTCACCAAATTCAAAAAGATTACAATTGAGATGAATTATGAAAGATTCTGCTAGTCTCTCATTTTTACATAAAATCATGCTGCTTTTGATGCCTTCCACTCTGAAACGAGTGGGGGGAGAGCAAAGGCTGCACCACCCAAAATGTGATGTCACCTTTTAGCCACAGTTGTCCTCTCTCAGGAACGTCAGGACTCGTTAAAGTGACATGTAGAGTATGGGGGATATTTGCACAAACGTTTGTTACAAAAAAAAATGACCGTCTGGGTCTCAGGGCAATAAGGCAACCATCTACCAGTGTGGTAGCTTCATTATGATCATTTTGTAAAGGCTAAAAAAAAAAAAAAAATCATACACTGAAAAATGACAAGATGTACTTTATTGACTCCTGCAGGGGGAAATTGATCCTCTGCCTTTGAACCGTCCTACACACACACACACACGTACGTTCTCACTTGGAGAGATGGCCAGACGCGGCGCCCGAGGACAAACTCCAGTTCTTGTGCTGGCGAGGTCTTGATGCAGGTCGATGCATCAGAATACCGCCCTGTTTCCCCGTGTCTGCACCATTGATTGAATATAAAGACGGACGACATGACAGCCCCCAAAAAGTGAAGCCAAAATATCTTGATTTCATTGTGATCATGTGACAAATAAAGATTGACTGATTGGTTCCTGGCTGCAGTGCAGATAAGAAGTCTCACCCCCTCCATGTTAGTAGATGGGACATGGAACAAACTAATAAGTCTCATCAAATACATTTTTCATTTTAGGTCGTCCTTGTCATGCTGACGCATCTTCAAGGGCAAATTTTTTTGACAAGTGTCTTTTTAATTTGCCGTTTAAAAATACAAAAAGGGGATGTGACATGATGATTGACAGCCATGACAGGTGTTTTCAAATCTTTGTCAGGAGGTGGCCCGACTCTACGCTGTAGACTCTTTTTGCAAATGACGTCACAGCAGCACGATATGAAGGGCAACATTTTAGTGAATACACTCGATCCATCTTTATACACACTCAATGCTCCAGAAAAGCAGCAGTATATTCCTATTTTCCTCACTAGAATGGCACATCCCAGCTTTTTAAGCAAATACATTTTAATGCAGGTTGTAATGCTTGTTGGTACTTTTGGTACCTTTATATTTCTTCTTTAATTAATAACTACAATAATTCTGGTGTAGTTTGTTTGCTTTGTTTTGTTGCTCGCCTTGTGAGGAAACTGCTCGTCTCTGCCCCTGCTATAATTAATTTGTTGAAGACTGTTGAGTCTAGAAGGTCTTTCCTCTTTTTGATTTGGAGGAAATTAATTTCAAAACATTTACCATGTGTGTCTTTCAATCAAACTCAACTGCAGCTGTGCAGTCATAAGAAATTAATTTTAAAAATTGAAAAAAAAAAATCCCAAATGAAGAAAAGTACATCGCAAAAGCAGCAAAAACCTCAGCACGTGTGGTTGGTTGGGATCTGTGCGGACGCGTGGCGTCTCGATGGTCTGGATGCACCTACCTCTGAATAGACCAGCTACAGCAGGGGGCTCAGATTGGAAGAGAGGGGTGGTGGTGTAAGGGCTTGGCCCACAGAAGGAGTCTGACACACAGCGACAACAGCAGACAGGCAAAGAACCAGATGGAGAGAGAGAAACAGAGAGAGGAGGGAGGAAGAGGGGAGAAGATTATGAAGATACAAGCCCGGCAAAATAATAATAATAAACAAATAAATAAAAAAAAAAAATACAGCAGTGAAAGAGCTAGCAGGGGAAGCCAAGCAGCTGGAAACAAAGATCAGGATTTGCAGGACAAAAGCGGAGGAAGCCGCCACTCATCACACGACGAGACTAAATACAGGGGAAAAAGTGAGGGCAGCACTCAACTAGTGGCTAACCACCAAAACTATGCAGACTCACACCCATAAGCTGGTAGGAAGCGAGGAAAGGTGGCACGTTCAGCGGGGAAAGACTCTGATTTAACTACTAAGACGCTGCGGGAATCCGATTCACCGACGTCGCACGACATCTCACTACTGTCATGTCAGCAATAATTCATCCACCAGACGTCACGGTACCTGTGATGAACGTCTCTATCTGCGCAGTAGAGTCAAGGTCAGACGCCAGCGAAGAACTTGAATTAAAAAAAGGATTGTAATGATCTGGGGGGGAGGGAGGGGGAGAAAAACAAATAAGAAATGAAAAATGCTGCTGGAAAAAAAAAGAAAAAGAAAAAAGATGGACACTCATGCGGCAGAGGGTTTTCGAGGCCTTTGAAATACAAACAGGGACAGAAAGCAAACAGAAGATTAAAACAGCCCAAATCAAAGAATGTTAAGAGCTGAGAAAATAAACAGGAGGAAACCTAGGCTGATTGTGGAAGGGGGAAACAAATATTTGGAGATGGGCAGCAGGCCAGATCTTTGATGAATGTAAGAAAAAGTGTCAAGAAACTGTGTGTTCTGACCACTGACCCTAAACCAGCTCAGGCATTTCCTCCGCTTCTTTCCCTCCTGCTCTGAAATATACACTGTAATTCACTCAATGGAGGTTTTAAAGTCACTGCGATGAAGTTATAAGACATCAGTATGAACACGTGGACACACACACACACAAAGAAACGGAATGTAAGACTTTTAAAGAAAAGATGCAGTAAAACAATCCCACCAAACACTTCATGGCTAGGCGTCCGAGAGGACAGACTGCCAGTGTCAGAAGACGCGGCGGTGGACAGGTGGACAGCATCGACAACGGGGAGCGTGAGGAAAGGGTTTGAGTTTGGAATGGAATCCTCCACAACGTCTGCCGCGGAGGTGAAAGGATCTGAGTAAGCAGAGAGGAGGAGGAAAAAAAGGAGGACAACAGGAAACAAAGGAGAGGGGACAGAGAGATTATGGTGGAGAGGGGACGGGGGTGAGAGAAGTTAGGGGAAAAAAAAAAGTGAAGTTAGAAGAAAAAATTGCATGCAAGATGACATGCAGGGGAGGGGGGGTGTCAGTGATGCAGGCGAGAAGGATTAATAAGATTGTTACTGGTGTTACTGCAACAGGCTGATACCATGCGCTCCACATGTGCTCTTATTGGCCCAATTTTCAGGTCAAGCCCAGCAGCCTTATCACTTCTGCTTCATTCGTCCAGAGGTCGTGAGTCGCCGTTATCGGGACGGTCAGAGTCCGACAAAAAGGGGTCGATATCAAAAGACATACGCTCTCGCAGTTTAAAAAGAGAAAAAAAAAACAGCTGCGGGATGTTTGCGTCAAATTTGGAAAATCTTGCCTGACCCACGTGTACCAGAACATGACGAGTTCCAACATAAACACTAACCAGATACTGTAATCATAATGTCACTTTGAACTCACAGGCTGTCAAATAAAAGACGTATTATCTTAGCCTGCATTTAAATTGTTTGGAAAGCGGGAATTCGATGTAAAACATCCACAGTGCCTTAAAGGGGCCCTATTTTGCCATTTTCCCCATTTTATTGTTTTAACTTTCATGGTCTCTATAAAAATGAGCATGCCTTTATGGTCCAAAAGCATCCAGTGAGACCTGCAGCAGCATTGCAGTCTGCCTTCTCATACACTCGCTCCATGATCCATCACTACACGGATCCAGGGGCTGTTACTTTTAACTCATACTCCTGTTGTGACATCACATCAGAAGTCATTTCTAAATAGATTGTATTCAGCCAGGTTTCAACAACACTTGGGACAGATCACAGCAGAATTAGAAGGTAATCTTATTTTATAGTTTTGTGTGTTAGCAGTGACTCTATAGAACTTAATATTTATGCACAACAATTGAAAAAGTTTTTCTTCATAATAGGGCCCCTTTAACTTTTATTTAGACCAAAATTGTCTCCAAAAATAAACAGTGACGTGTAATTGAAGAGAATGAGCACAGACTACGTGGCCTGTTCTGCCCTCTAATAATTTATATGTGGGCAAACACGGCCGATATCTGTGTCAACCATTTTATATTTACATACCATTAGATATGAGACTGAAGTGAAAAGCACACAACATTATAAAGAGATATGAGATAAGGCTGCAACTGCAAATAGTCACGATGCACATTGTACTTCTAAAAGAAAACAAAAAAA
Source organism: Lepturacanthus savala (assembly GCA_030544235.1). Taxonomy (NCBI): domain Eukaryota; kingdom Metazoa; phylum Chordata; class Actinopteri; order Scombriformes; family Trichiuridae; genus Lepturacanthus; species Lepturacanthus savala. The sequence continues at coordinate 16,237,547 of CM060479.1, read as the reverse complement.
AAATGCAGCATCCATTGTGCCATAGTCAAATCATGCATCAAGTAACACTGTACCCATTGTGTACAGTGTTATCATACATTAGCAAGCAGGTAAGCTGCAGGCACTGGAAAATAAATGCATGACAAATTAATTCAAAAATGTCTGCCATTTCCTTGAAAGAAACTTTCTTAGACAATGTTCTAAGATGGGTTTGACAGTACAGTGACTTATTTCAGTTTTTAAGCAGTACTTGATTTTGAGAATTGTTTCAATGAAGGAAACAATCCATTTAAAACCATGTTATATTATTACTACTCAAATAGGTATTTCATTTCATCATATATGATCTATATGAACTACAGTCTTGCTGTGCACTGACAAAATACTAATAATAATACTAATAATAATGGAAGCAAATTGTTGCTTAACGGTTCAACTTACACCATGCTATTTAAAACCCATTCATGTACACATGAGCAGAGAATATTAAAAGACGGAATTTTCAAAAGGCACAATATATATATATATATATATATATATATATATATATATATATATATATATATATATATATATATATATATATATATATATATATATATATATATATATATATATATATATATATATATATATATACACATATATACACATATTATATATATATATATACACATATTATATATATATATATATATATACACATATTATATATATATATACACATTATATATATGACACTTTTTGATTTGGTGGTTTTTGAAGCGTAGCTTTTAAATGGATCAAAGATTTTCGTCTGCTGAGCAAACGTTAAAACTGCTTTATTCTGAGGTTTTACTGTGTTTTACCAATGGGTCAGTTTGTTTTAGAGAAAGAGACATCCGAGGATAAAAACTCCTGAACGATGGTCACTTAAGGAATGCTAAATCAGCTATGAAGCTAATTGCCGAGAAATGCAGGCGACAACTTCCATTTACCGCTGCTCCGTGACGTCGTCTGGGTTGACGGCATCACATTTAATGATTTATTGAGCTTGATAAATAAAGAGGGATTGTGAAATCGCTGTCCACCTCACACAGAAAACGCATCATACGTCAATTAACTTTAAGTAGGTCACATTAATGGGTTTTAAACAGCTGCGAGAAAGCTTTAGCTGTAACCCTCGATCTTTCCTTTTCACAAAGGAAACGCAAATTCCGAGGATTCACGCGGCTGAATGTGTGCGCTGCGCTCAGAGTGTGTGCTGCAGCTAATGAGTGTGTATCATGCGATGTGCGTTTGTAAACAGCGGCGTGGACTGAAGTGCTGCCAAGGAGAAGCGAGCTCTCACCTCCCCATGTGTTGGTGGTGGAGAGCGGCAGTGGCTGCTGGAAAGCCGGCTGCAGGTCCAGCAGGTTGTTGGCTGCCTTGGAGGTGCTGCAGGGAAGGAGGGGGAAAAAAAACACAAGGGCACAGAGGAGAAATCAGACGCTAATTGACAAAACATTAATCACCTTCTTCGGTCCCGGAGTTGCGACTAAAGAGGAGAAAGCATAGCTGCAAGTTTTTGTCTTCAGGAAAATAGATTAACACAAATAGATTTTCTGATAGCGGCAATGCAAGAGAACAAACTGCATATCTTTAGGCAAAAAAAAAACTCCTCTTCATTTTCTTTCCCCACGTTGGGTGTTAAAACAGTTCACTGTGTTATGTTTTCCTTGTTTAGTATATTTTACTTATGCTGCATTTTGTGGTGCTTCCTTGTTATCAGCACAACTGCAGCGTTCCAGTTTCTACACAAAAAGACTTCTCGTCTTATCTTAGAGAACTAAGAGATGTGGAATGTTTTAGAACGTGCACATGCTAATGGATATCCCTTCTACATTGCTTGACTTTATAATCTACAAACCTTTATCTGTAAAAGAACAAACCTACAAAACACTTTTGTTGACATTGAACATAATTATGTTCAAGTAAAAAATGTAATAATAAATAAAAGTGAAGATTTCCTTTTAGTTTTATTCCCAGACTATTAGGGGGCTTTCACACCAACATTAGTGGGGTGCACCAAACAGTTCTGTACATTTTCGTTGATGTGAAAGCATCACTTGCACTTGGGTACACTAAATCAAGGGGCCGAGACCTCCAAAAAGAGGTGGACCATGCTGGATTATATATGTTAATTAGTAAAGATTCTATTGCCTGGTGTGAACCAAGTAATCAAACTAGTGGTGTGAAAGCACCCTTAAACATCAAACAACAACAAAGTCTTGTATCTAATAAACGACCGTCTGCCTGCATCTGAATGTACGAGCAGCATCAGTTGCAAACACACCGATTACTTCAAAGGTCCTGTCACCTCACCTGTTATTGGAGCTGGGGGTGGAGAAGAGGTCGATGGCGGGGGCCGAGTTGATGGTCCCGCCCATCGTTGAGACGGGGGAGGAGTCTGTAGTCGCTGCTGCGGGATTCTTCTGTAGCTCTTTCAGACGCTGGTCCTACAATAATTAGGGAATCCAGCATTAGAAACACAGAACCGAAGGTGTGGTTAAAGACATGGTATCTTTGGAAGTTTCTGTGCAAATGTCATGTCTCCCATCTGTAGCAACATGAGCACAGCTTGGATAATGGACTACTAAAATTGTATTCTCTGAAGACAAAATAAAACAAACTGATGACTGAAGAGATGACCAACTGGTCATTTACTGTGATCAATCTTTAGTCACAGCAAGGATCCACTGGCAACATAGCGACGTGGGTCATTTTTAGAGGACACATCATATACATGAGCGTCACATGCAGCTGTGAGCAAACGGTTTTCCGTTGACTCCTGCACTTCGGAAATCGACATTTCCCCAATAAAGTCGTGGAGAAAAAAAACAAACACCTTTTCTACCAATATCTTGAGGAGATTCGAAGCAGGACATTATGGAAAAATGGCTAAATTCAAGCACTTTCCACTTAAGCTTACTCTATAAGCTATGCACAACCACATTTTACCTTTGCTCCAACTACAGACCTGGTTTAATCATTTTAAAACACATTATACTCATTTTTGACACAATTTTGTGTAGGTTTTCCACTTTTCCACCACCAATCTGCTACAGGTCTTATGCAACAGCCGTGTTAAGAGGAAAAACAGTTTTATTTTTGTCTTCTAGGTACATTTCTGGTGATTTTTCACTGTTCCTTGATCAAAGCCAGCCTGCCACTCAAATAAAACCCACTTGCAGACATCAAGGACGTGTCAGCACACACGCATCAGGAGCGACGACTAGGGCACAAAGTGATAGTGCTGTTGTCAATTTGGACTCCTTCAACAGAAGCCCAAAGACAATTTCTCCCACTTTACAAACTGCAGCAGGATAAACGCAATTTAAGTGATGTGTCACTCTGAGCTTCCAGACATCGTTGCTCTGACCTGAAGACTGACTGCATTGAAAGGAAATGTAGGCGGAATGAGGGGGGGAAAAAAAAAAAAAAAAAGTACTTTTAGTGCTCTTAGGCGACTCTGCTCTTCATCCAGAGCTGCCTGTTTTTCCCTCTCATCCACTTTGGAGAAAGAAATGCCGGTGTTGGCCAGGGAAGAAACAGCGTTGGACAGGGTGCTGGCCCTGAAATCAAGAGACAGACAGGAAAACGCTGTCAAACCAACAATCTATTCTTCAGGCCTGCAGAAAAGTTCTGGTTAAATATCAATGAGATTTGCATCAATTACTACGTAATTCACAATAGGATTGAAGGGTCAAAGTCAACTCAGATATTTTTCTAATATTGATAACAAGGAAGTCGTTTCTTTGGCTGATTCATAAAAATAGGTTCATCTTCCATGATGGAGAAAAAGAAACCTTCAAATCAGTTCAATACTATCAAGTTGCTGAAGCGAACAGGAGCCTCTGCTCTGAGCCTGGATGGCAGGGAGCCAGATCTGGTGCTCGGAGATGAAGCTCGCCTACCTGCTGGCTGCTGTCGAGTCTTTCACTTTCTTTCCCTCTAAAGAGGCCAAGTGCTGCTCCAGGGCATCCAGCAGGCTGCTGGGGGCCTAGTGTGAATGTCATTGACACACATTAACTTTCAAAGGGTAGGGAAAAAGTCTAATACAAGAGGTCTTCTGAAGGAAAAAAAAGAAGAAAAAAAAAGACACTGAAGCATGCCAAAGTTATTTCCAAGAGTCCACAAACAGAGCTACTTTCAAACACAAGAGACAGACAGACGGAGAGAAAAGGTTCAGATACTTACACACACTGTAAACTGAAAATGGAGAGATAGTAGGAAGGAGGGGAAAGAAATACAGAAAATAAAGGTGGTAATGGTCAGGATTTCGTTGGGAAAACTTTAGGGATAAAAAGCTACAGCTACCAAGCTAAAGGTATGCTAAAGGCGCACTGGACAGCAGAGAAGCTCCAGATAAGTTGATTTTGTAAATAAAGCACTACTTCAGCAGGTCGCTGCAGGTCTACAGAAAGTGGTCCTCTCATATCTCACACTTAAAAAAAAAAGAAGAAAAAAATCTTGATTCACACCTTTATTTGCTGTACGACGTGCAAGGTCAGGAGTGAGTGTGAGCTGGAAGGTGTTTGTAAGTGCAATAGTGGGCTCATGCATTGCCTGCCTGGCGTGCACAGCGCTCGGTGTTAAAATCGCGTTCGGCCTAAAGCTACAGGGGGGTTAGGCAGCCTCGGGAAGGGCGATGATAGCCAAATTTTGGAAGGTGGAGGTCACTAAACCAACACGCATCGTGAGGTACAACATTACGTCAACACTAGAAATCATATGCTGCATACTGCAAAAGAAAAATAAAATCTCATCAGGTAAAAATGCTTTAAAACTTAGTCGAATGGTCTTATTCCACTTTTTTTTTTTCTTTTTAAGAAAATATTTGCCTGTTTTCTTAAAACAAGACAAAACTAACCCAAATCAAGAAAAAAAAAATAATCTGCCAACAGTATAATATAATTCGACTCATTACTGGACTAACTGTACCAAACACAATACATTTTCACTTGGTAGGATTTCATATTTTGCAGTGTAAAAAGTGCATCAGGTTAAATCTTACTGAGAGTTTGTACAATAACGGCAAGTTCTGTTCTAAATTCTGTGACGTCGCTCCAGATAGAACACCACATGGAGATAAAATAACCACACATACCATCGTCTGGATTGTGACTTGAGAAGCCCACACACACACACACACACACATTTGTGTTGTGTTGAGTCATTTCACCCAACTCGCTGATTTTTGTGCAGATAGTTTGGATTTTATATCTCGAGGGTTTGACTCTTTGAGTGTGCTGCTGCCATCCAATGAAATAAAAGACAAGTGGAATTTTATTTGTGGAGTATATAACGTAATGATCTTTTTTTTTAACACTAATTTTTACAGCACTAATAAAATGGCTGTCTTATAAAGTTAAAGTAGATTATTAACAGAGGATTCCGAACTGTTGTGTCCCGCGGATATCACTACAGACACTATGTCACTGCAATTGTAATTAATACAACGTTGTTAAAAAAAACAACAGGCAATATCAGTATCAGATAGTGGCCACAAAAGAGTCTATTGTCACGTTACTTCATGAAACAAAAAGGAGGTGATGACAGATTGGTCACCTCTCTGACTTCAATTAGAAATCAGCTTGTAGTTGGAGGCGCGACTGAGTGAGAATGCAACAGACTGTGCCAAGTTCAAATTAATTATTGAAAAATGGTCCAGAACAGCCAGTGATACAGTTATTAGACAGCTTAGTTTCCTGCCGCCCGGTGAAAAATGTTCCGAGGCACGTGGGTTAGGAGACTTAAAACCTGGGCACATGAAACAGAAACTCTCTGCATGACTAGATAACAGCGGGATTAAATGCTCAAAATACTTTTCTTGTGATTTGATCATACTTGTTTTACTGTCCTTAACTACAGTATTACACTAAAGACTGTAGGACTGCATTCATAAAATGGTGTAAAATGTTGATCACTGTTTCCCAAAGCTAAAGAATCAACTTGAAAATGTATTTTTTTTTTTGTCCAGACCAACAGTCAACAACCCGAGGATCATCAGTTTACTATTATAGAAGACTAAAGAAACCAGAAAATAATTTAAAATAAGATTTGACAAGCTGGACTCACAGAATTTGGACATTTTCTTCTTAAAAATTATACAATGCGATTAATTGATTATCAAAATAGTTGGTGATTCTTGTAATAGTTGTACAACTAATCATTGCCGCTCTTGTGTCCTCTAATGCTGAACAGTAACAACAGGAGCCTCATTAGAGCCACGTCCGATTCATTACGTTTAGTCTCTATAGCAGCGTCAGTATTAATTGAAATGGAGGAGACAAATTTAATTTCTTTTGTTCACGCAAATAACATCTAAAGCTTGTGTGCTCTTCTAGGCTACCCATGCAAATAACACTGTATTCTACAAAACAGAACCACATTATGAATGGAATGTTACATATATTATTAATCCCACAAAATTTGGCCAAAATTTTTAGTAAAGCAAAGCCAGGAGAAAAAAAAGGTAAAGTGTGTGAAAGTAAAGAAAGTTCTTTTTTTTTTTTTAGAAAAAGTTCTTTTTAGATTTTACATAAACTGTAGGCACAAAGGAAACACTTGCTTACCTGAGACAGATCCGGGATGTCCCCTCGATCAATGCCCACTTGCTGCAGAGAGAGAAAGATGATCAGAATTTGATAAATTCGTAAAGTAGCCAAACCCCCGGCCCCAGATCTCTTGTACCTGTCCTAGAGTTGTATATCTGTATGGATCAAATGTGTGAAACTGTGTGAAAATGTCAAATAAATTGTTTCAACTCAATTATTGGCATGTGGAGATTGTTTGACACACAAAACAGACATGAAAATTCAATTAACTGCACAGAGAGAGACTATGGGAATATTATTATGTGGGTTGTACATGTTCTACCTAGTGAGAATGAACCCAAGGCTGCCTCATGTGGAGCTGACTGTTCGTCAGCAGTTGAAAAACAAACCTGATGCACCTAAATTTGGATCAGGGGAATCAGTGCAGAATGGACTATGTGCTACCAGGTTTCCAACAATATGTCAAAGACAGTACAGAGAACATCCTACTAGATTAAGTGTTATAGCAATATTAACGAGGCATATGCTGCTAAGATGAGACCACCCCTTTGCAAGTTCAGACTAAAACACCATACAATTAATTCAAACCTTCCAGATTGAATAAACGCATCATAAAGCCTGTCGCTGAGTGGAAGAAGTAAGGAGAAGTTAAATGGTTGCTTCCTCACCACAGACTGGGCCAGTGATGACACTGACAGCATTACGTAGACAATAACTGGGTATACACTTCTGTGTTGACATCGTAGTGACTAATTAGATCAAATTAAATCCAAATAATGAAAATTATATTATGCCTGAGATCAAACACTGCCTCAAACGGAAGGATCGAGCTGTCCAGGACAACGCAGGTGAACTGAGAGCAGTGCAAAAAGAACTCGAGAACAACATGGCCTACACATTAGAGAAGCTTTTTCAAACAAGAACTCGATACAACTGTGGAACTCTGTAAGAGAAGTGATGAACTTTAATTCTAAGAAAGGGGAAATGCATGTACTGAACGAACTGGAAAAAAACAAATGACCTCAACCGTGTTGTAAAATGCAGGAAGGTATTAACATGTGATCAGGCAGACAGAATTGTGATTGATCCAGATGCTGTGGCAAGGGCCTTCAACTAAAAAAAGACTACACACTAGGAAAGCCTGTGGGCAAGATGGTATTTCAGCTTCACTTTAAAAAAAACTTTGTTCCCTTGTTCCAGCTGTCTGTTGATACACAAACACCATTCTTAAGGGGTGGAAAACAGCTGTCATTATCCCAGTTTTGAAAAAAGACTTCAGACCAGTAGCGTTAACTTCTACTGTGATGAACGCATCATGGGAGGGAATCAGAAAGGCCAAGTGCAACATCTTAGACCCCTGCCAATATGCATACAATGGCGTTTACAGTAATTTATTTTTTGTTATTTTCTCTATGTTGGTTTTTAGTTTTTTTTTTTTTTTTTTACATATTGCTCCTCTGTTTGTATACCTTACATTTTTAACAGTGCTGTATGTGATGTGACGGAGCTTCGACGGGATCAATAAAGTTGTATCTAATCTAATCTAAAGAATGACCTGGGCAGAGATGACGCACAACTAATTCTCAAACACCTTGAAAATCCCACAGCTTATGCGAGAGTGCTCTCTATGGATTTTACATCTGCATTTAATACTACGCTCCCTCACATTCTGTTAACTAAGCCAGAGCGCATGCAGGTGAATCCCTACTTAATCAGATGGTAATTTGGATTTCTCACAGGCAGACAGCAACAGGTGAAAGTCAACTCAACTCTCTCTGACATACAGGTTATTAAAACTGGTGCTCCCCAGGGTTATGTCACTTCTCCTATTCTCTTCACATTACAGCAGTTCCCCTGAGATACAAACATCCGACATTGTTAAGGACACTAAAGAAGTGGTGTTTGAACCCTAGAGGTATAGCCCTGTTTTTATTAGTGAAGGGGGAGTTGAGCAGGTTACAGTATTTAAGTATCGAGCCATTTGGTTTGATCCTCATTTGTAATGGGCTCATCATGATGAGCATGTCTCTTCAAGAATCAGTCAACGCCTGTGTTTTCTGCATAGGCTTAGAGCATTATAATGTGATAGTGTAATCTGGCTCTAAATTTAGATTACAACTTCAAAATTTTATTAAAAGGGCAGGAAAAACATTGGGTCTGCTACCCCAGCAGACAGTGTTGATGCAAGGACCCAAACTACATCGTAACATGTGGGATAATGCCTTCAGGCAGAGGATACAGACAACCTAAATGTAATCTGCACAAGTATAAATGTTCATCAGTTCCACTATCAAACTCTTGAACAGTAGGAGATGTACTGTGTGAGTGTGGATCTGGTCTGGGGTCCTGACTCACCTCTGCAACTTTGAGGAACTCAGAGATTCTTGTCATCCGTGTGAGGAATTTCTTGTAGATGTCAAGGCCCTCTTTGCACTGGACTTTCTTCATGTCAAAGTATTTCTCTGTAAATGGAAAAAGGACAAATATCATCATTGATTTCTACTCACTTATAAAAAGGTCATGGATGTTGAATAACCCGTTTAGTGTTTTATCCCATTTTGAAGCTCTTTATTTTATATTTTTTGGAAACAAAATTCAGTCTTAAATACTGGACATTTTTAGGTGTGTGGAAAAAAGTCCTGAAGCTCATTTATTATTATTCAGACTCAGGAAAAAAAAATTCTGAGAATCACAAATTAAATGTTGACGTCCTGTCAAATGATCATATAGATCGTATAGAGGATAGGCCTGGGAAATAAAAAACAATATCTATACATCGCCAGTATCCACATCATCAATACAATAAGAAAACAGTTCAATATCAGTAGTTTCACGCAAGGTTTGCATAAAAAATAAATAAACGAATGCTGCTTCCTCCTTGGATCCTAAACATCTTATTTGTCTTTATAGGTCAATCATTGACTCAAACAGCCAGTCATTTAAAAAATGCTAAATCAATTTTTAAATAAAGTTGTTACATTCAGCCTTTTTTCTACTGGTCATTATAAAACAAAAATAAATGATAATTAAAATGATGAATAATCATTATTATCCACTGAATTTTTATTTTAATATATGTTCAAGCTACATTTCCAGCTCCAGCATTTATATAATAAAAGTAGGTCATTAAGGATAAAATGTTCAACTATTTAAAAGAAAATCATCAATAATTATCAATATAAACACAATTTTAGCAATAGGACTTTATTATCATCTTGCCTTGTAGGTGCTGAGCAGTGCATGATCATCATGCTATAACACGAGAAGGCGAAGCCTGGTGCATATTAATTGTGGGCTAGGATCAGAAAAGAATTCACAAGGTCTGCAGGGAAATAGTTTGTGACGGCCCCCTGCAAACTCCCCCTGAAATAAGCTTGTTAGAAGTCTGCACTTCCAGGAAGCCATCGCTTTCCCACTCCTCTGATTTTTTTCTATTAATTAAAGGCTTATATGGAAACACTAATGAACATCCTCTATGCACATCCTTGCTTTAAAAGCTGAACCCAATGTATTAAACAGTTCCCAAGATTCCTGCAGAAATTCACTCAGTCTTTCAGCTGCTCAATGTCCCTTCGACATCTGCAGAGACCCTTTTTGGGTGATAACCAAAATTTAATATCGGGATATTGTCCAGCCCATATATCTTGATATCAACTGTGCTTTTGTTTCGGGTTATTTTCTCTGCATCTGTGATTTAAACCAGTTGCAGCAGACCTGTTCCAGATATGTGGAGGACAAAAAAAAAGAACACTGTACACTGCTTCGCCACAAAGTTTTATATTACTATGCACCGAGGGTACAGTGTAGAATAAACAAAATGCTGAAATGAAAGGAGGGGGAAACTGTGCAAAAAACTGTAAAAAATAAAATAAAAAGAGAGAAAGATGATATTGAAAATCAGCCCAAGCCTATTGCTCAGCTTATTATTGTGGTCGACTGTGTTGTTCTGTGGTTTTATTTGGTGAAAGTCTCTGCGTGTTTCACTTTTGTGCTGCTGTGCTCTTTATGTTAATCTGACAGCATCCGGATCAGACTTGTGTCATGTTGACAGGGTCATAGAAAGGTTAAAAAAAAATGTCAAACCCTCCTAAGATTTCCATTGTAACTTTTTACATAAAAGTGACTCGAGCACTAACCGGGTCATCAGATTAACATAAAGCATGTGCATGCCTGAAAGGAGCTCTACAACCCAAAGGGTGAATTTTCAAGGCTTTTTTTGTTTCTTTTTTTTACCCAGGAGGTTGATTATGCCCTCGTTGTAGGCCGCAAACAGTCGGATTGCGTCTTTGAACAGAAGCATGAAGGCTGCGTTGATCACTCCGTTCGTCAGTTCGTTGGCATTGACCTGGAAGAGAGGTTGGAGGTGTTGAGGACGAGTCCATCTCGGTTACAAAAGAGACAGAATGGGCGACCAAACCCTTTTCCTTCCGCTCCAGGAAACGGAAAAAGAGTTTGGCCGCTCGGCCGACGCTGAGCACTCACGTTGAAATCGAGTAGCACATCCATCTGGTTTTGGATGATGGGGATGGTCTTGAGGAGTTTCTCTGTGTTCATGGTTCTCATCACTCCATCAGACCTGTGGGAAGAAAAAGGGAATGCCTTAAAAATACACTTTTCTGAAGTGCATTTGACGTTTCATTTAAAGCTTCAGAAAGCACAGGTCATTTTCGGTCTTTTGTTGGACGCTTCTGCAGGCACAGGGAGCCACTGTATGACATCACAAAGTTAAAGAAGTACAAAACGAGCCGTGAAATGGGGAAGTTTCCAAATCCAGGCCGTGTGCATTAATTGTTGATGCATGAGACAGTTTTAATATAACCGCCTAGACCTTATTGAGTTAAAAAAAAATAATAATAATAAAAACAACAAATGCACAAATGTCTTATTTATAGATATGGTCTGATCATGCTGTCACCATTGAAACATTAGCTTTCTAGTCATGAATATGTTAGAAATTTGAATATTTTGTATTCTATAAAAACTTGGCAACACAAGGGAAATGTATTCCCATATTATTTTATTTTAAGTTGTGAAATCCCTAACAAGTATTTGTGGTTTTAAATATCAAAAATCATCTCAATTTGTACATGTGCTCTCTGGAGATTGAGAAGGAACAGGTTTGTTTTGTGTTTGTCTTATTAATATTAATGAAACTGATTGGATAATTGGATTGGTTGTGAGTGGTGTAGTGGGCAGTGACTATATTGTTGTGACGTCACCACTTCACAGCTCAGTTTTAAAGCTCTAAGTTTCTGAATATGGGTCGTGTGCATTTCTCTGTGGATTGAGAACTTTGAACATGTGACAGTGTTTATATAACACCAAGACCTTCTTATGATAAGTACAGTACCAATCAAAAGATTAGACAGACTCTCACAAGTGTCACAATGTTTTGTTTCCGCAATGACATTGTAATGTGCAATTTCAAAAGGTGCCTTATTATCTTTTTAACTGTGGTACACCACTTTAAAAATGACGAGAATGAAAATATCCATCAAAATCTAACAAAACGTTGACAGTATTTGTCTTTGCTGACTGACAATTGAAATGAAGTCAAAAGAGAAACATTTCCTTTTTTTGAAGGATGTCTCAAGATAAATATTGAAACTTTAAACACAACTGTCGCAACATGTTTTGCCGGAAATAAAAGAGGAAAAAAAAAAAGAAAACTCCTTACCCTCTTTTCACTTTAGTGAAATCAAAAGCAACTTGTCTGTAGGACACGGCCTTCTCGTTCAGGTAGCGGCTATACCTCCTGATGAATGTTGACATGTCATAGCCTGCAATTGCAAAATAAAATTAAAAATGTAGCAGTAGTGGGGGGGGGGGGTCATGTAAATTTAGTGACATTTTCATACTATCTGAGGATTGTATGTACAGTGTTGGTAAAATACCTTGTAGGCCACTTTTGTCCAAAAAATTGCTGAGGTTGAATAGCGTGTTCCTTGAAGCCAGATACTGTATAAATCTCTGCAAGAAAAAAAAAACCATGAGGAATATATGTCTGTGGTGTCAGGCTTCTATCCCGCTAAATTTCAGCTTTACTTGTGTACATGTAACATCCACAACTATAACAAACTGTCTCACAGAACATGTACGAATCATAATGTGCCAAACCCATATGAGATTATTATTAGGTCATTAAACAACAATCCAATTAATCCTGGATGGTATTGCCGTCTAATCTCCAGGATTTATGACCCCCAGCTGTTATTAGAGGCCTGACCTCGTTGCCGTAGACCATCAAATGGTGTGTGGCGGTGAGGGACTTGAAGACAACCACCCAGCTGGTGTTGGTGGTCCTCTCGAACAGCGTGTCGGCCAGCTGAGGGATGTTGACATTCATCTCGTTTGTGCACTGAATCAAGTCTGAGGAGGAGAAGGAGAAAAAAAAATAAGGAATGGAAGGATCGATGAGCCAAACAATGTACAAGCGCCTCGAGAGGAAGCGTGCCGGCTCGCAGAGATTTTCTCTCGCCGTGCAGCTTCCTCGTTTTCTTTTAACGTGTTCGCCGTTCGTAACATGTCGAGCCCGATCGATCGAACGCTGGAGGGCAATGGATTTAGTGGCGTTTCAGAGTTCAGGTAAACAGAGACTTTGGGGATGGACAAACAGTTCCAGAAAGAAACGGGAACACAAACTTTGCGAAGGCGGATGTTATCAACGTCATTTTGACCCCTGATCGGCAACGGCTGTCGAAAGAAAACTAGGTGAAAACTAATATAAAGGCTGGACGCTTTAGACAGTGAAATTGTAGCCAGTTTGTTAGTCGTGCTCATCATTTGTACAAGGATCCAAAATGTCTATTAAAAACACTGTAGTATGGTGCCAATCAATCGGACAATTAATCAAGTAGTACATTAATCACTTTAAAGGCAAAAAAGATTCTCTGGTTCCAGCTTTCAGATGATCTTTGGGTTGTGGACTGTGAGTCGAGAGAAAAAAAAATATGTTGGGTTAAATTGTCAGCTTTGGGAAACAGTGATAGAAATTTTACAGCATTTCATAAACCAAACAATCAATTCATTAAATGTTTCAATAATCAATTAATCAACTATTAGAATAGGTATTAGTTGCAGTCCTATTGTCCACTGTACATTAAAAGTGCATTAGTACAATTAAGGCCCTCTCCTCTGTTGCTAGATGCCACAGTTGCTAGTCACTTTAGCTTAGCTGCTAACTTGGCTAACCTAGCCATAAAGGGATAGTTCTGTATTTTGGACATCCAGCCTCATTTCCCACATTCCTGGCATAGATCTAAAACATCGAGACCATAATTTCATTGATCCATTGCAGTGATCTTCCTCTGACTTTTAAATATAATGGAATTGCACAGGACACATTTGAATCCGAGTAGAAAAGCATTTTTACTTTCTTTGAAAGGTTTGGAAATGAGCATTGCAATACTATTTGCGATAAAGCAGCAGAGGTTTACTAGAGTTGTACTGTGGTCTTTAAAATAGTTGCACTACAAATCTAGCTCCGGTTTCAATATCCGTTAAGTCATCTATAAATTGCAGGGCAACATTAACAACAAGTAAGATTAAACCATCAGCTTCTCGTTGGGTTTCCCATTTGGGAAATACTACTAAAAATACACCCTGTGCACTTCCATTATATTGATCGATGATTAATCCCGTCGGAGAGAAAATCGCAACAAAGCTCAATACTCGAGGGATTGGCGAAATTATGGACTCCATGCTTCAGATAGATGCCAGGAACATTGGAATGAATAAATTACGAAACACCTTTTGGCTCTGAAGTGTGCAGCTAGACTTGAGAAAGTAAAATCTCATTAATATTTCCATTACTGAAAAACAATCCCGTTACTACACATCACTTTTCATTAGCGCGCGCACACACACACGGGTCATGCCTCTGATTTGCGGACTGACAGAGAATACACCCTCAGCGTGGCAGCCATGGCAGAGCGCCACTACCATCTGCCCTAAAGTGAAAGCAAATGCCTCCTGGTTCCTTGTTCCATCAAGGCCATGGGACTGATCAATGAGCCAGACTGCCCATATATCTACACCTCCCACCCCCCGTCCCACACACACATACACACCCTCTCAGTGCTGTGTGCCCATTCTTCACTGCACATCTTGCACTTGAAGGTGACTCCATTTTTTGTCCTTTTGTATTGAAAAGACTGTGAACTTGTGAAGAAAGAAACATGTGACAAGTCCTAGTTAACTCAAAAACCTAACAAAAAAATACCCATTACGTAAATATCTGGTAGTAGTTCTATAATAAAGAAATGACAGAAATCTTGAATCAATGAAGACAAATTCATGTCGATGCGGGGGAAAAAAAATCCTAAAAGGAAGTAACCCGTCAGTTACAGAATAATGTAATCTCATATTGAGAGTGTCTTCATTTTGATCGCTTACAGAAAAGCATATGACAGACTGAAATGTTAAGAAAGATCCCGGTTGTCCAATAATCATGGCCATCTGATGCCAGAACGAAGCTTGGCAGACAATGTAAATAAATATTTGAGTGAATTTTATATTCGAAGGGAGATGAATGATCCTTTCATGGCCTTTCGAATTCTTCAATATATGAAATAAATCACGACCCTTTCATTTTCCCCATTACATACATACATTTTATTGGCTGAGGGAGGACCGTGGATTCAAATTACGTACCATAATTCATTAAGAATGATAAGTAAGGTTTTTAAGTACTGCGCTGAACGCTGAATAACTGTCACATCGTGCCAAACGTCTCACTCGACAGGGTCACATCAGTATCTTGTTTAAGTTAATGGTTAACATTAACTGGTGTGTAGGAGGCGGAGGTGTAAAACCATCGAGGCCTGTTTACATGGGTGGTCTATGAATCCTTCTCAGTGTTTGTTGAAAGCCACACAAAAGGCTTTTTGCTTTTGACATACACAATAGGCCACCCATGTGACAACAAAAGCCTTTTCAGACGCGACTGAAATGGCTGTGGGGAGAACAAACCCGCCACCAACTTCCTCCACTGTTGCCGAAAGACAAATCATAACAATCTGCAGCTCTCGCTCTGGGGACGGACGAGTTGGAATACTGTAAAAAAATAAAAATAATAAAACGCTGGACTTATCGCGCACAGATATTGGTGCGAGAGTTTCAAAAGTAAAGATAAGATGACTGATATCTCTAATCTATGAGAATTGCATTCCGCCGGTTTCTTCAAGTTCAGTTAAAATGTGACTTGTATCCTGACTATCAATTCATGCTCTCACATTTTTGCTGTATTTGTTGATATATATATACTTTTATAGGTTTGTTACATCGTTACATCTCAACATTGTTGGAATGGAATCAGAGAACCTATTTGACCCGATTAAATGATTGGCTACCTCTTAAGATTCCCGAGCCCGCTCGGAACTTGGAAAGTATGCATGAATGTGCTCCAGCGCACTTTAAAACTTGAGTGTCTTCCCTCACATGCCAAGTTTAAATCCATGGTTCCTAACCACTGTGTCTGAAGCTGTAATTGTTTCTAGCAATTTTATTGTTTTATTTTATGAGGATGTTTTATATCTATTTTATAGATATATTTATATGTTATTGTATTTTATCCATGATGTATTTTATATTATGTGTTACATCTGTATTTATGCTATAAACTTGTCATTGTAAATGTGGGAAACCTTTTAAAGTGAATATAAAAGGTTTGAAATGAAATGACTTAAAGAAACAGAAGTAATGGACTGCGAATATACAGGTTTTCAGCTTTATACATTTTTATATTTTATTTTAACAGACAAATTCAAGTTGTCATAAATAGGTTTAAATTTTTATCCTGAGGTTTAAGTTTAAAAACGCCACATAGCTGGAAAAATAAAATAAGGATTTGTATCAAAATGTAAAGAAAAGAAGAAAACTAGCTAACTAATGTGCTGCATGCGAGTGTAACGAAGGACATGAAGACATGAAAAGCTCCACTTTGCATCCCTGATGGTTGTCAGAGACCCGTTTGCTTGTTCCTTCCATCTACACGTCTCCCATGATGATGCCTCTGCTGCCAAATGTCACTGACTGGGTTGAGCTACCTTGGCGGGATCCAGAGACAACTTACTGCTTGAGAAATGTGTGAAAACATATTCGAAACCCACCAGGTTCCCTAAAATCTGCCGTTACTGAAACAGAACTGAAATCGTTGAAAGCTACAGCGAAAACGCATTTTCTGCTATTTTAAATTGCCCAATCACTTTCCAAAGACAACATTAACACAGCTCTTGGCAAACACTCCCATGAAAGTCTTGGGTCAGCAAAATTCCAGAGACACAGTAGTAATGCCAGATAAGACAAAAAAGACATTATTTCCTACTTGCTTTCATACGCTGGCCAGGCCGCTAGAAGCACACGTTTAAATGTCACTAAATGTAGTGCAACAAGACGTGTATAGAACCCACACAGTCTGGGGGCTGGAATGGTCTGCATACATTCTAGCAGGCTCATTTAAACTCCAACTTTTTTTTTTTTTAAAGCAGTCCTCACCACAACAGGCCTGTGTTACCGATCGCACATGTCTGTGCTGTGCATCATGGCACATTTGCAGACAAGTATTAGCTGACAATTGTATTTTCTTTTTGTCAACTTTAACTTGTGACCCAGATTTAAACTAAAGACACACACACAAACACACGGTTGAATAAAGAGTGGAGGAGGAGGAGCATGACATCATTTGACTTGACGACGAAGCCCTGAACAGAGAGACATTTAATACAGCGCCTCACTGCAGGAAGGCTCACGGCTAGGCAGCACATTGGTGAACATTTCAAGAGATGGGCAAAACACAAGATATTTGGTAGAAATGTTGTCGTCAAAAAAACCCAAAAATACCAGAGGTCTCAAAGAGGTCTGGAAAACGTGACGCCCAACAGGAAGTCAAAAGTAAAAGCGAGGCAGCTGGTAAGAGCTTAGTTTGTACGACGACGCAGCAGCCAGATTCTGTGGTTTTGGAACGACTCGGGTCCTTGGAGGATTTCCAAATGGGGTAGCATCAGGACAGGGTGGAGGATTTAAGTAGCTCAGCAAGGACGGACGGCTGCATTATCAGATGGAACCGACTGTCGACCGAGAACATGAGAAAGGAAGTGATGAGTAAACTATTTTGCAAAGAGGAAGTGTGTGGTATGCAGTGCTGCTATACAATGGATTCACAGTAATCACAGTCTAAGTTAACACTGGGGGTGGGGGGGGGTGGGGGGGACACTTATTGTTAAAGTTATACGAATTAATTTGCTTCTATTGCATACGACATGCATCAATGGATATGGCTTAAGTGTCAGAGCAGAGGCCTCATTAATGAAGCTTTATTTAAAAAAAAAAAAAAAAACATGATGGAGGACAACAGCTGTTTGATATGAATTATTAACCAAACGATAAAGGAAAATGCACCATAGTTGCCTCAGCTATGCTATAAACTGTAAGAGGATTCACTCATTTAAAATTTAAGCGAATGAATGACTGAATGAATACAAAGGTATTCATTAAAATACATTTTATTTTAATTTATTAAATCTATTTATTTCTGGCTTCAAGAGGTACTTCACATTTTAAAGAGTAGCTGCAACCTTGGATCTGAAGTGCGTTATTTTAGGACAA
Organism: Lepturacanthus savala; assembly: GCA_030544235.1. Taxonomy (NCBI): domain Eukaryota; kingdom Metazoa; phylum Chordata; class Actinopteri; order Scombriformes; family Trichiuridae; genus Lepturacanthus; species Lepturacanthus savala. The sequence goes on along the minus strand of CM060479.1, from coordinate 16,219,386 downwards.
GCTGGAAAAGAAAAAAAGTAAAAAAAAAAAAAAAAAAAGATCAACAATAATCCTCTTGTGATCTCAGCAAAGCAAAGCAGCAGATGTTATACCTTCATATTAAATCGAATAAAAATGTTACTGAATTAGTCATTAATTCCAATAAATGCCTTAAGGAACAGGTTTAAGAATTCTTCAAGTCACCTCATGAAACAGAGCCCTCAACATCAATTAAAGCTGGTTCAAAACGATACCAGTGGCACCAGAGCGGAGAGGCTATACAAGGAGTCGCTGCCTTAATTAGTGATCTGTGGTACCAACTGCTGCTTTATGAGTAGAAGCCATCCAGACTTTAATTTAAGCTTTTACTTTGGCTACTAAATGTATGTACTTGCTGGTCTGGATGACGCCCAAGCGGTTCTCAGTTGGATGCATCTCCGAATCCTAAGATAACATGATGATGACATGTCTGGGATATGTGTGGGAAGGGGGTCTGGACTGCTGCGATCATGTATATTTGTAATCAGCGGCATAATGGCCGGGAAGTGCATCAAAAGTATCGCCGCCAATCTCGCTTCTGATCAGGCTCAGCTCCCTTGTACTCTGGGAAGGGGCTGGGTTATGTAATGACTTCCTGTTAGCCACTTACCCTTGGCAGTCCGAGCCTTAGGAGCTAAAGGACCACTTCCTGCTTCAGGAAATGTCTATCCCCTTACAATCCAGTTATTCTGAACATGATGTGGGCTAAAGCGCACACGGAGCCCCTTAAAAAGTACACGGACAACGGAGCTTCCTGAGAGCAAGCAGGAGACAGTTGTTATCCCCCCCAAAAAAACACATTACAAATCTGGAAAAAAACAAAAAAACAAAAAGGTGAACACACAGATTTGCTAAACTAGGGCTCGCCGAGAATGGGGCGACAGACAGGTGTCACTTGTTGACAAAGACTTCTCCACTACAGAATGAGCCATTGAATCTCACAGGCCCTTTCAGAGTCACAGTGGACTCCATTCAGCTCAGCTGGTTGACAGGGCGTCAGCGCGCTTTTTAAGGGCCGTCACTTGATGCCACTGCAGTCACATGTTCCTTGTGCAGCACTGCATTTATTTTGCATGGGGAGGGGGTTGGTTCTGGGGGGAGGTTGATGACACTATGGAGCAGGGCCTCTGGGAGAGTGCAAAGGTACAGATGTACATGAGTGTGCCTGCTGTTGTGGCTCAGATGAATCATGTACAGTAGAGCTGCAAGGTTTAGTCCATTAGTTGTTAACCATTACATTAATTGCCAACTATGTTGATATTCAATTAATCACTTTATATGATTTTTAAGAAGAAAATGACGGAAAATTCGCTGGTTCCAGCTTTTTGAATCTGATTATTTTCTGGTTTCTTTAGTCTTCTATAAAAGTAAACTGATGACCTTTGGGTTCTGTACTGTTGGTCTGGACAAAAAAAAAAAAAAAACATTGTCAGCTTTGAGAAACGGTAAAACATTTCGCACCATTTTATGAACTACAGCTGCAACTTACAACTATTTTAATTTACAGTCAGTCTATTGATTATTGGTTTCAATTAACCACCCGACCCTCTTCAAACTCCTCGAGAAGGCGTATATTTTGACAAATAAATGCTGAGTCTAATATATTAAAAAATTAGTGCGTGCTGAATGCGGGCACGGTTTGGGTTTGTTCATGTCCAACTCCTACTTTTTTTGTCCAGTCTGTTATAGAAGTCGAAAGAAACTTATTATTTATCAGATTTGAGAAGCTGGGACCAGAAAATTTTGGCACTTTCTCAAATCAAAATAGTATCAAAATAGCTACATACATCTATCAAAATAGTTGTTGAGTAACAGACGAGTTAAATTGACTAATCGCTACAGCTCTATTGTGAACCAAACAAGTAATCGATTAATCGCTTCAATAACCGATAGATTAATTGAGTATCAGTATTAACACACGCAACCTGCTGCAATGTTTTAGTAAGCAAATATCAAAAAAAAAAAGAAAAGAAAAAGAAAACCACAACCGGAATCCCTTTTCTGAAACGTAGTTAACATCTACAATGTCTGCAAATCAATAAGCCAGCAAAGGTCCATTTTTTAAATCGTTTTATAGAGCAAAAAAAGGTCCAACCGCAACCAGCAGCAGGTCATACAATTCCAGTAAATGCAGTTAATTCCAGAGGTAAATGGTGCCAAGAGAGAACCAGACGAAAACAATCCGGCCATCCAACTCGAAACAGGTGAAAGAGAAACTTTCAAAGCTCCACAGTTTCCTTCATGCATGTGGGCCAGAGGCGAGACTGTCGCTGGAAACCCAATAACCTCAACTGTGGCAAACAGGGAACAAATGGGTCAACCAGAAATGGAGGAGAAGGAGACCTCCTCAACGTGCTTTCCTGTCTAGAGGTTTACGGAGATGTTCTTACAAAAAACATATCATTTTAGGTTTGGAACGTTGACAATAATCGCCTTCATCAATGAGCCGTAATGGAATAATGGAAATAAACAATGAGCATATCACATATACCCAAGTCACAGATTAAGCGGAACAGACCAATTGCAGACGTTGTTTAAATCGCCTGATATGATTTGCCTACTCAGCCAATCAAATCTATGCATTTTGAAGTGAGAGCGACAACACACATACACACACATACACAGGGGAGAGACGAGATGAGAGACGAGTTGAAGTAATAGCAAGTCAGAAAAGTAATTTCACAGAGACAGACTCTACGGGTGTTTTCACATATAATCCTTTTTAAAGAAACCAAACTCAGTCCTCTTAACGCAGAGCAAAAAAAAGTGGATCCACAGAAACGGGAATCTATTTCACATTTTCTGCTCATTTGACTCAGACTTCAGTTCTATTCAAACTATATAGTTTTAGGGACACGTGTCTTTTATGTCAGAGGACTCTCCACTTTTTCTCATTTTACCATGTTTGGTTAAATACTTCTGATGAAGTTTTTCTACTTTCATGTGGCGCCGCAGTCCGGTCCTACTCAAGACCCTCGCTTTCATATGAATATTGGGAGGAAAACCTCAGCATTCCTGTGTGTTGTAGGCCGTCGCTGAATAATGTGTTTCAAGTGCAGCAGTTTCTTCTGCAGTCAAAAACTGCTCCTCGTCCTCCAGCCCTGCTAACGTTACCATTATTTTGTCTATTTGCCCCCCCCCCCCGGGCGTCCCAGTGCAGTAGCGTGTGATCCGTCTACGGCAAGCCTAGAGGGCTCATACTACGCCAAAGGGCCAAGACAACCTGGATGACTTTTTGTTCGCGATGCAGAGGTTAAGCGAACCGCAACGCAGACTCGAAGCGAACCGAACTCAGACCTTGGTTCTTTAAAAGTGTTCACATATGTGCAAAAAAAAAAAAAAAAAAAACGCTGACTACTCGCTCTGAGTTTTCCCAAGGTGGGAAAACACCCTTAAATGTTCTTTCTTCCCACAGACATGGTCTCATATGTTCACGGACCTTGGCGATTGTGAGCAAACACTCAAATCAGAACTGAAGATACCGAAAAAATAAACAATCTATGAGCCAGTATAACTTTATTTTAAGACACACTTTTTTTTTCTCTCAAAAAGGCACTGCACTACTAAGTTCATGTTCAGCTATGTGCAACACTGCTTCACCCACTTCTCTGACCCAGAAATAATAACACTATCAAATGACTGACAGTACAGGATGTGTCCAACCACCGCAACTTTATGCCAGATTGAAGACCATGTGACGCCAACATCTATTACAAGGGCCCTAGTTTGCCATTTTCCCCGTTTAATATTTAACTTTTTGTGGGCTATTAATAAAAATGAGCATGGTTTTATGGTCACCTAGTTAGACCTGTAGCAGCAATGTAATCTCCCTTCTCCTACACTCAACTCTGACAAAACGTTCCCCTCCTCCTGAAAGACCCACTCTGTTGTGATTGGCTGAGTATTGTCTGAAACGTCCCGCCCCTTTAGAGAGCTGGGGTTAAAGGAGAAACAGAAGTCAAGAACAACCATTCCTGAAGGAGGTGGGCAGCTACATGGATCCAGGAGCGGTTACTATGAACTTCCTCTCCTGTTGTCACATCACAACTGGAGCCATATCTAAACGGCTTGTGTTCAGCAACGTTACAGAGGAGGTCAGACCACGACAGAATGAGTGGGTGGCCTTATTTCACGGTTTATGTGTTAGCAGGAACACAGAGACCTAAATATTTACACACAAGCACTGAAAAAGTGTTTTTTTTTATTTTGTAATAAGGCCTCTTAAGCACCACCCACATCCACATAGCGTTTAAATACTGTACCTTGGACCAAACAACACACTTGTGTAGACACAAATATCTTCCTCGAATTTCATCCTTTATATATTCATTACCTCATGAGAGACCTTTGAGCTGCTAACTGACAGCGTGTGCCAGTGGACTTTATATAATGGCAATTAACCTGGACAAATAGTGCCACACATTCCAGCTGCCCAATTCTAAACAGCAACTCTCAGTAGAGGAAATACCGTACGTTACATAACTGTGGGGCTAGAAAGTCCACATGTCCAAAAAAGCCTGTAGTTTTATCCAGACTGCTGGAGTGTAAACTCCACAGGAACCACCTCGGTGCAAATTCTCCCAGAAGTCATTTCACACTTACTTTAAACAAACAACAAAGTAAATAAGCTGACGCTGGCAGCAGAGGGCGATTTGTTCAGCCTTTACATCTCCCTGTCTGGTAACGGCAGAGTCTCTTTAAAGTTATGTGACTGGAGTTTATCTAGAGTACCAGTGCTAAAGAATGTGAACCTTGGTCCAACGCAAACTCAATGGAGACTGTGCGCAGGGTCATATCTCACCTGCGATCCAGACAGTAAGAACACACGGATGGCAGCTAGACACATCAGGGCTATATCAGGCGAGTCAGGAAACTCCAAACACAAGTGCACCCTCTTTAAATACCTCAAACCTAAGTGTGAGTCCTGCTCGCCAGCCCCAGATCACCTCGAGGAGACGCTTTTCATTTCGTCAGCTTCCGCCGAGGAGCCACGGATCACCTGGTTTTGTCTGGGAGCGGGAAGGTCGCTGGCCTAGGACAGGGCCTCATTACTGCACACTCCATCAGCCGTAAGCCGGGGTTATTAAAAGAAAACCTGCATGTTTTTCAACATCAAACATGGAGCTCCTGGCTCAAGCCAAAAATAGGAGGTAAATGGAAGTGGATTCCACGCCGTGCCCAGGGGATTTCAGCATCTGCACTGAACAATATACGGTTTGTAGCCGAGCCAAATAACGTAACAGGACAGAGGACTGTGATGCAACAAATCCCCCAAGCTTCTCACAGGGCTTGGAGATGTAGCTGGAAAAAAAAAAAAAGTATGGTGATAAAATGTTCCATTTAAATTGATAGATAATTAGAGATCATTTTAATGACCAGGGGGGAAAAATCTTAAAAAATTAACAACTTTATTAATTCTTTCACAGTTTGCACTCATTTCTCATGCTGTTTCTGTTGTTGTGTCAATGGTGTAGCGCATCAACACAACATTTATGGCATGCTCCACTATCAGGCGATCCGATTGGCCGTTTATGAGCAGGGGAAGGAGCATGCTTGGAGTTTGCCCGTGCAACAAACTTCGCGTACTTTTGCCATGCAATTAATTGTAATGTTATTGAAGTATGTATCACTATTGCCAACTATTGTATGATTTCACAAGAATATAAATATCTATGACCGACCGACAGCTGCTATTCAAATTCATCTCCGATGACCGATTTGCATAGGAGGCCCAAATTGTATGTTTGCTGTTTGTGGAGCAAAGTGCTGCAAAGTTCTGGTGCATCCTGTGCCTTATTTCATTTGCAATGCAAAGAGAATTAGGTTAAAATCTGACATCTGTCCCTGAAAGGAAAGAAATAACTGGATGGAAAGTGAACAAACTTGTTTGAAAGATAATACACAGTAAGCAAATACCTGCCGGGCTACAAGTTGTCACAGCATATGAAATTAAGACCTTAAGTGACATCATATGGTCTCAATATGAAAACCTATTATATGGGCAGTATGGACTACTTTACACTCATTTTCACTTCAGGGGAAATGCAGCATATTGACTTATCCCGCTGGCTGAAATATTTCACACAGAACACATTTTTTAAACTTCAACCATCACCACGGATAGACAGAAAACTGTAGTTCAATGTCAAAATGACCAGATAACAATAAAAATAATCTGAAATACAACTGAAGTTTTACTATAACTTTGAAGCTGCAGCTACTTTTGTTCTTCGATTTGCAAACCAAATATTAATCTTGAAGAACTTTACCTGAATAACAAGAGGAGATAGGTTCCTGTCATACAACTTGTATCTATGCAAAAAAACAGTTAATCAATGGATGTGTTCTTTCCTCAAGCCAAAAGGATGTTACACAGAGCTCACAGAGATGTGAAAATATTATGATTGTTGTGTAATAACTCAAGTGGAAAATGTGTACCTGAACTAAAATCAGTGGTTTAAAGCACAGACATTAGATCATTAGATGATAGATTAGATCATGAATGTTAGCAGATATTTGACCAGGGGAAAAAAAGATTTTTGCTGATTTTGGCTACACAAGGAACAGTCAACATGTGATCTGTTTGACTTGGAAAGAGCTCCTGATACCGCAGCAGCATGGATGTCTGGGAAAAGATAAAGACACAAACATGACCCAAAGGTCAGAAAGTGCATATGCAACCGCTCCAAAGGCATTGTAGGAAAATGAGTTAAAAAAAAAAAAAAAAACATCCAAAGGATGAACAGCTAAAATAATGTGATTTTTAAATCAACAAAGTAATATGGGATTTGCTTTGCGCTCTCGATGTTCAATTCCACAACCCTGAAGCCACTTCCTCAATCAGGAACTGACTCAACAGTCATTAATTACTGGAATACCCTTGTATCTCTGAGCTTCAGAAGTCAATCCTGGAATATGACTGTAAGTGGTTACAATTAACTTCCAAGTCTCAAGTTTGTGGTGCTTTTTCTACTACATGGTACTGGAAGAAGTTACACTGTGCATCAGGCAGCTACCGTTTCCTATTCAATACACATTTACCTGCTGCAGTGTGTGTTTGAACAGAATGAGACAGTGGGACTGAAAGGCCATTCTACGCTGAGAAATGTGTTAGTTAAACAAAGATCTGGAATTAAAGCACAGATCATATCAAATCAGGCTTAAAGGAATATTTTACACTATACATGTATTAGGGGTTAGGGTTGCAATGATGACTATTGGAATATTTAAATGATTAACCTATTTCTTGTTTAGGTCATAAAATGGATAAAAATGTTGATTACTGTTTCCCAAAGCTGGAGATTCAACCTAAACTCAGTCCACAACTTAAAAAAATAACCAATTTACTGTTATAGAAGCTTAAAGAAAGCAGGAAATAATCAGAAAAGAGCAGCTGGGACCACAGAACTTAGGGATTTTCTTCTTAAAAATTACTCTCACCGATTAATCGATCTTTAAAATGAATGTCAATTCATTTAATAGTTGTCAACTAATCGAATAATACTGGGGGTTAGAACTTGTGAGGTATGTGCAATACTCCAGTAAATACAGTAGTTGTCTAGAGGATGTGGTTAATCATTTAAAAAGGAAAACAAGTTAAAGCCTTCACGTTACAACGATTTAGCATTAACAAGGGTCCCAGCTGCCAACACTCAGCCTGTTTCATTACTAAACCGCCGGGTAGCTCGGCTCCTATAGGATGAGATGAAGGATTTACACATAAAGCCCGTAGAAACTCAATAATAGACCCACCACGGTGTGGCTAACGTTACTCTTCTAAAAGCAGGCCTCACAGCCACGGACAGCACTCACTTTGCGAGCTTAACTCAAAAACACTGGGGGTGAATTTAACAAAAAAAAAAACAAGACAAAACACGCAGACACGTCGAGAACCGAACGAAAAAAAACGAGATACTCACAATCCAAATGTTTCTTCTTTGGCCCCATTATTTCGTGTGTGGTCGCCTTGCACACAGTTTTGGAAATCGCCGAGCCGGTGACAGAGTGCTGAGCGGCGGTGATCCGGTCCGTAATGCTCTGTCCAGACATCCTCTAGCAGCTCGAAGGGAAACAGGCACAACGACGAGTCCAAATCCAGCGGAATAGCCCGGGTTCGGTGGGACGGTGTCGGGTCTTCAAACAGGCTCTGAGCCACCTGACAAACGCTGGAGACAAGAGACAGACGAGAATTGATGAGACGACGGCAGGCGTTCTGTCCCCCCGGCTCGGCAGGCTAGCTGTGGAGCTAACTGCTGGAAATATTCAGCCGCACGACACGAGTTAAAGACGCCCAAACTACAGGAAGTCACAAACTGCACGTATTTTATGACAGTAGGATACGAACCCAGTCTTTTATTCGATCCACACGTCTACGGTCTGCTCTCCTCTTCCCGTACAGCGTACAAGTCTTTCTCACAAACCGGAGCCAGACAGACAGAATAAAAATAGAAGCTATTTCCGGACCCGATTTTTCACAATAAAAGCCTTATTTGGTCAAACGTGTTGCGATACGTGACAATGAACAGTGGTGCAGTGGTGTAATGTAACGGAGTAGTAATACTTCGTTACAGTGTTTGATAGTATGTATACTTTACTTGTTTTTTTTATGTTTCTATCAACGTTCACTTTTACTCTAATTTTTTTTTAATATTATTTACTACAAAATAAAATTTGGTGAAAACAGACCATGACAGGAGCATGATTTGCGACATCACAATGGTCCGCTCAATAGTTTGAAAGCCAATTCTGGATCCATATTTAGTTTACACAAGTGTAATGTGGAAACTTGAAGCCTTCAGTGACACAGAAACACTGAGAATAAACTTCATAATCTTACATTCTGTACATTTACTCAATTAGGGTAACCTACTTAAGGGCGGTTGTGAGGTAATTATATATTGAGTATTTCCATTGAAGAGAAATGTTCTACTTTTTACCCCACAACATTCATTTGACAGCTTTACTTACTCGTTTTCTTCTTTTTTTTAGATGTTGTGCACTTTGTGCTAAAGGTGCTATATAAATTGTATTAAACAATTGTATGATGCAGTACTTTTACTATTAATCTACCCAAAGAATTTAAAATTGTGCTTATTAGTAACAACTACAAACAATTGACCACAGTCTGTATAATGAGTATTTTTACTTTTGATAAGTACATTTTGATAATCATAGTAAATCTAATTTAACATAATCAATTCAAGGCTTTTACTTATAATTGAGTATTTTTATGTAACATTTTATACTTTTACTAAACATTTTCAATTCATTATACTTTGTCAACCACTAACAATGCAATACTGACATGATTTCTTATTTTCATAATTGACAGTGCCTTTAAATCTGGATAAAGGGGAACAACCAACACAAAGGAACACATATATTTTATTAAGATATGGTTGTGGGTTGAGAATCCAATCCGGAATAATGCTTCCCTGCAAATAAAGCTTAGGACAAAAGCCTAATAACCTAATAATCATTTAAACATAAGAACAACTCAGGGAGATCTACTGTGTGACCATGTCAATAATAAACCAATAAATAATGAATTGAATCCCAGCCTTTGTTTTGGAGTCACCCAGGGCCAGTTCCGGGGTGGCTGTGGTTAACTCTGGGTGTCTTGATGCAGATCTGGTTCTTGCTTTCTTTGGTTCCCACGCTGAACTCCGTCCAGTGTTAGTTAGAGCGCCTCCCCCTGCTGGTTTTAAAACATAGTTTAAATAGACCGAGGCTTTTGGAGGAAAATGGCGGGTGTATTTCCTGGCCAGCCCTGACCTCATAACTTTTTGCACACAATGCGCAAAGTATCCGCGTCAAGATGACGACCTCCTACTGTGAGTGAGAGTGAACGTGCGTGTTTACCTGTTCACTGATGCTGTTCAATATACAGAATGACCTATTGGCTTGCAATGATGGACAAATGAATTGCAAATACTTACTAAAAGTCAAATCTGAATTATCATTTTTTACATTAGAATTTTTCAAGTGTATTTGTAACTGAAGGCTATAAAGACTACATATATAGAATGTGCTTTAATATCTATACCACCTGTTAAACGGTAATTATGTTTTGATTTTTAACAACTAGGTAACCACGAATATTATATGTATTATAAAAAAAACTAATCTTTAAGATGCATATTGGTAGTTTCTTCACAATATATCTACCGTGAGATTTTGCGGGTGTCTTATCAGTTATCATAGTCCCTGGTGGTCTAGTGGTTAGGATTCGGCGCTCTCACCGCCGCGGCCCGGGTTCGATTCCCGGTCAGGGAACGTATGTTTTCTCGCTGTTTGGGATCTCCCCTCTTTACATATGTAAAGTAGTAAGATACTTAAGTACCAAGCTTTAACTATGTTTTCCATGCCAGAAACTACTGATGATTCATAAAAAAAGTCAGGCTATGAAAGTCTTTTTTTAGCAGTTATTTGAGTCATCAAGAGACCTTTTCAGGGTGTCTCCTGTATTGAGGCCTGAGAGTGGGAAGTGGTGATAAGCAGCTGGTAGAGAGTGGCCTGCAATGATTGAATCACTGTCTGCATTGACTCAGCTTCTGTGAGCCCTTCCCATATTGACTTATATGGATATCACAGAAAACTTCCCCTTTTAGCTCCACAGCAGTTAACACTTTGTTGACTCTCGTGCTTTATCAAGATTTAGTTCTGATATTTCTAACAGCATTTGAACATGCTCTTTTATCCCACTTACTTTATTTAGTATAACTCTGAGGACATCTAGTGGTCAAGATTTGTAATGATGCATTTTATGCTTGTTTCTTTCTTTTTTTGTTTCTTGATCTTTATAGACAAAATCAGCTATTTTTTTCAGAAACAATTTTATGGACTTCTACCACACAACCCATTTCTACATTTCCCAGAGTAATTTTGACAATTACCAGATAAAGGGCATAAACTTGCTGAAGGTGAGTTAATTGAGTTAACTCAGTAGTAGTCTATTGCAGCGGTTTCCAACCTTTTGGGGCTATGAACTCTTAAAATAAAAGGACCCTTTATCATATTTTTATCATTATTTAGCTGTTGCTAGTTACAGATTATTGTCTTGATTCATCAGTTAATCGTTTATATCATTAAATAGTGAAAACAAATCTGTTAAAAGTTCCCCACTGTCCAAGGTTACATCTTCAAATGTCTGGTTGTGTCTGACTAATACTGCAAAACCCAAAGACATTCAGTTTATCATCATGTCTTTTCATCAAGAAAAGAAATAAAACACAGAGGAACTTATATTTTGCATTTTTGCTAAAAAAAAAATACTTGAAATGATTATAAAATTTTCAAAATAGATGGCCTTGCAGCTAAAACGATATATATTATTTATTTGAAATTTTAGAGGCTTGAAGAAATAAAACAGACATCTACAAGAAATAACGCATACATTAGAAGAAAGCATTAAAAAATTCCAAATTTGCATCCTAAATATATATTTTTATAAAAAATCCTGTTCTGTCCCATCAAACCCTTCGATTAAGCCAGGTTAGGATGTTGGAAACCACTGACCTACATGGGTTTGTAACTATTGATGTAATAATGTATAATTAATTGTGCTTTTGATTGATGTGCATTAAGTGGGATGAGGATCAAAGGTTATAGCAACTCATATTTGTTTTATCTCTAGTGTAATGAACTATGTGGAGGTCTTCGGGCAGTGATCTTATGAGAACCCTTTGGGGCCTTTATGAAATTTGGTGAGCTTCCTGTGTATGTGAAGACGGGAGTTAAGTAAACACTGCATTCTAATATCATGAGCTTGCTCTCAGCTGGGAAATAAGTATCTGTGCCTTGAGTTCTTTATGTGTGTTTCAAATTCAGAATTTGGAAAAAAAGGCTTTACTATTTTAGTCAGTGAATATAAATTTACTTTATATTTTAGCTGTGTTGGAGATGTTTTGTGATTTAAAGGTGGCAGCCAGCACCTTAAATAAGACCGATAATCATTCTTTCACTTCGTCCAAAATCTGGAAACTGACAGTTTCCATTACCTGATCAATGAGATATGACAGTCAGGTTTACTCGGGCATGAAGAGGATGACATTTTCAACATACTGAACTCATTCCATGCTGAAGAACAATTGTTCTTTGAATATCAATAGAATGTGAATAAAATCATACCCTAAATCAAATTTCAAGGGGAAAGAGGACAAAATGTTGGGATGGTTGGAGATGATATCAACATATAAACTCTCTGTGGAGTCTCTCTCTGTGGAGAATTTAATTAAACTTAAAGATCCAGTGTATACGATTTGGTTACATTTAGCAGCATTTAGCAGTGCAGACCTGGCAAAAATTAAATATATATTATTAATAAGTATGTTTAAATTTGTATATAAAAATGAATCAAAATAAGAATTGTTGTGTTTTTATTTTCTTAGGATGAGCTTGTTTTAATCTGCAAAACCTGCTATGTTGCACCACCATGTTTCTACAGTAGCCCAGAATGGACAAAGTGAACAATGCCTCTAGACGTTTTTGCCTTTTTCACAGCCAATGTAGGTTTTGAAATTTGCAAGCTCACCACCAGATGTCACCAGAAACTAGACACTGGACCTTTAATTTGAAAGCTAGAAAAAAAAATCTTATCTTCATATTACAGAAGCAATTTCTAAACTCACGACTGTGTCCTCTCTTATCTCAGACCTCATATTTTATCTTAATTCATGAAATCCCAATCCCAGAACCCATCAGCTTTCGTCTGACAATGGATTAGCCTCTGGCTGCGACCTCCAATATTTCGGTACATTCGTTGGGGCTAGCGGGTATCCGAGACTTGCTTCTTTCCATTGTCAAATCATTGACAGAGGCCCAGATCCACCTCTACACAGAATCTTCACTTGCATACAATAAGTCTGCTCAAACATGACTACAAACTGTAGGTCGTAAAATAATTGTCACTTGCCTACTGATGATGCATATTCATATGCAGTTGTCTGTTTATAGAGATCAAATCAGTCCTGACTAGAACCAGAAAACTAGATTCTCATTCTTTGATTTGCCTTGATCAATATATCAATTAATTTAAATCATCAAGCTGATTAATAGTTCTTTGATTCAGCACTCGTCCTGTCATGTCTGTATCTGTGTTTAGGCTGTAGTGTAGTGTTAGACATTAGACTGCGATATCAATGGCTGTCTCACTTCACTTGGCACTGGCTACTGCTATCGTGTTAGAAAGGACAAGAAAAGGTGAATTCTAAATGAATTTTCTTGCCAGCTGGAATATTCCCATTAAAGGTACAGTACTATCACTGTTCTGTCTGACTGACCGTTCCCTGCCCCGGGAAGGAACTGTATGCACTGTTTATAAATCCGTTTTGTTCCCGGAGTCCTGCCCTGTGTTTTCTCATTCACAGAACATGCTGCAGTGCAGCCACTACAAAGAGCATTCGGTTGCTGATGCTGTCCTGGTTCACCCGGTGACTGCACTGGATCCTGTCACCTTATCCTCCACATACACCACAATTCAATAGAGTCCTCTTATCTATTTAATGTCATACTCAATTTTTCCTGTTCGAATGTATTATTTCCATCCTATGCACACTTCATCTATTGCACGCCTGTCCGTCCTGGAAGAGGAAAAGAGGAATCCCTCCTCTGTTAACGAAATTTTTTTTGTTCACCCCATTAAAGTTTTTTGTTTTTTTTTCAGGAGTTTTTTCTTGTACGATGTTTCTTGTACAAACTGTAAAGCCCTTTGGGGCGAATCTGTGATTTGTGATTTTGGGCTATACAAATAAAATTTAACTGAATTGTGTAGTTTCTGGCCATTTCTGTCCGTCTCTGGCGAGAGAGCGAGAGACCAACAGCCGCACATATAGTACATGGTGGTACATAAAAACTAGTGTAAACTATTCTAAAGCTTTGATTTTTTTTTAGGTCAACCCTACTAAATTCCCGTCCTAAAATAAGACTTCCAGTTAGGAAACATGTTTCTGCAATAGCAAAAGTCCTACCCCCTAAACTGTGATCAGATATGATTTTTGACTTTTTTTCGGTTTGTTTTTTTCTTTTCATTTTGTAACGAGGCCCCTGGAGCTGAGCTGGCCGCTTCGACCGGTTGATAATACGGCCTTGATACAATCAATGTCCAAAACAAACATAATTTCAACAAAAACCACAGACACACCGGCAGATGAACGCTACAAACAACACACAGCTCTGTGGACAGTGTCCACTGGTCCATTACATTCGCAGACCTGCTGGCTGAACACACTATCCTGTCCCCAGGCTGCGTGGAGACAGGCTGAAAACTGTGGAGAAAAGAGAAATCACTCATCCTCACAAGCTTCTAAACTGTCAACGCTGTATTCTCATCACTTAAGCCAGTTTCTTCGACAGATTGAATGTTTTCTTGTTAATTTGGTGAGAGATGGGAGTAAATCGTCTACTCATGAGTGCATTCAGTGTTTTATGCCACCAAATTGACCGGGGATACATGATACACGATACATGATACTTGAGAAACATGTGCTACTATAAGTAGTAATTCAGATTTTATACCTTGTACATATTATAGTTGTTTTTTTTAATTTTTAAAGCCTTTCCCTTTCCTGCAGTAGCTATATTGCTCAGGCAGGGACTCCCGTCCTCATCTGAAGAATGTATTTGTCATGTATATAATGGCTATGTCAACAGGGAGGACAAGCTTATACAGGGATACTCTCTGAGGGACGCTGAGAATGATGCAAAGACTTGGCTTCTTGTATGTGTGCCAAGTGATGACATTTTAGCCAACAAAAGCAGAGAGACCTGCCCTTTCATTCCGTCAAAGACGCAAAATTATTTGTGTGACACTCAAACTGCCGAAGAGAGCTCAGTGTGACAGCACCCAGTCTAGATTGATTTCACTCCAGATAAAAGATCCTCAGATCTTTTTTTTCCGGGAAAGAGACAATCGCTGTTTTTTTTTTTATTATAATGATAAATGGACAAAAATACCACAGTTTTGAAAAATAGGCTGATTTATTGTCTTCCGTGACCTCATGAAGGAGGGATATTTCCAACAAACGGGTCATTGATACTTATGACCTACTAACAATGATGTCTTATATACAGTACAGCAATGTAATTAGTCAAACACGAGGAATTCATTCTCAACTATATGTCAGAGCTCATATATGAACACTCCCATGTGAGTGAAGGGGATTGGACTTGTAATGCAAGAAGGATTCAAAGCACTGCCTTCTCCATCGTTGCTTTGGTGGGCTCAGATGAGATCATTTGCATTCAAGAACATATCATTTCAGACTGTATTATGATGTAGCACTTAAAATGCACATAGTGTTTGACATTTGTGAAAATAAAAAGCTCAAATATGTGTGATTTATAAATGCATAAGCTGTTGAAAATCTCTCTTTCGCTCTCTCTCTCTAATTAAAAAAAAATAAAGTAAGCCTAAAGTAAGACTACTGTTGATGTGAAATGAACCCATTTGTTTTCCAACTCTCAGTGCAGCTTTACTTTAGAGAATTACTTCAAATAATTGTGAAAAATGGCAACAGGATGTGAGAAAGTTCCCTAATTCAATAAAATCATTAAAACATGTAAAACAATGGATACGTCTGTGCTGTATTCAAGGGATTTATGACAGAATGAATGAACGGGAAGGAACATTTAATTTTTATAGCACATTTCAACAACAAGGTCATTCAAAGTGTTTTGTGCAAAATATTAAAAGCATCAAGCCACCATTAAAAACAGGAAAGAAAAACACTTGACTGAAAGGAAATGAAAGGAAATGTCACACATTTTGAATCCATCTGAAGCAGTCACCATGCCACCAAGACAATTAAGATGTATATTGCAAGAGTGAGATGACGCTAAATTCCAAATTACATAGGCAGACACACACGCACTCACACAGGCACACCCACACATGTTCACACTCAGAGAGAGAAAGATATATCATTTTAACCTTTAGTTTTTGAGTTAAAGGTGAGCGGGACACCTTGATGAATATTGGTGACATTTGTATTGTGAGTCACCAGATTTCACCTCAGGTCTGAATAATAAGTCCATCCAATATGCGAAACAGAATTTCTGCAGGTATCGCAGAAAGGTAGAATGACATCAGATTAATATTATTGGGTGTGTTTCTTCTTTTTTATATACCAGAGGCAGGAATGTAATTGATGTCTCAGTTTGTCACAGTTGATTTTGTGACCTACATATGGAAAATTCTTATTTATGAGATTCTTAAAGCCCTTTTCTATGCAAATTTCTAACAAACAATCCCTTGTCTACAATTATGTACAAGATACTACTCATATCAGCATATTAGATTCTCTAAGGCTCTGATAGCACTATTTCTTATAGTTAACCTCCATAATAAGACCACAAGGAATGAACTGAAAGTCGACAATAGACTAAATTCTTCTTTTTCTTCTTTTGCTCAAGGCACACGGATAATTTATGTCTGTCAATCAGGGACAAGGAATCGGCTATTGGAAGATAAACACTAAACTCTGTGCCTTAATGACCATCATGTTGTAGTCACAAACAAGACAGAAGGTCAAAACCTTGTCTATGTCTAGACCGTCTTTGAAACACTAGAGGGCTTTTCATTTGTACGTTGCCTGGATACTATTAGACATGGCCAACAAAGCATTTTTAAGACGTTTGCTTTATGTGAGTTAGGTTTATTATATAACACTTGTCTTAAAGGACTTGTAACTCCTGGCCTGTACACATAAAAACACTTTTAAAAAATGCTTTAGGTATATTTTTCACCAGGTTTGGGGTGTAGACTATATGGTGCAGTTGTAAAAAGGGTTGAGTCAGTAAAACAGATCTTTTGTTCTCACATAAATGTCACATGACACTGGCATTATTTGGACCACATATTGGGACTCAAAATGTTGACTATTGTTTTTAATACTCCAATTTAACGAAGTGACATTTACAGTCCTACAAAAGCTTGTTTATTAGCGCAACAAGTGAAACCCCACTGTGTCTGTGGACCTTCCTTGGATTGATGCTGAGCGTGGAAGCCTCCGTGTAACAGATGATGATGTAATAGAAGAATGTGAGGAAGCTTGGTGAAAGAACAACGGCTAATGGGGAAACATGGCCGTAAAACTGTCAGTCAGTGGCAAATATCTGGTTTGCTGGCCATCCAGAAAAAGAGAAAAATGCATATTCCCAACAAAAGGGACAAATGCAGTAATGCCAGAATAAATATTAATGTTTTAAAAGGCTTCATAAGTGATGCAATGCGCACAATGTATGTCTCTATGCTAGTGTTATAATCAAACTTGAATTTTAAATATTTACTGCAACTCCTGCTTCAAACTGCACCCGAAAATGCACACTTGTTTCATGTAAACAGGCTTAAAAGTTTCATGATTCTCCCCAGCAGCTGTTTTCAGGTTGTCCAGCCTATGCATTGCAAGGCTCAACAAGACACCATATTGAAGGAAAGGAGTCATTTCAGTGAGCACAAAGACTGACTGTGGAACGCTTTGATTTAATGTTATTATTTCCATGTTTTGAATGGAGTGATAAGTCTCTCTTGCACAAAAAAAGAACTCAGTTCTGTTCTCTTTTCAGCAAAACCTGAAGATCTTATTGAGATGTCAGCTCTAAGGTCATGTACAGTACATGGATAAGGGCCAAAGGCATGTATGTAGCCTAGAGTGCTGACTGAAAACAATGTTCCTAGGAAACATAGCACTTCTGGTTAAGTGAGAAAGTGTAGGTTTGTGTTGTTGTCAGGTACATCTTGTCTGTCAGCTTCTTTGTTCACGCTCCGGTAAATCCTTGACACTGATGAAACACCTGAAATTGGCCAGTGCTCGACTTGTCAATGACTTTTTCACTGAGCCTCCCCATCCATACAATTTGCTATGCTTTTGCCAAGGGAATGTATGATACCAATGAACCCTATTGATGTCATATAACATGATACACCTTAACACACCAGGCAGACAGCCAATAGGACACTATGCGATCACATAATCTGTAAAAAGCACTCTGGATTTAGCCATAAGTGGACATAAGTGCTGTGGTTCCACAATGTAAATTCATGCAAGGTGATGAAAAGTTCCTAAATGGTGCCTTTGGCTCCCATGGTTGCTACGTTACATGGACCAAGATGCTAACTATCAGGCATATCGAGATGAAATGAGCCGTGGGTAATTGAGGTTGCTGGGGCACTCTAGATGGCTATCAGTCTGAAGCGATGAACCAGCTCCAGTATTTGGCCAAGATTCTCGTAATTACAATTTATATGGATTAGCAATGTCTTTCGCAAATAAGAAGTTGCCTTTCCCCAACTCTCTGCCCTCAAATTCTTAGACGGGTCTCCAGGTGAATATCGGAGCAGCAAAAGAACGCAGCTGAGCTACGGAGAGTCAGTACGTTCCGGTAGTTTGTTCTGGCAGCTTATAAACGTGATGATTTATATTTGGAGACCATGGTGGATCGATGGGTCACAAATGATGCCCGGACACCCTTTAACAATGGATTTGAAGTTCAATCATCACCAAGATGACTGCTTATACTTTGAAGAATGATTAAAAAAATACCCCTACCAAAGATGAAGGACGAAGGCTAATCTTGATCACCTTAATCGCCTGGGAAAAACAAGGTAAAGGGCACATCACGCCATAAATAATTGTAGTTCATAGCTGACGTAAATACGAGCTATTTCAATCACTATAACAGATTATGTTGAACACAGGATGTGAGCCGTTGTTAAAACTGATGATGCACTGCAGGACAGGATTGTTGAAAAAGCACCAGCCCATTGGAGCTAGCGTGAAACGATCTAGGTGATAACAGCCCTCTGTGTCTGAGGGAAAGGAAAATACATTTTTCAAACGGACAGAAGAAAGAAACCTAATAAGTGGCTCTTTTTCTCTCTCCATTGAATCTAAAGTGAGAAGTTTGCTCTAGACCGCCACTGCGATGTCCTCTCTATCTCATATTCCACATTTACAGGATCTTTGTCCTCTGTCTGGTTCTCACTGCGGTATACTGCTGTCCATATGGAAGACAGGACAGCGAGGACCGGCTAATCCCTTGGAACTCCATGAACTTTGCTTTCTTTCGTCTCCGTCTCTCTATTTCGATGAGAGCCCTGTGACCAGGAATCAAAGTTTGGGGATCAGGTAGGAGGCTGGCGGCGGCCTCGCAGCCCCACCGAGCAGATTGCCTGCTGCTGTGCTGACTGAGTGCCGCCGCACACAAAGCATGAAAAGCGTGGATTCCCGGAGCCAAGGGCCTGCGCGGTGGGCTATGCGCTCCCCGGGCCAGCTCCGGGGGGAGAGAAAGGAACGGCTCAGTCAGCAAGCCAGGGCCACTGGAGCGATGAAAAGATAATTCTACCACCCCACCCCCCCCTTCCCCAATGCACCCCCACCGCCACCGCCACTGGACCTCATGCGGCGTCAAAACCATTTGTGAGCAGTGACAGAGCCAGATTGGGCCGAAAGGATATGAGTGGGAAACTTCAAAACCTGCTCATGTTTCTGGGGACGTGAAAAGGATTTGTATAACACATTCAGATTTGATGGACTTTCCCATGTTCGCTCCGGACAGCCCTTTTTTTGTTGACATGTTCAAATAATGAATCTCTTATGTGTAGGATCCCCTTTTTTTCCCCCCCTGCACCCGAGTCCTGTTTCTAGTCGTCGGGTAGGGATGCTGTGCGGACCATTCCACCGTCTGTCCCAATCTTATGGAGAACCGCTGACTCGCCGGCTTCCAGGAACCAGGGTGAGTGGTTCTACCGCGGCGAGAGCGGCCTTTTTTTCCCCCTTTTTTTTTTTTTTTTTTTTTTTACCTCAATCTGCCAGGAATCTTGCTGTCAGAGCTACGGAGGCTATCTCCAAACTTGGTGCAATTACTCCTTTTAATTTAGCTCTTTGCTTTAAGAGTCTCGAGACCGTCAAGGATTACACGATAAGAGCTTTTCTCTGGACAATGAGATGACCACAGAGATAAGCCATTATGCTTTATGAAACGGCCGCCGTTATCAGCGCATTATCCGTCGCCATTGCTCACAACTTTGATGTCAGAGCAGCAGGTTTCATAGATAATTCAACGTGACATTTGCTCGCTTTGATATTCTTTGGCGGTCGTGTGAAAGATGTTCCTCTGAAGTCAGGAGTGTTACAAGATAATGGAAATCATCATCATCATTTGGGAAAATCTTCCCTTGCAGGAGAATATCTTTATCCCCCCCTCCCCGCTCAGCAGAAATAATTAAATATATAATGACGCTTTACATTTCACAGCTTTTAAAGGTTACATTTTAGGAATGCATAAGCTGGATTTCTGAATTTCTGAGTGTGAATTCTTCTGTTTCAGGTGCTGAAATGGAACATACCTTTTTGATTCTTTTACTGTTTAGTAAGGTCTTAACAGTTGGAGCTCAGTTCAATGGATACAACTGTGATGCCAACTTTCACAGCCGCTTCCCCGGTGAGGAACTTATTGTTGCGGAGGTGCCGGATGGAATTTACCGATGTATATTTTCCTGAAGGAAAGTTATTCTCAAATAAGACACATTGCCTGAAGGAGAGATAATGGAAAAATTGTCAACTGCACACCCACACACGCACAGTTGATAATCATGTGTGATTTGAACATAATTAAAAATAATAATTGACATTTCCTCAAAATGTAGTTCCTCTAAAATCCCATCTATATAACAAAATTAACTAATTTTCTGTGTGTGTGTGTGTTTGTGTGTGTGGCAGCGGAAAGGGATATCAGTGTGTACTGTGGCGTGCAGACAATCACCCTCAAGATCAACTTCTGCCCTGTCCTGTTCTCCGGCTACACCGACTCCGACATGGCACTCAACGGTCGCCATGGAGACGCCCACTGCCGCGGTTTCATCAACAACAACACCTTCCCCACCGTGGTAATCTTTAGTATTAGCCTGGCGACGCTGGAGTCCTGCGGCAATTCCCTCGTGGTAAGAAAAAAGATTTCATCCGACTGTTGTAGAGAGTTACTGCTGCCGTCACTGTGGATGATGGAGCTGGATTTTGTTGCTTTAACGACTAAGCAGGTTATGTTGTTGATGATGTGATTTCAGACCTATGGAAATACCATCACTTTGAGAAAATGTGTGGTACTGTAAGGAGAGGGAAGCTTGTGAGTCAGAAAGCTGAAATATTGAAATAGTGAAAGGCCTCCCAAATATTTGTAAAAAAAAAGTAAATGAAAGACAAACAAATATTCAGATGTCTTTTTTTTCAGCCTTCTGTCTCATTCACAGTATCCATGTGTAGATGTTGACAAATTGAGTTTGTCCTGCATGGGAATGAAATCCAGTGCTTGTTATCTCGGTGAAGGGGCTGCTGTGGGATCCTAGAGGCCCTGTCAGGATGATGAGTGAAAAGCAATTCTCGGAACTTTCCGAGTGAATCGTTGCTGAGCGAGCGTTTCGGCCCCAGTGTGGAGATGGAAGGAACGGGACGGTTCCTGGCGGGTCCGTTCTCAGATTAGGAGGGATTTGAGACGGGGATTAGTAAAGGCGCATTTGCTCAGTGGTTTGGCTGATGGTATCAGAACCCCCCCCCCCCCCGGGTCCGGTGTACCCCAAAGTAAGATAATTGCTGACGGGTTAGCGAGCCAGGAGGACAAGTGTTACCCACACCCATGTCGTCCGCTGCAGGTGTCCACGGCTCAGGGACCCAATGCTTATGGGAACCTGTCACTGGTGCAAATTGGAAATATATCAGGGTATATCGACACGCCCGATCCCCCCACCATCATCAGCTACCTGCCGGGGCTGCTGTACAAATTCAGCTGCAGTTACCCGCTGGAATACCTAGTCAACAACACGCAGCTGGCCTCGTAAGTCTCTTATTATCATTTCCTCTTTTACTTTGGTTAGTGCAGTAATGCAAATGTAATATTTATCCTGTGCAGTTTTTGTTGACTGTGTGTTTGAGAGGTGCTGATTCAACAATAGGATTATTTCTAAAGCTGTATTAACTTCTGATTTAAATAATTTATTTTTGGATATTGGATACCCTGAACAAAATGAAAAGTGTGTGTGTGTGTGTTTGTGTGTGTATATACATATACAAATAACAAATGTTATAAATATATATATATATTATTCCATTTGCAGACAGGACTTGCTTGTTTCATTTTTTTTTCATTTCTTTTTTTCGATTTTTTTAATCTATTATAATATCTTTCATAATTTAATCTTTTTTTTGTTTTTTTAAGAATAGAGGACTAACATTTTGTTAAAACCAAAATGATCTGCCAATAGAATATTTGTAATAAGATAACCTCTGCCAAGGAGGTTATACTTTAGCCAGCATTTATTTGTCTGTTTTGTTGTTAGCAAAATACTTTTGGTTTTGGCTCAAATTTTCCTCAATTTTTTTTAACAAATGTTGGGAATGGTACAATGAATTGATGCTTAAATTTTGATAGTGATCCAGAAGAAATCTTGGTTTCTGGATCACTTTAAATTTTTTATTGTTTGGTAACATTGTGGTAAATTGACCTTTAATCAGGTGCCATCGTTTGACGATAATGACTTACACCTGCAGAGCGAGGAAGTGAGGATTTTCACCGAGAATAACAATGTTGGGTGGGCGCCACAATATGCTTGGCAGAGTTCTGCCCTGGCAGACTGCTTTTCTAGTTTAAAATTCTACTCATTGTACCGAAAGCAAAATATTTTCACCTGATGAGTTTTCATTTTTTGCAATGAGATAAAAGAAATACATCTGATTAATACAGTGCAATATGCAGATTATCATGTCTCTCAGGGTGGAATAAAATTGAAATTAATAATGCAATCAGGGGCCACCACAATTTATGGCTTTAAAAAGAGTTGAATCAACAGGGTCAACAAAATAGGAATTTTTATGCTTCTCTAAAGAACGTGTTTGTTTAAAGGCTATTGTTTTATATTTTCTCACTATTATATGGAATTTGTAAAACCAGATTTAACAACAAAACAGTATATTGTTACAGAATTATTTAAACCAATGTTAGCATAGGGCAAATGTCATCTAAAATATTAGAATTACCTTTGAAACTGTTTTTTTTTAAATTATTATTATTTTTTTTTAATTGAAGGTCAGCAGCTGCAATCTCAGTGAAGGACAGCAATGGTACTTTCATCAGCACGTTGAATCTACTGCTTTACAATGTAAGTTCACGTCGATCGCGTCTAAATATTTTTGATTTTGCTGACAAAGCTGTAACATAAATCAAAGCCATAGCTGCGTCAAAGAGTTGAATTAAATGAATCTGCGGCTTTTACATCTGTAATTTCAGCGACTTCTTAGAATGATGATCAATGTACGAGACAGGGAGATACTCATAGCTCTACAACCCTTTTATGTAGCTCACGTAGGCAGCAAATTACCTTTAATCCTTTAATTGGAAAAGATTATACCCATTTACTCCCAATTCATTTCGAACCATGTTAATTTGATCCAAATGTCTGTAAATGGGATTCTGTAGAAACCAGAAGATGGACATTCATGAGGTACAATGACATGGGACTAATCTCGCTAAACGGGATGGAAGCAAAAGAGTCAGGAAACGTAACCGCATGCTGACATGCTATTGTGCTTCATGTACAGGACTCATCGTACATTCAGCAGCTGTCCATCCCCATGGCAGGGCTGACCCTGAAGACGCGGGTTTTCGCTGCTGTAAAAGCCACTAACCTGGATAGGAGGTATCTCACCAGCTCACTGATTTAACTTTATTAAATATTAATACCACTATTATTTGTGTTTTGGGATTTTCTTTTAATGGAAACAATGCAATAATTTCTAAAATATAAATCAAGTACAATATGAAAAACCCATTCTCACCACAAAGAACAATAGTCAGGGCTGTCGAATGGCCAATTTGACTGCGACACAGTGTGAAGATCAACCACTAGCTGAGGCGGCGCCACACTGTGACGGTAGAAGAAAGTCATTTTGAATATATCTTAGACTTGAAACATATTTTAATGAGAACCGAAACCCGACCCAGCTATAAATGAGCTTTGAATTAAAGAAACGCTCATGGGACTTGGGAAGGATTACGCCACCGCTAACTGACATTATGTTCACCTGAGAAGCACCTTTGAGTTTCACAGCCAGTTGCTCCATGTATTATAATGAACAGTGGGCAGTGCTTTTTTTTTTTTTTTTTTTTTTTTACTCTAGATAAGGTCTATAGGTTATACAGCAACTGTCCTGTGTATCAAACGCAGACAACAGAGAAATGTACACAGCCTGGATTTTCTTTTCAGTCTAGAGACGCTCATGAATATTTAATGAAACAGAACAAAACTGACCCATGCTTTCTGAAGCTCCAACAAGACTACACTGAGTTGAATATTTGTACTTTAAATTGCAGATGTATTATGTTAGGGGCATGAAAAGCCCAAATAAAAGCCAGAAAATTGCATGATATTGGACCTTTAACCATTTTGGACATTTTTCCAATTTGATCTTGAGGTCACAGCCTCATAAATACTCAGAGTGAAACAGCATGAAAATCCCCTGATGCAACACAGACACTGTTCCCCTCTTGTAGCATTTGAGAAAATATATAATATACACATATGTGTTGAAGCTGTTAAAAATATATTATGCTTATGATTTTTTTTTTTTACATTTCTGAGAAATCACTTTTAAGTTATTGCTATTATTGTTGCTTCTAGAACACTTCCGTCTTTCTTCAGTACAAAAGAAATGTCTTGTGTTTTGAACATGACTCAGAGTGGACTTTGTGAGGTCTTTGTGTAGTGGTCATTTGATCTTTACTGTATGGCTTATGCTGTGTAAGGGAGTGACTTTGGCTGCAGGGAAGGGCTGAAACACAAGGACCATTCAAGCTTTCCTCGGAAGCTCATTGTTTACCTAACCACCATATTCCGACCTCCTGAGTCACCACCAATAGAGAACATAAGCCCCCCCTCTACCCGTAGACCACACATTTATGAACAAATATGTAGAGAAGGGTGAGAGACAAATTACATTTTGATCCACAAATTTACACAGTTTTTCAGCTTTTTACAAAAAGCTTCCTGCTTAAAAGGAAGTGTAGAAATATTGAAGTACTTTAGACATTTTCTGTGAGACTGCTTAGTGAACTACTTGTCTAGTCTTGCACAATAAGTCACACATAAATACACATAAATGTATCTTACCTGATGTTTTTATCCAGAGACTCCTGGTCCTTGAACCAGCCACAACGTTAAAGAATGAGCTAATGAGTTGGTTTAACAGTAGCTTCAATGACTCTAGGTTAACATTGCTTTCAGAGGCTCTGCGATAAAGTTAGCTTTAGCGACTCTGGGTTTACATGAAACTCAGCGGCTCTGGGTTAACATTAGCTTTAGTGGTACTATGTTAATGTTAGCTTCAGTAGTACTAGGTTTACGTTAACCTCATCGGCTCTACGTTAACGTTAGCTTCAGTAGTACTGGGTTAACGTTAGCTTCAGTAGTACTGGGTTAACGTTAGCTTCAGTAGTACTGGGTTAACGTTAGCTTCAGTAGTACTGGCTTGCATTAGCTTCAGAGACACTGGTGTGTTAACTTTAGCTTTAGCTTTAGTCAGTCTGTGTTTATGTTACTTTTAGATGCTTTAGGTTTAAATAAGGTTCAGCAGGTCTGAGTAACTTGTAAAGAGAGAAAGTTCTAACATTACGCACATTACTTTTGGGCATGTACTCTTTCTTATTATATATTTTCACAATTTTACACCTTTACAACAAACTTTCATAACTTAAATGTGTATACACATAAATGTAATTCATGGCACAATTCCAAAGGATTCACAAAATTATGAAAAGGTCGGTGAAAGATGGTGAAGGTTTTCAGTGTAGAGAAATTTGCCACCACGAGTTTGAGTATCCCCTTACATCAACATAAGACTGACTTTAAACAGGGAATGTTTCACACAACATTGGTTACATGAAACTTAGACCAAACTGAGTCGCAACTAAGTTGCTTGGTGTAAAACCCTCTGCAAAACAGCCATTACTTACAACTGTTTTATATAATGGCTGTTTGGATGTTTTTGCTAGATTGAGAGAATTAAAGTAGTGTTGCATGAGACGTGATTATTTTTTATTTGATTTCTGTAACTTGTTGAGAGATTTCTGTAATTGTTAAGTTTGCATCGAAATTCTCGTGAAGTCCCTGTATATGGATTTACTAATGCTTAATGTTAAATAGATGGAATGTTCTCATGGACTACTGCTACACCACACCCTCTGGAAACCCCAATGATGACCTCCGCTACGATCTTTTCTTTAGGTAACTCAGGTTTAAGAACCAGATCTATGATCCTGTTCAGTTCCTGATATTTCTCTTGCTCGCCCTACCTAATGTTGCTCTGTCATTTCCCCTCCCCTGTGCACAGCTGTGAAAAAGATCCCCAGACCGCTGTCTTCGAGAACGGCAAGAGCCAAATGGGCCGTTTCGCCTTTGAAGTATTTCGCTTTGTGAAGCACAAGAACCAGAAGATGTCCACCGTCTTCCTGCACTGCGTCACCAAGCTGTGTCGAGCAGATGACTGCCCGCTGCTCATGCCAGTGAGAACACTAACAAGACCAAAATAACATGCACACACTACTGAACAAAAGTTCAAAAGAACACCTCAAATTTATCCCAATGTCTCAATGTACTCTGAAATGAAGTCATAGAACAAATTTGAGATTTGAAACAAGATATCATGGAATCCCTTTGTTTGACAAATCTAAAGTTTTGCAGGTATAACAGGAAAACTCTTGTGCAACTCTTTCTACAATAGAAATCCAATACTGTTTGGAAAGTTCTTCCCAAATTCACAAAGGTGACGCACTTGCAGGCTGTTTCGTTTTCACCTTGGATCATTATTGGGCAGTAGGATGAACCTCAGAGCATCAAGGCATCGATTACAGGGGACTGTGTGACTCTACAGGATGCAGCGGTCGCCATTTTGGTCTGAGGGGCAGCAAAATATCCTCAGATCATCAAGCTTCTTCAGGCCATTTACATCTATTGCTGCAGTTACTGATCATGTTCTTTTAATCTAAACTTTTTTTTTTTCACCTCTGTTTAAAACTCACATACTAAGTACCATTACAGGTTATTCACTGGACATTAGCTGCTTAAATTTGGAAAAAATGGAACAATGTTTAAAACATGCATGTATGTTTCATCTTTGTTTTAGAAGTGGACCATGTGATACACGTTTGATTAGTCATAGCAAAAAATAAATTGTAACATATTTCTTTTCAGCATGACATTACTGTATAAAACAATTTTTATTGTCATAATTTTTTAATTATGTATCAATAAGAGGTCAAATGCCTCATGTATTGATTGCAGTATATATAGCTTCCATTTTTTACTGTCTTAAAGTCAGTCAGTTATCATCTATACCTGCTTATTCCTCATTAGGGTCGCAGGAGTCTGCTGGAGCCAATCCCAGCATTACAGGCGAGAGGCAGGGATACACCCCAGATGGTTGCCAGCCAATCGTGGGGCACACACACCATTCACACCTATGGGCAATTTAGTGTTGCCAATTAACATGCATGTTTTCGGACTGTGGGAGGAAGCCGGAGAATCCAGTGAAAACCCACACAGGGAGAACATGCAAACTCCACACAGAAAGCTTGCAGACCCAGGACCAAGGAGGTCTTGAACCTGAGGCAACACGCGCTAACCCCTGCTCCACCGTGTCACCCCCTGTCTTAAATTATTTATTAATGAACATATACAACCATTAGGTACTTACTTGCTCTCTTGGCCTTATAAAAGAAAAAAATGTCTCCGCTCAGAGAAAACTTTTGATCTTTCCTGGCAATTAAGAAAAATGTCAGATGCATTCGTCAGATCTTAAACGAATAAGGCCATTTATATTCCCCCGGCTTTAAGTGATTGTCTGATTTCCTGCTCATGTCTCCAAACAGTTGCTCTATTGCAGCCTAATTGACATGCTTGTAATCTATAATGAGTGCTCCGAGCAGTTGCATGATAGAACAGGTAATCTGGCTGCTGCTCTGTCTTCAGTCATTACAATGTTCCCTTATCCCTCATTCATTTTTTATTAGCAATCATTAAATATGAATAGTTTATGTGGTAAAACAAATCGAGACTAACGCATGTATTGGAGAATAACAACTCACATCACCATGAGGCATCCACAGTGTTAGCTTTTTGAAAAGTTTAAACCAATTATATACATATATTACTTTTGTATACATATTATATAACCCAGAAAAGTACAAGGATGTTCAACATGCAAAAAAAAAGAAAAAAAAAAGAAATACAAGATAAGGCAGCATAAGTGGAGCCATTCGATACACAGGATGTGTCTGCTAAATATCACAAGTATGTGGGACACATCAGGGTTGTTTCATTCTGCCACCTTATCTCTCCACAGATCTGTGGCAGCAGGAGAAAGAGGGACGTCTCGGAGGGAAAAGAATTAAGCGCAGCATCTGGAAACGCCGTCCTGACGGCCGGGCCTATCATCACTCGGAGCGGTACGTCTTCATAACACTCCTCCTCCTCTGTTATTCCTTTCTCCTCGGCGTCTGTTTCCCACCAAGCGAGCCTCTCTTCTCTTCCTGACATTATCCAAACACAACTCCGGCTGTCTCAGGTGCCTCTTTCTTCCAACCTGAAACGTAACACTTAGGGATCGGTGTCATTTTTCACTTTCGGGATAATTCTTCTTTTCTTTGCTTGTGATTTCCAACGATTTCCACTCGCTGTTTAAAACTTTTAGTCAACTGCAAACCCAGAAAGCACCTAAAGGTCTCCCTTGAAAAAAAAAACATGTTTAATCTCAATGGAACAAAACCTGGGACTAAAAAAAAAAGGAACACGGCAAGAATGAAGTATGACTGAGTTGAATCCTGTCACCTTTAAATGCCCTTTTGCTGTCCTTCACAGATGAAACGCCGACCAACAATTCTCAACTGGGTAAGCCTCCCTATTCCATCCACTGTGTGGAACAATACTTCAAATTTTGGTTATTTCAAAATTCTCTGAAGGGGAGTCATTTGTAATCACCTTCAAATTTAACAAAAATTCCTAATATGCTCTTATACATTATGTCATTATCCTGTGATGTTCATTGCACTGCAGGAATTGCAGGTGACCTCTTATAATTGCCCTTCACTGATTTATTGTTCTGCGCGACAAAAGCTATTGATAATTCCCGTTAGAAATTATTGCATTCACCCAGCTGGAGAGAGCGAGAGCAATTGATTGCAATTAAGTTGGACTCTCAGCGCACCATGTCTTGTGGCTTTTGTTATATTCTTCTCTAATTGGCTTATAACTGCTGTTATGATTAATTCCTCCCTTCGCCTGATTGTTGAATGTTGATGCTGTTTTGTTCCTGTTGTTTTGTGTATTCTGAATTATTTTCTGCTTTCAAGACCAAGCTGGAAATATCTCAGCGTGGCAGAAAATGTCCTGTCATTTTTTATTTATTTTTTATTTTCTTCAGGAAACAAGAAAAAACAAACTGTCAAATAAAACACAGCGAGAAATGCTCAGCGTCGCTAATAGCTGTTTCTTTTTGAGAGGTTTTAACTTATGTACCGATTTGATGGTTTTCTGTGTGCTTGTGCCGCTTCAGCCGACTTGAAAGCGCCCGCGTTTCAGATGAACGCGGTGACGAGCGCGCTCATCTCGGGCCTGATCATCCTGGGCGTCATGAGCGTGTGCTTCTTCATCTTCTCCCTGACCCTCCTCAAAGGCAAAAACGCACCTGTCAGCACGCTGTCCGGCGTCCGCAACCCGGCCTTCAACTGACCACCTGCGCCCCCCCCCCCCCCCTCCGGCTCCCTGCAGGCTCTCCTCCAAAACCGATGATGTCTGCGAATGTAGTCATTTTTTACACAAGAATAAAAGCTAAATGTTAATTTAGATGATGATGTACCATGTGCATTAGCGTAGACATGCAGCATGTTTTGAAAACTCACTTTTTTTTTTTTTTGGCAGGCCTGGCTACGACCTGCATCTGATAATTTTTGTCCCACGACTTTAATCCACAATAACAGGGACACTCATAACTTAATTCAATACCTCAGCTATACAGCTTTCAATGGCAGGGTATAGGATCAATTACAAAGGCTTACAGTACTTTATAATAGTGTATAATCTGCTGGTGAAACTCACACTTCTTGTTTAGAGGATGAAATATAAGAACTGTTAATTGGAAACATAACTCAAGTAAATGAGGGAAACTACTGTAATAAAAGAAAAATGAAAACCTTTGATTTGGTGATTAAGTGAGCTAACAGAGAGCCTCAGGCTGACATGAAATCTAACTCTATTGATACTATTGATATTATAATATGAATAAATCTTTAATTTATTAATGTTACTACATATAAGAGGGGTAGCCTTATAATTAATCACTTGATAGGCCTATTTTACCTAAATATGTAGTTGACTTACTCACTTTAAATATTATATGCTACGTGGTGGCAATGCATTTGTTTAAGTTTCATTTGTATATGTAACTGTGTATAACTTTCCCAAATGCCATCGATGACATATTTTTTAAAATGTACAAATTGTGTACAATGTGCATATTGCAAATATTGCACTTTGATTTGTGATTAAAACTTGCCCAGTGTCTTATTTGTAAACATCTATGAATTTCCTCCAATAATCTTGACTGTAGAGTTTCATTCGAATGTGCCTCCGTCTTTTGTACTAATATGTTTTGTCTTTCAGTTTTGGGTGGCTGTGTGGTGGGAGGATCATTTATGGGGACATGATATTTTCTGATATATAAATGCTATTTCCCTCTCACAGTAGGTACAAATAGCATTATCTTTAGCGCTTTATCTTCAATTGTCTTCCAGTCTTTTTTAGGAAGCGATTAACTGTGAATAAAAACAGATTATTTTATCTTTGTGCACAGGAGGTGCTTTTCTCAGCCCTGAGTACGTTTGCCTGTCATGTTGCATCTATTCTACAACAAGGAACCTGTCACAGTCACAGATTGTCATTTGTCATTTGGATTAGTTTTTATGTAGACCTACTATGAGCCTGTTAGAGGAAATCCACCAGAGAGAAAGAAGAGGATGTGGGAGACAGAAATACAAAAAAAGGCATGCTGCAGATAATAGTGTGACTTTTTGTGATGGGTGATGACTGATAACTTTCACTGATAACCCTATTAGTTTCTGTCTGTGTGTGTTTGGTAACCTAAAATCTCTTAGAAACACAGAAAGTAAAGCATAAATCAAACCT
Organism: Lepturacanthus savala; assembly: GCA_030544235.1. NCBI lineage: Eukaryota > Metazoa > Chordata > Actinopteri > Scombriformes > Trichiuridae > Lepturacanthus > Lepturacanthus savala. Next base: position 16,188,149 of record CM060479.1, on the reverse strand, counting down.
GCTGCGTTCCATTTACCAAAGAAGTGGGAATGACATCGCAAGTTAGGGAAAAAAAAAAAAGATACCATTTGAAATTAGAAAAAAGGCATTTTCCATTTGCATTTTTCATTTCAGTTCATATGCTGTTACTGCTGGGAGACAGTAGTACTGAGCAGGATTTCAGAACAATGTGGATATATATATTTTTTTATGTGAAATCATTTGGATGTAAAAATTGGAGCAACACAAATTAAGACGTAATTCTGTAATTTGTAATTTCACAAGTCGTAGAACAAAGGACAGTGTATAACAAGACATTACAGTGTGTTTAGAATAAGCGCACACTGTAGCAACATGTCCACGAATAGAATTCGGACAATACTGTGCATACAACTGATTTACTGAGACACAAATCAAGGCTAAGGTATGGTTCTGTGTTAAATCTAAGATGTACCATATAGGTTTGCTGTAGCTGCACACAACAAACTGATCAGTCAGTTCTGTATTGCTTCCCAGTGCTTTTGTTACAATTCAAAACTCCATTCTTCCTTTTCCTCCTGCATTGTACAGCTATCGTAATAAAGTATTGTAATGTCTCTCAAAAATCACACACTACGATGTTAGCTGGTTTAGCTGCTACTTTATTCTTCATGCTAACACGGGATAATGTGGGTTGTAGCCATCTTCCTCTAAGATGCCTTCACAGACCCTCAGGAAATCCCAGCACTATCACCTAACAGGAGAGAATATGGGCCTAAACGTGTTTATTTAGGAACACATATTCCAAGATTTATCCTAGGTCCGGTTTAACTTGTCCTACCAACACAATTTCAAACCCAATATGTCTATTGAGATCCACATGTAGCCGTTTTCTAACAATAACTGTATATCGATGTATATCCATGTACAATTTGTCTTATAAGACTATATAACATACAAATCTGCTCAAGCTTCCACTTTTCTATAGGAATACATAATTCCTACGGGCTCTGCTCTAGTATAGTAGTAATAAAGGGAAAAAATAGTGGGAATAAGAGAGTTTCTAGCCTAGTTTTTAGCCTAGTTACTCAGTGAAACACAACTGTGTTTGGTAGTTTTCTCCAGCACAAGTGTCATTTTCACAACCAACATCCTCATCCTGTAAATAGCAATAGCATCTGTGCCTAGATTTGTGCCAGAGTGTGTGTCTGAGGTGTGGCGCATGAATCGCAATCGTTTTTGGCGATCCTCTGCAACTGGAAGGGCGCATCTCTCCATTAAGAGAGACTTGCTTATGTGGCAGCTTGGCACAGAAAATCTGGTTTAAGTAAATTTGACTGAAAAAAGCTTTTTTTTTTATTTTTCTTTTTAGATCAGTGTAAAATAGTCGAGTGACCCCTCATTCTAATTAATGTACAGTACCTTAAATCAACATGTTTAGTCAATTTCTTTTATTCTCTACAATGTTGCATGCAGTAATTTTCCTTTTTATCTGAGACACATTTCTCCCAGAATGGTCTACAGTCATGACATGACATGCTCAAACATGCAAAATCCTCCATATAGGTACCAAGGCACCAGGTGCAGCAAGCTTTTAAAGGGAGATGACACTTTGTGTCCCCTCTAACTAGTGCATGTCCCTTGCACAATAGGCAATGTGTATATGTCTTCAAAATAAGGCCCTAGAAGTTTCTTTTTGTTTACTGTCTTAACTTTTTTATTTGTTCTGAGAATAACTTTCCACTTCAGAACATTGTCTAACTCGACTGGAAAGCAACGGTTCAAAGCAGTGAGCCATTTCTGATGTGTGGTTCAGTCTTTCAACTCTGAGCCACAGGGGCACATCTGGGAAAGTAATCTACAAAATTAAGAGACTTTCTTAAGGTAGAGCAGCTTGTGTGGTGTGCCTTAAAAAGCATTAGTCGAGATGGAAACAGGGGTCGATGAGCACATAGAGGATTTTTTTTCCCCACCAGTTTTTTTCTTAATCTTTGAAGTTTCTATTTTAAGATTCTGACAGGTAAGAGGATGAAAAAATGTCCCATGGGGTTTATTTTTAACCTTTTCTACACCTATTCCAAAATCTGAACCTGAAAAAAGCCTAAAAAGAAAGTGGCATAGCTCTTCAAGTTAACAAACCACAGACACAATAAAAGCCTTTTTTTTCTACCCAATTTTAGGCCAGACAATTCTTATTCAGTTTTTGAAGACAACTTGACAACTTGAGTTGATTTTGGGACAAAAGTAACACAATTTAGCTACAAATTCTCAAATTTGCATGTATATATTCCCCTTTACTAGGAGGTCTACAGTATGTTTTTCCATCTCAGTGCACCATGCCCAGTGGAATTGGATGTCAGGAATGCAGCTTGAATGTCTACTTGAAGTAACACGGTCATGTGGGTTTGCCTCAAGAGACACGGTCCTAAGTGTTGCTGATGATAGCATTTAGGCTATGATTCAAATAGATCTGCACAGAATGAACCGAAAAGTTAAAGAGAAAGGATATTTGCATTGTTATAGATAGCTTTTGCAGTGGGTCTACATACTACTACTATATAGTATTTGTTTCTGAGCTTCACCCTCAAGTCTTTATTTGATTTTAACACTACCTTTTCAGGTGGATAATGAGTGGCTGAGTAATGGAATATTGCTTTGCTGCTGTAACTGTAAATTCCCCCTTATATAACTAATGAAGCATTATCTTATCTTATTTGAAAAGAAATGATATGTACTTTTTTTTAAATTCCGAAGCAGTAAAATCAGCTGGTAGAGGGGCAGAAGCCGAGGAAGTCATCAGAACTAAAGACACCCCCTGGCAACCAAGAAGGGAATTTTTCAGTGAGCATGCTACTAGTTGCCACTTGATATTATGATCTCATTCCTTTGTGAGTAGATTACTATGATTGAAATCCGTAGGTGTGCCTAAAATTATCCCCATCAAACGCAATATTATACATTGTCTTGTTCCATTCGACGGTGAGAGCTTTCTATGAAGCAGCTCTTGGAAAAACACTGAACTCATTACCAGATGGAGATATGAGGGTACTTGACTTGACATTCTCCAAGATGCAGGTATAATTATATTTTATTTTGTTAAGTGAAGTTAGGCAAAGATACATTATTAAGTCAGCCATCCGTACTGTTTTTACTATTTTCATTTTCTGTCAGAAGCACTAGGGGTCCTGTTTCCTCATTTGCGACTGATAATCTGCGGGAAGAGTCGTGGAGCATCATTTCTGGGGCATTGTAGGGGGAGTCTAGAGTTTAAACTGTGGACTGTCAAAAGCCACAATTGAGTCAAACTATTTGGTAGAAGTTAAAGTCACCACTATTACTTGAATAAAAGTTTTATAGTATCTAATCTTTACTGGACTTATAATGTACTTAAATGTACTTGAAGGTATAATATTGTCACTATATTAAAATAATGGCCTAAGTCATTTTTTCAAGTTTTTGGGAAAACACAAAAAAAGTATTAAATGCAGAGAATATTGTATTTATGAATCATTCAAATCAAAAACGTAAGTCAAATTAGTCAGAAGGCAGTTCCTTTTTTCATTACTTTCCTTTGCCTGTTTTTATTGAGAGTAACTAATTTGCAACATCCAGACTTTTTGAAACCTGAGATGTGGCAAATTTAAAGTGATGACACTCAAGGTGGTGCAGGGGTTAGTGCTGTTGCCTCACAGTAAGAAGGTTGCAGGTTCAAGACCTCCTTCATACTGGGTCTGGGACCTTTCTGTGTGGAGTTTGCATGTTCTCCCTGTGTCTGTGTGGATTTTCACCGGGTACTACGGCTTCCTCCCGCAGTCCAAAAACATGCTGAGGTTAATTGGCGACTCTAAACTGCCTGTGTGAGGGAATGGTGTGTGTGCAGGGCAGGGATACACCCATCTGGGGTGTAGCCCTGCCTCTTGCTGTAATGCGCCTGGATAGGCTCCAGCAGACCCCTGTAACCCTAATGAGGAATAAGCAGGTATAGAAGATGACTGATGACACTCAATGGACATCAACATGTTCAATAGACTGACGATCCTGGAACTCCCTTTCTGTCTTTATATTTGGCTACATATTTATTGATATGCACTGCATTTTATATTAAATTATTATTAAAGTGTAACTTAGGTAATTACTATTAAACATTATAGCCTATAGCCTTTATCACTCACCAATATAAATTGATTTAAGAATCATTCTCAAAGCTTAGTCTGTACCATAGATTCTAACTTCTTGAAGCAGCCGCCATTATGAAAGCTTGTTAAATTGCCTGTCAAGGAATTTTATCTGGACTTGGGAGAAAACTTTGACTTTTAAATCAGGATTAAGGCAATTTCACCAGAGGTGGCCAACAAAATCAAGAGATGATTTCGGCCAAAAACTCAACTTTCATCAAAAAATTATTTAGATTTTTATAGGGCGATGATATGCAAGATTCACCAGACTATGGACCACTGGAATGGACTAGCTAACTGTATATTAAATATTTGAAACTCAGGCAGCTACAACAGTAAAATGCTGCTCACACAATGCTGCTTTGGCATTAATAATCTAGTGATATCATATATAATACTAAATAATTAAGAGAACCAAACCAATACTTTTACTGAAATAAAGCTGCAAAAAAATACCTTAAGTACATCAAGCTCAAAATAGTTATTTTTATTCATGCAACACTTTTACTTGTAACAGAGTTTGTAAATGATCTGAATACTTCTTCTACTTTCTTTTGTAGACATCCAAAAAAACGTCATGCGGCCTCCTATGGGACCTGAAACTATCGCACAGGATCATCTTTAGACCATGATAAAAGACATTGTTGTTATTGTTAAAACATACACTCTCACCTAAAACGGGCATTAAAAGTGTTGAGTATGATCCGCAGGGATATGACACTTACTCCATCAAGGCTCATGTTATAATCTGTACCGTCAGAACATTGTTTCTGGTCCCGCATAGAGACCTGCTGTGTTGGGTTTCACTATTAACCTAACCCTTAAGGGCATATTCCATTGAACACCCTGTACAAAATAATTGTTCCCACACAGTGGAGTTAAGGTGGACACGCCACAACGACATTGACCTTGTTTCTGTCCAATCCTAAGATGACTTAAAAGCTATATAAGCATGTCCCGCAACTCTGTAGATTGTTCAAAGCAGAGAAAGGACAGGAGTGGGAGAGTTAAGGTGGGTGTCATGTAAGGTAACGACGACTCCTCAGTCATAACCGAACCGAACAGAATCTTTAGGCTGTTTGAGTGCAGATTATCTCTTGATATTGCAGATATTGCAACAACAAGGGAAGCAAAAATGAATCTTCTTAGCTTCCTCTTCTTGGCATGTATGGTGGCTGAAAGCAATCAGTTAACGTGTCAAAATGACCTTCGACGTCCAGGTAGAGTATTCTGTGTTGTTTCTGTCATCTATACAGTGTGGTGATAGTACGGCATTTATGTTCTTATCCAAATGGAACTTTATATCTTCATCAACACACAATTAGTAACCTTGAAGGAGCACATTTATACATTTGGGATTTGGCTTCCATAATTTGATGTTTTTAGCTTACAGACATAAAATGGCTTTGCGAATGAATAAAATTCCAAGTGACTGCTGCAAAACAAAAGAAAAAAAATCTCTATCTCCTATAGAAATGACTGACATATCTGTTGAATGCGGCACATCCACCATTAACCTGGCAATCCTGATTTGCCCCGTCATCTACACCGGCTACAATGAGTCTCTGCTCATTATCAACAACATGTTTGACTCGCCCGAATGCAAGGGGACCTTGGACGAGTCCGTCAACCCGCCAGTCGTCCGGTTCTCCTTCCCCATCAACAACACCAAAGCTTGTGGCAGCACCTTCGTGGTAAGTAAAGTCTCCAGGAGTCTCCAGTTTGCAGAAACCTTATGTTTTCTCAAAAGCCTCCTCCTTTTATCTCTGTCCTCCGTGCTTGACCTTACCTTTACCTTGCCTCCAGACCACCAGTGCAGCCGGTACGGGGATCTTCGCGGACTTCTCTAATATCCAGACGGTTAATATCAGCGGTATTGTGAGCTCCCATGATCTGACATCGGGAATAGTGACCTATAATGCTGAGCTCAAATATTATTACTCCTGCGCTTACCCTCTGGAGTATCTCATCAACAACACCCAGGTGGAAGTGTAAGATCCCTGCCTCTATCCCTCTGATTACTTTTTTGAGATATTTGCTGTAGATTTCTGGATATAGTAAATATAGAATTTTTTAAAAGGAATAGTTTGGGGAATTTCATTATTTGTCCTGCTTGTTCTTCTCTTTCAATGCTGTTTAAAAGCGTTTTTTAATGAGATAGGAACCCTCTGGCTAATTTCCTCATTTAAAATCAAGTCAAAATTCTGGTTACTAACACAATTTTAAAGCTTGCAGAGAATATCAGCTTCACTGAAGAAGGCATATTATAACTACCAGAGTGACTAATCAACAATTTAACACAAAAGATGAGGTAGCCATAACCTACAAGGGTGTGTTTGGCTGGTGTCAAGCATGTTAAATGGAAACAAAACCTATTATGTGTCACTGCTGTGGTTACCAAAAATAACTGTAACCCAATATGTGGCGCATTTCTTTGGTGACATTCTATTCTGATCACAATCTTTAAGGTAATAAGATGGTACTTTCAGGCTGTAAAGGTAGCTATTCTCCTTTATTGGTGAGAATTATCTCCTGGTGTACAATAACAGGTCACATGCAGTCAGACATGTTTTACCTAAGGCAAGCTTTTTTTGACATGACCCTATGTCCAATTTAGGTCAGCGGCCTCCATCGCAGTGAGAGACAACAATGGAAGTTTCATCAGCACTTTGAGCATGGAGCTCTTCAGTGTAAGTTGAGACTGTGCTTCATTTTCAGTATCTTTAACATTGATTTGATTCATTAAAGCTGTCACGTTCTGTCTTTTTTATGCTCTATTTACAGCTCATTTACTGCAACATTTACTACGTTTTCCTTATGCAGTTATTTTCTTGTGATATCTAAAGCTATAATTGACAAACTGAGAAGTATTTGTGACCTGGCCCATTTTAAACTAGCCAGTACAGTGCAATTCTCGATTAAAACATTCTCTCACACGCACTGTACAAACCAGAATCGGTCACGCACTTCCCAAAATGAACTGTTTTAAAATGTGAGTAATGACCAGCAGCTGTAATGTTGTGTTGACAGGATCCCAACTACACCAAACCTCTGAACATACCACAGATGGGCCTAGAGCTGAGGACCACTGTTTATGTCCAGGTCCAAGCAGCCAACCTGACTGATCAGTAAGAACACACACCTGCTGCCTCTGTTTTATGCAACACATTAGTGAAGCTATATTAACTCAGTAATATAAACACAATAAAGAGAATAGTGGTATGTTCATCATGTGAAAAAGGGTATTTTAGCAGGACCTTTGACACCACTCTTCTTTCCCCACCAGGTACCATGTCCTCATGGACCGATGTTACGCTTCTGTGTCTCCTCATCCCACCAACTCCACTTTCTTCAACCTTTTTGTCTCGTAAGTCCTCAAATCTCATTCTGAAGAGACAAAGTCCATGTTGCGCTAACAGTGTATTTTTTATATACTAACTAAAGATTTTTCTAGTCTTTTAGCATTTAAGATCTCAAGTGTTTCTAGCCTGTTTTTTGAATCCCAACACGCCTGAAATTAAATCCCAACACCCTTAAAATTTGAGATTTAATCTTTTACTGTTTTTTTTAACAAGCGAGAAAGTGTTAAAAACATACTGTACTGTACTGTAAATTATTGTAAATTTCTTGTATTATTATTTTTATTTATGTATTTGTATTCTATAATACAGCCAAAAAGGAAAAAGGCTGAGACAAAGTCAAGTTTTGTTAATGTGTTACATTTTGTGCATTGCAAGCGCAAGGTCCGTATTTGGGTGTGATGGTTTTCTTTCATGAATGTGGGAATGAAATTATGATAAAATATACAAAGCAGTGAAATTTATTTTACTGGGCCGGTCTGGTCTGGTCTCTGGTTGTATGACAGTTTAATTTTTTTTTTTCCTACAAAAATGTGGTCGACCAAGACTCTTTGCATCAGCCAACATTTTTCTCTAACGTACATACTATATACGCAACAGGTGCTCCAAGGACCAGATGACCACCATGCATGAGAACGGAGACAGTCACCACGCCCGCTTCTCCTTCCCAGCCTTCAGGTTTATTGAGCAGCAGAACGAAACAGTATCCACATACTACCTGCACTGCATCACCAGACTCTGTGAGATCAGCACCTGCAGCAACTTTAAGGTCAGTGAAGGATCAATAGATCAAAAGATATTGAGCCCGTTTCTCCCCTTAATGATGGAAATGTTCTTCAGTTAAGCCAGGTTCGACTGCACGACTTTCAAAGTCGTCAGACCGCCTTGCTCTTCATGCTACACAACTCTGTCTTGTGATCAAGAGTCTTGAGGTCTTTGTTCTTATCAGACTATATGACTGTCACTAGCAGGTATCGCCAATGGCTCTGCCTGGTCTCCAGACAATGTCTTTTTATTGAAAAATCATGCGAGAAGTGACAACAGAAATGCTCAAAACCAATGAACGAGCAGAATTACAAACAGGGAGAAGAAAAGAGCTTGGGTTGTCTGTGTACTGCTTTGCAGTGAAACTCTATGCAACATAACCCGCGTTTCTGCTCTAACTGGCTGTAGCTCTTCTTACGTCACCCCGACACGACCAGATATTTAGCATGCTAGATATTCAGTCAGCATCTCCGTAACCAGTCGGCAGGAGGGGCCAATCAGGGCTAAATGTCATGTAATATGAATTCAGCTTTAGTCACATTCCTTCTCCCTACAACTGCAGCAATGTAACGTGGGGAAAAGAAGGAGAAGGGATGCTAAGTCCACTCGTGTTTCAGAGGCCACCACTCTGTCTTCAGCAGTTCCGATCGTCACCAGGAATGAGAATGGTAAGTGTCACTGTGTGATCAAAAGGCATTTTAGAGTACGGGCCTTCAACATTGGTCCTAAAGAGCCACAGTGGGTGCAGGTTTTTGTTCCAACCAAGCAGTAACACACGTGATTCTACTATTGAATGTCCTTTGTAAGGGCCCTGGTGCTGATTTGTAGAATCAGGTGTGTAACTGCTTGGTTAGAACAAAAACCTACAACCACAGTAGCAATGTGCGAAATACCCATTGACATTTGGGGGGGGGTGGGGGGGTCCCCATCTCCGAATTGTTGCGCAATACTGATCAACATTTTCTTCAGTAGGCTAGCCAATGCAAAGTTGTAAATTACGGTGCAGACACAATTACAAATGCAAAGGCAACAGAATAAATGATGGTACTTAAAAGTCTAGAGCCTATGACCAATTGTATGGCACTATTTAACCACCCATTTAGCAATTGCAATTTATTTTTCATTTAGAAATATATATCTTTCTACAAATACAAACTCAAGGTGGAAAACAACACAGTGGATGATAGACAGTCTACAACAAGCCACACAGCACCACGGCGGGTGCTCTCTCTCTCTCTCTCTCTCTCTCTCTCTCTCTCTCTCTCTCTCTCTCTCTCTCTCTCTCTCTCTCTCTCCCACACAGCACCACGAGCTTAGAAAACATTGCAATGACATTGTAATGATTATTGTAACAACAATAATATATACTTTTATAATTTTATTTAATTTATTTTAACGAATTTTGAGACCCCCCCAAAATTTTGCATTTGAGGCTTTCAGGTGGTCTCAAGGGTTAATCGGGTGGGTCCGACCCCCCCCGGACCCTCCCGTATTTCGCACTCTGCACAGTAGCTCTCCAAGATTAGGGTTGGAGACCACTGTTTTAGAACAATTAGTACATTAAAAATGTTATTTTTTAAACTGAATGTACAATACTTTGTTGTTTTAGGTGTTGATGTGACAGAATTAAAGCTTTTATATGGCTAGACTGGGAAAAAAAAGCTTATTTGTTTTTATGACTGCATCACAATAATCCATTATCAATGCTCCACCAAGCATATTGTGACACCCACCCAACATTGTTGTATACTATGCGGGTGCAAGACATTACCACCAGATGGCCCCAAACGATAGTGCCTGTTTGAAGGTCCATTTACTGCAGTGTTACCTAATAACAAACAATTCAAAGTGATTAAGAAACCAGGATTTCTTATGGATCAGTACCAAAATTGAATCATTTGTTCATGGTACCACTCCCACCATTTGCTGAAAATGTGAGGAAAATCTGGGCAAAACTTTTTTAAAGTATTTTGCTAACAAACAGGCAAATTCTGGCTCAAACATAACCTCCTCGACGGAGGTAAATATATATGTTTTGGGTTAAATGCATAACAGTTAACAACTATATGGACTTAGAGTGTTATTTAAGTATTCATGTTGTGATTAATATGGGGTTATATTGAGCATGTTATGGCCTACAAAGGCCATAAAAATACTGTTATAATAGATGTTATATAATGATACAGCAGTGGGTGCAATGTTAATCCACATTTCCTAATTATAGATATCCTGACCGGATATCCTGATCATTATTCAAAACAATAATATGGACTACACATTACAATAAATAAATATATTGTGTAACATTATGTATTATCCATGCAGCTATTTCTGCAAATCAAGTTAATTATGTACAAAATCCATAAGCCCCAGGATAGATGTTTGGTTTACAATGAGCAATTTACAATAATAACACATAGGTCAGACTCTTTATGTACAGTTTGAATGCATGTGGACTATTATAATGATTTACACATACTAATTGTATATAACTTTCTCCTTTCATCTCTTTCAGCACTGATGTCTAAGGAGGAAGGTATGATATGATATGATTGAACATATGAAAAATTTAGCATGATTTAACATTTTCAAGACGAACATAAATGTTTCATCTATTCTAACCAAGTACTGTGTCTATCAGACAGTGAAATGAACTAATAATTAATGTGAATACCAGTTGTCCATTGGTTGCCTCAAGGCTTTATCTGCCTCACTGTGTACAGATGATGAATTGTGCATTGGTATGCGATGATGCCTTCACTGGAATTTAGTGTGTTTGTACTGTGGTTGTCTTGTGAGCAGCTGTGTCCAGCAGTGACTCCAGGATGGGTCTGGGGATAGCTGTGGGCGTCCTCACTGTGGCTGTCGTCGTGGTTCTAGCTGCAGCAGCCGTCTTCTACAGGAGGCTCAGACCCTATTAAAGGAAAGAGACACTCAATCTGAACTATGGAATGAATCAGTATATGGCAACCTCACCCACAAGATCTGTGGTGTAATAGAACTGAGCTCAACTCTCATGGTGTTTGTTCTCATGTAGCATGGATGGTTTTCTTATGATTGTAGCTGTACAAGAAATATACTAGAAATGTAATTAAAGACTCATTTAAAGGGGCCACTTTGTCAATAAATACTCTCTGGTGATCCTGCTAAGACACGAGACTGTGAAATAAGACCACCCACTCATTCTTAATGTTGCTGAAACTTGACTTAACACAAGCCAGTTAGAAATGGCTCTAGTTGTGATGTCATAATAAGGAGTGATGGTTAATATAAACCACCCCTGGATCCACGTAGCTGGCCCTCTCCACCTGGAGTCCTTGTGCTTGACTTCTGTTTCTCTGAATGACCCCAGTTCTCTGAGTAGATGGGCATTTCTTACATCACTTGGCCAAGTGGGCGTTTCATCAGGGAGAGGGCAACAGGGTTTTTCATACATTTTCATGATAATAGGTGAACTCTCTGATACACTCTGATAATAGGATTCATTTTTTCTCTCTCTTCTTTATTAGTCAGACTTGCTGGTTGCACTGTGAAAATACATTTAATAGGTGCTAACACTGTTTTTTTTGTCTTTACTTGACCAGTTCTGGCGGCTTCTCTGCTCCACTTTGTCCTGTCTCTGCTGTTGTGGAGCATGTGCTCAGGCATTGTCCAACTTCAGGCTGACTAAGGCATATGCATGCCTAGGAAAATTGGATTTTCAAAACACATTATCTAGGTATGTTAATTCGACAATGAGAATTCCAACTCGGTCTGATTTCAATCCACCTAAGTGGTATACACGTATTTTATAACCCTGATTAGTCAGACTAACACAATAATTTGGTTTTCTTGAGTGTCATATAAACACACTGAGAGTGAGTGTGTGAGAAGGCAACCTGCATTGCAGCTACAAGGCTAAATAGATGCTTTTGGCCCATGAAGGCATGCTAATTAAAAAAAAAAATGGACCATGAAAATTAAAATATTAAATTGGAAAAAATGTAGTAATAGGGCCCCTTTAAAAAATGCAAACAGAGAAGAAAACCATTTGAGCCAAGATGTTTTGATTGTTTTTGTAGAAATGCTGCATTGTATGATGAAAAGCTTTCATGTTATGCACTCATGTGCTAAGGCTTTTTTGAGAAGCATAAAAAATGAACCAATGACTTGTAGTGAAGCCAGTTTGATGACATATGATTTTTTTTTTGTTTTTGAATAATTGATTACTCCTCAGACAGCACATGTGGGTGTACAAAACACAAAGGTTGTTTCTTTGGAGGTCTGTTCCTGCCTGATGAAAAGAAGTTGAATTATATTATGAGGTCAATTGATGTTAGTGTTAAATTTACTTCAACGCTCCGCACCATCTTTATATGCCCTTTATAGTTTGATGTTAAATGGTTTTAATGCATGTCTACCTTGTTGATAATCTAATTTCACAGTGATCTACAAAGTGACGGATACAAAAAGCTGACCAGATAATTTTCTTTGTCCATGTCCCTATTAAAGCACAATTATTTAAGGCAAACTTGTATAGAAGTTTTACTTAAATGTATCTAGTATTTCCGTGGAGCTAAGACCACAATGGGGGTTCACATGTCACTGAAACCAGACTCTGTCACCTTCTATGCAACCTGCAAAAGATATGACCACACCTCTTCTTCATGGAATCAGGATACTGGAGTTTGTGTGTGTTATTTATGGTCGGATTAACCTCATATAAGGGAAACGTTAACGCCACTATTGACCCCAATTAGAGCTACAACTTTACCTGATCCATATTGGGTCAGTATTTGACACCATTATCCTAAGGCCAAGCCAGCCCCTTTTTAAAGCATTTGTGTAATTATTATTTAATTATTACTTTATTAGCCTAATTGGGTGGGGATAAAGCTATGCCATAATCAGAAATATTATGTATAATTTTTGAAAGTTATACTAAATTAAAAAAACAAAAATCACAACACAGGTCACAGCACACTCCATTCACATTACAATGGGCCTGCTGTGTTTATGCATCTTAAGTGCAACATGGAGGCCAAAGATGTAAAGCAAAAACAAATGAAAACAGGAGATTTAACTTTGAGCAATTCTGCATTCCATTAACCTTGGAATTTGGAAATCTGAGCAGGGAATGATGTCACAGCTGAGTTAAAACTGAGATACTGTTCCAGTTACAAGTAGACGTAAACATGACCATGGCCACAGGCTATTGTTAGCCATTGTTAGTATGCTCTGCGTTGTATTTCACATGTCATATGAAAAAAGTCATTAACGCTATAGCAGCATTTCCAACAAGTCAACCAACACTATGCATTTATTTAGTGCATCAAACACTATAGTCAGAAACATAATTAACTAAACATCACAGGACTTTCTATTCGTGTTTACAGCTGAGGCAGCCATCTTTGGACATTAAGGATCTCCTACTTTCTCAGTCAGAAATCCAACTCTGCTTACCAATAGAAATGTCCCACTCAGAACTCAGAAATCCCAGAACGCAGCACACGTTTGGAGGAAAGTTGGATGTATGGAACAATGTTAAACAAGTCGCGCACAGCGACAACACGTGTCGGCTTTGTGGAGCGCACATGAGGCACACTGATGGCCTATGGCACGCATTAAAAAATTGTTGGGTTCAAATAGGACTCAGATTCATTATTTCAGTTAAGTTGCTGAGTTAGGCCACGCTCAGACACAACACGCATGGGCTTAGCCAAGCTCATTCATTTACACTGCCTGATCTAAATTCTAATCCTGATTATACATCTTGTATAGAGTTGAAAGGAATACATGATAAATGGCTTGAGTGAAAATGTATTGGCATCAACTTTCTTTATTGATAAATTGTTTAAAATGTTCATTCGTTAATGCATAAATGCCAAAAGAAATGATCCAGATGCTCAAAATGAAAATTTGCCCAGTTTTCCATGATTGTAGGCTCAATGTTTTGTGGGTTTTGTCTGCTGATCAGACAAAACAAGTCATTTGAAAATGTAATCTTGGTCTTTTTTTTTTTAACAATTCATGCACCAAACAATAAGTGCATAATTAAATAAAATAACTGCAAGACCTGGATAATGAAAATATCAATTATAAATTGGTTGAAGCCTCACACAGTAGACTTGAGACTATTTTTATAACCCTCAAGACAAATCGTTGCACAGCCAGCAGGAGAACAACAAAACAATTAAACAATGAACAAAAAAAAAAAGTGAAAACTCCCAGTGACCTATAAAAAAAAGCCATTTGCAATAACGACAAATGTGTTCTCAAGTCAACTGGTCCTGCATTGTGGAAGAATATATCCGCAGCTAGAAGGAAGCAGCATGAAGCCTTTAGACAGTGGGCGGCTTGGATCATCCAGGCTTGAACAAGCATTCTTCAAAGGCCTGACTTCATACAGGTTGGAGAGGTTGTTCAGGGTTATGCCTCCGACCTTGCAGCACACATCGATTTCAAGGTTAATGGACCCATAGCAACAAAAACCAGCAAGATGTTTCACACCTGCGACAGCCTGACCATCAACAACTACAGGGAACAGTAGGATTCTATAAATTCGAAAATAATCTCCTTGCATCAGTCTGTAAACTCTGTGCTGAGGTCAGGATTACCGGTACTGAATAGAAACATAGTAATGAGTCATTGGCTAACTTTACGTGATAATGTCTTTTATATATTGGCTATGACCTGTATTTATACTTGGAAAAAAACAACAGAGGCGATAGGAGGCACCCATTGTTTGATGCCGTGGATAATGAAAGAACATCTGATAAAATGCCATTGACTTGTTGTGACCTAACCTAAAATTTATCAGCCAACATATCAGACCAGGATGTTGTGGGAAGAAAAAAAACATATAAAAAAAATAATAAAAAAGTCAGTCAGTCATTTTCTATACCTGCTTATTCCTCATTAGGGTCGCAGGGGTCTGTTGGAGCCTATCCCAGCGCGTTACAGCGAGAGGCAGGGATACACCCCAGATACACCCAATCGTGGGGCACACACACCATTCACTCACACACTCACACCTACGGGGAATTTAGAGTCTCCAATTAACTTCAGCATGTTTTTGGACTGTGGGAGGAAGCCGGAGTACCCGGTGAAAACCCACACAGACACGGGGAGAACATGCAAACTCTACACAGAAAAGTCCCAGACCCAGGACCAAGGAGGTCTTGAACCTGCGACCTTCTTGCTGTGAGGCAACAGCGCTAACCCCTGCGCCACCATGTCGCCCTTAATTAAAAAGTAGCAGCAGTAAATACTTTGCAAATATGTGACAACCTTATTAAATAAAGTGCTAATGGCATCGTCTGTACCGCTGAATGACCTGTAAGCAAATTAGAGTGGAATAAAAATCAGATTGAAGTACATTCAGAAGTGCATTGCAATTTTCTCAAATGTCTTTAAGTGCCACAGGTCTAATCATTGGAGCTTTAATTTTTGGCACAGGACCATTTATTGAGTCTTTCCAAATACAGTACCCCAGGTTTTATTGCTCAGCTCGATGAAACAAAACTTTACGACAAACAAAAATCAGGACGATCAGGACACTGCCGTGATGTCGAATGGACCCAAATGTGGAGAAGAGCAGGCAGATGCAAATGGGATGAAGTGTACACACGTGTTATCAATAAATAGATAAATAAAGCAGGTTGAAATCCAAAACCAGTTTTGACGTGTGTGTGTGTGTGTGTTTGTGTGTGTGTGTGTGTGCCTTATCTTTTTTCATTGAACTTGTGCAAGCAATAACATTGAAACTCACATGTCACATATGGACAGTTACACAAAGAACAAACTCAAAACAGGACTTAAATACACAAAGCTCTTATCATTAACAGAAAAGTGAGGAAAAAGGCACCGACAGTTAACCAAGGATATAAAAACTGAAAAAAAAACACAAGGGAAGTTACAGAAAACTGTATTGTCACAGTAACAAAACCTCAAAACACAAGAAAAACACTGAAATGACAGTGACATATCATGACATATATGATCTGTTTATAATATACATCAAGTGGTGCAAATTTCCAACATATATGTGTAAAATCAATGCTGAGTCATGATACAGATGTGCATACAAAGGGCTATATTGCATGTGGATAATTGGTAGCAGTAATTTTCTATATGAGAAATCACAGGTCAATGCAAATAATGGAAATATTTTTTAAGGTTCTATGAATGTTCTATGAGGTAGACAGATACACACCGTGTTTTAATGAGAAATGTAGCATGTGTGTTAATTATGAAAACTTGAGAGGTTAACTTTGTCTCCCTTTTCATCTTCCTATCTAGTATATATAAGATTGTGTTGATAGTGCTGTCAAAATTAACGTATTCACTTCTGCGATTAATTTGGAACCACTGAGGCGTTACCGTCTTTCAGGCTGTGAAAAGCTGGAGTGGAGATGCTATCGTATGGAACTAGACAACCTAAGGCGTTTATGTAATGACAGCTTGTCTGGAAGGAGGAAAAATAACGCTTCAAAGTGAGGCTACATTTTGTGGAGGGAAAAGGTTCCTTTGAACTCTTTCCGTGTGTCTTCACGTTCAAATCTGAAATATTTTTTCTTATTAATTTAATATTTACAGGACTATTGTTACCTTGTTGAAATTCATCTGACATCTGAACATGGGACACTTATTTATGAGTATATTTTATTTAAAAATCTGTAGGGAATCCGTGTCCAATGTTAATACTAAAATTAAATACACTTAATTCAATGTTTTTACATTTACAGTAAATATATAATATTACAAGCTTCAATATTAAGAAAAATACCATTCATTGTAAGTTATTACAATGAATTTCAGAAAATTATATGATATAATAAATATTTTTTTCTAATCAAATGACAAATGACATCCGTATCATGGTTAGAAGCCATTACTACAGATTAATATGAAATGTTTTGGGTCCTTCAGGCTGTCCATGAGAAAATGGAAGATCATCTAACCATGGAGGCAGGATACACAGCCACATCCTTATCATCACCCCTGCAATCTACCAGAAAGTCCTGAGCCAGGGAAAAGATGTTTAACAACAGCCTCTGATATGATCTCTTTGCCTTTTATTATCTCACCTACCCCCATTTTAAAAATCATGAAATACTCACTTGGGAGGTATGACTGGAGATTTTTTTTATGACTTGTGTGCTGGAAATGATTAGATGTAGGTCACCGAACTATCAGTTTAGATGGAACACTAATCTCGGATGATATGCTAAAATGTCGTCTAAATTGATGTTTGGCAATTTTTGCTACATTTGCACCACGCTGCAAAGATAGAATGAATAGATCACATAATAGACGTTGTCAGCCAACTCAGCTGAAATAGACGCTATTTTCACAGTAAATGGTAAATGGGCAAGATTTGTATAGCCCATTTCTTGTCTTCCAACCATTCAAACCTTTTTATGCTACATGACATTCACACACATACACACACACACACACACACACACACACACACACACACACACACACACACACAAACCTTGATGGCAGAGGCTGCCAATGCTGGTGCTCCAGGAGGGGCTCCAGTTCATCAGGAGCAATTCAGGGTCACAAAGGACATTTGGATATGTGGACTGGAGGACCTGGCAGTCTAACCGCTGATCTTCCAATCGGTGGACAACCCGTCCTTTTCCTCCTGAGCCACAGCCGGCTGCATATATGCATGTAAAATAAATTCATCTTATCAAAAAAGAATCGCCAGATATAGAATATCCCATCAACCTGAACTGAGACACAGCTCTACACATCCAAATGGAATTCAAATGTCGCTAGTAGCAAATCTTCAGGGCATAAAAAAAAAATGTTAAGAACAAAATACAATATTGCCG
Organism: Lepturacanthus savala; assembly: GCA_030544235.1. Taxonomy (NCBI): domain Eukaryota; kingdom Metazoa; phylum Chordata; class Actinopteri; order Scombriformes; family Trichiuridae; genus Lepturacanthus; species Lepturacanthus savala. The sequence goes on along the minus strand of CM060479.1, from coordinate 16,170,062 downwards.
AAGACAGAACAGTTTCCTGAACGGCAGTGATTGAGCTATCTGGATTTTGCTATTTCAATAAATATAACATTTTTTCTAAGTTATTATGTGTGGGCTGAAGCGTTCGACAACATTGTCAATACAGGTTTGCTCTGAGAAATGAGAATTAAGTTCATTAAGTATTCATTAAGTTAATGACAAAACCAATACTATTTACATGCATCCCAGGATTAACCCATATAAATCCAGATTTCTAAAAAAGTTTTCGTGCATATAGTTATATCAGTTGAATCATTAACAATCAGGTTATGTGCCATTTTTTAACCTCCATTTTATGTATATATATGTATGTATGTATGTATGTATATATATATATATATATATATATATATATATATCCTGGATTTTTGGGGGGCTTATTCTATATACCTGAATGATTAAATTAAATAGTTATATGCATGTTCTGGTGAAGATCATAATAATTTAAATAAAACAACCTCTTTCTGGGAGGGTTTGTGTTATGTTCTCGGTGGAAGGGACAGGAAGTCAATGATGTCATATTGTTGTTATATATCAGGAAGAACTTATTTATTTTGGTAGTCATAGACTTCGGCAACTCGCCTATGGTCTTAATTACACTGAATTTCCAGTACATTACCACCACAGCTCCACCTCAAGATTTCTCCAAACCATTAAAATTATTATTATTTTATTTATAGTTTTATCTTGAATGTTAGAAAATGCTCACAGTGCTCTGGTTATAGTAATTGAATTAAATTGTTGGCTCTCTAGTGTGGTAGCTATTGTTTAAGTCTATGTTTTAAGGGGACAAAATAACTGAGAAGCAGAGCCATAGAAATATTAGAGAGTGGAAGTGAAACTAAGTCAAACAATTTCTGACAGAAACCACTGTTTTGACGATCTTTAGTCACAGCAGTTGCAATCATTTGGCAGCATTTTAAGAATCACTTACTGGGTTGATAGAGGGATGTAATTTTCCAAAATAAGAGCCCGTGGTGTTTTGCTGCATATTGCAGGATGAAACAGCTTCATTTACCCCTTTGCAGTTCTGTAGTATTGGTGATTTTAGATAGGGGTTCAACATATTCTAGTGCAGTAAATAACATTTATGTAATATATTTGGATCCCTGATTTTTATGATACAAGTAATGATGTTTATAATGATTATTAGCTAATATCTTGTCTCTTCTTTTATACCTGTTTTGTAGTGAGGCTATTTCTGTACAGTCTTAGTTTCATGTCCATAATCAGAATGCAGATATTAGATAACACATTATATTGAATTACATTTCACATTAGGCAACAACTATTAATACATATTACAGGATTGCATAGATACACATGAGGTAATCTTTTACTTTTTGTTGTTTGCCATCTTTTGCCATCTTTGTAAACTGGCTTTGGGTCTTGTGAAGGGCTTTGCATAAATCCAAGTTATTAGCAGTATAATTAAAAGGTTGGCTGCATATTAGTAACATAGTAGCATTGGTAGTTGCATTGCCAAGTACTGCAGATATTTAGTAAGTGGAGAGCTGCATGCTCCCAGGTTTCCTGTGAAACTAAATACATGTTCATTATCGTGGCCTCAACAAAAAAAAGTGTGGTACATATTCCGACAACTCTGCTGCAAGAATGTACAAGTTTGAAATATACAGCAGTCATAAGTACCTAGTTACCTTCCTACCAATTTGACTCCTGCTGCACTATGTTTTGAAGCTGGATGGGTAACTTCAGCCAAACTGGGTGCTTGTACTTGCACTGCCATTGGCTTTCATCCACATGACAAAGCTTTATTTGACTCCGCCTGAAAATAATAGGATGGCATTTCCATTTCAGTTCTGCTGAAAACTGCAGCTTGGATTCAAAGGGAAACTCTATCAGCAAGATGCTTAGTTACTGAGAGTGAGAGAAGTTGAGGTGTTGTATAAGAAACGGATGACAGGACACTGAGACTTTGAACCTGCCAGCAAGCAGAAGTGGGCAGCAGCAAGGCTTCAAAGCAGAATGCAGAACATTCTCTCTCTCTCTCTCTCTCTCTCTCTCTCTCTCTCTCTCTCTCTCTCTCTCTCTCTCTCTCTCTCACACACACACACACACACAACACAAACAAACACACAGAGCTAACGTACCAGTTAAATTATTATTAATAGTAATGTTATCATGCAAATCTTGGGATAGTTAAAATCTATATATATCAATTATTGTTTCCTTGGATTTCAGTATGAGATTTAGACTATTATTGACCAGGATATCCTTTGGAGCATCTGGTAACTTGGGTGGGTGTCGCCTAATGGGTGACAAAGCTCAAGACAGGCATTCACTGTGGGGTGCCTCAAGGATCTGTTCCAGGCCCAGCCCTGTTCTTAATTTACACCCCCCCCCTCACCAGTTTTTATTTATATGCTGATGACACAGATTCATATGAGCTGTGACCCTGCCTTAAAATGCCATAACATTACCAATCTGTCAATCTGCCTCAAGGGTGTCCATAGCTGGATGTTGCAAACCCTCTTTCAACTAAAGAGGGCAAGACAAATATATCGCACATATGCCGAGAGTTTTCACAATTCACACATTGACTAGGTTTCCTGTCTCACACCACACCACTCCACACTGCAGAAACCTTGAAATAATCTTCACAGCCTTGATTTAGATAAACACTTTAATGGTTCTGCTTTCATCACCTCAGGAATATTTCTAGAATTAGGTGATATCTTCACCTAGTAATCTGGAGACTGTCATCCATGCATTCGCAACGAGACATTTAGATTACTGTGTCATGCTAATCTCTGGTTTCAGCAAAAATCTTGCCTCCAACTCACTCAAAAGTGTACTGCCAAGAACATGAACACATTACACTGACCCTGGCCTCCCTGCACACTGGCTACCTACCCCATTAGTTTTAGAATTGATTTTAGGATTTTATTGGTAACTTCTAAAGCCCTGGGAGGCTTAAATCCCCCGAGATCGTCTGAGGAGTCACTCTTCATGGATCTGAGCTCTTTTTCTAGTCACAATGGGGACGGAGCCTTTGCCGTCATATCTCCTAAATTATGGAGCAAGCTGCCTGTGGAGTAAAGAAAACCTACTTTAAAAAAAATGCTTTTCTGTGATCATGTCACATCCATTGTGACATGTTTTTTTCCACTATATTTTTGTGGCATATATATATATATTTCTTGTTTAGTTTCTTGATTCTTGTCTTGTTATGGCTTACTGTAAAGCACTTTGTTTTTTAAGGTGCTATATACATTTTTAAAAGTTTATACTTCATAAATTCCGTTATTATTATTAATATTAAGTCATCCTATTTGGACAATGTGTGTGTATGTGTGTCTGTGTGTGTCTTTCACATGAACAGTGTTTCTTCTTATGGTAATTCTATACATAAACCAGCAGGAGGCACTTTAATCATTTGTGTGTGCTTAGTCGGTTTGCATAATTTTTCATCTACTGAATAACTATGTCTCTAATTCAGTATATTTATTACACTTAGATTTATTAATATACTCTATACCCTGTGCATTTAGAATGCAAGATTCAGACTTTTAATGAAAGCAGGCTGCTAGGGGTTTACATTTAAAATGAAAATCATTGCTCACCAGCTTCATTAGTTTGTGCTTTAAAGTCTAATCTGTGTCTGGCAGTGGGTCTTGCAGTAGGACCTTGTGGAGGGTCCCCAGTAAACAATTCAATATAACTTAATTAACACAAGCACTAATCCAAAATAAAGAAAGGCAAAAAAATTTGCAATCCCAATTAAAGAGTGTAACAATGTTCTATCTGTGTGTTTTACTGCCAGCGCAGTTCTATCTACCTGGAGACAACTCAACTCTAAACCAGCAATAATTAAAATCCTCCTTTGTGGGGAATAGTGGAGCTGGACAATATATAGCAGCATAATAATCCACTTCAAATACCCAATATGCAAAAACAGTCTTCAACATGTAAAATACATCCAAAATATCTCAACCATCAGGTGTGAAAGCCTCGCTCTCTTGCCTTAGATCATGTATAAATGAACTTTGTTTCAATGCATTTCTTCCTCTGCAGCCTCAGACTCTTTCTGTGGAGTCTCTGTGCACTTTCATCCCTCTTTCTTATTTCACTTCTCGTCTTTCCCCGGGTGACTTAGAAATTGATCGGATGTGCTGTCATTACGGACATCTCAATTTTCTTAATGTCTTCCTGAAGAAGCCAGGGTGAGAGGCAGGAGCGAGGGAAAGACGGAGATAAATAAGAAAATGATGATGCGCCCACAGTGTATAGACCTTCTTCACAGCAGCTGCGGTGACATGAAATAGCAGCGTAAACCTGCTGATGATGCTAATGAAGGGTCTGTACCATTCAGGTCAAACAGAGTGAAGGCTGGTGCTATTGTGCATGTTAGCTCATTGCAAAGGCTCCGCTACACCAAATGGATCCTTAATTAGTATCACTGGCAACACCTGTCTTTACCTATTTCTTGTCAATATGGCTGCTGTGAAAACAGTCTATTGCAGAGATGTCAAACTCAATTAGGTTCATGGGCCATATACAGCGCTATTTAAACTCAAGCGGGCCCATAGAAATTAATCTTTAAATTGCAATATCTACAAATTAATCCTGTCCTTTTTATTTAAAGAAATACATTATAAATATCTACAGAATTATTTAACCTTCAATTTATAAGATGACATAAGAAAAATTAAGTCCAATTTCAACAAAATTAAGTTTCAGTTATTCCATATGCAGGGATACACCCCAGGCAGGTTGCCAGCCTATCGTAGGGCACGCACACCATTCACACACAAACACGGGCAAATTAGATTCGCATATGGGCAAATTAGAGTCTCCAATTAATCTAAGCAATGCTTTAGACTGTGGGAGGAAGCTGGAGAACCAGGAGAAAACCCACACAGACACAGGCTGGTTCTGGTCCCCAGGCCACATGTTTGACACCCCTGGTCTATTGTGTTATTTTCCAGAGCCAGTCATGCCTTATCTGTCCACTAGATATCCTCAGTAAATATTCTCTCTTCTTTTCACCTCTTTGTTATCGGATGTTTTTCTGCACAGCTGCACTTCAAACGCTCGTTAGCTCTCAGCATGTAGAGCAGCTTCCGATCTGTTGTTGTGACCCGCCTGTTTCTGGATTACCTGCTGATTTTTTTTTTTTCTTAAAATGTTTGCACGATCCTGTGACCATAAAAGCTGATCACAGTAAACTGCCTTTTATGCCACCTGCCGTGTCTCTAACTGCATTCCGGTCCAGTGCCTGGTTTCTCTAAAGACTCAAATAGGTCTTTTTTCCACAGAAGATTTTTTTTTTACACAGGAGTGGAAGCACTGGTGTAAATAATAATTCCACATGTAGTTGCTTCAGTTTGGGGCTCCTGGTGTTGTGCATGCCGGCTCCCTGGCACACCGTCACGGCTTACTGGAACACTTGAATAGAACAGAGCCATTGTTAATGTTATTAGTAACACCTGAGTTTTTCCAACTGCTGCGAGTCAAAATGTCTGCTGGGAAAACGGCCAAAAGGCTGTTTCCTTCCAAACTCTTATAGCAGATACACAGCTGCCTCTGGTGTGTGTGTGTGTGTGGGGGGGGACATTAAACTTAGCTTGAGACCGATTGCATATCAGATAATTCAATTGATTTCCCATCTTGATGATGAGATTTGGTGAAACATTTTCCTGAATCCCAAAAAAATGACATATTCTCACAAATTCCAATGAGACCTGATATTAGATTATTCACAGATAATCCAGAGGTGCCTACATAAATGTGAAAAGTGTCAGAAATGTGAAAAATAGCTTTGGTATATATAGTCATCTCACATGGCTGTGCACTAAACTAACATTTTTTTGGCTACAATGAAATGAAGAACATATTTAGGATAGATATACAGTACCTATATGAGAATTGATAAGAATTGCTTCATATTATATTAACTCTGGAGGAAGAGCATGCAGATAAATTAGCATGATAAGACATTTTGCCATTGGAAAAAGGATCACATCTTAAAATGGGTTTGCTAGGAAGAAGTCCTTAATATCATTACATCTGATCATCATAGCCATTGTAAGGGTAACAAATATGACAGAATAAGTACATACAAAGCCACTTTTTGTAAATTCGTTGGATTTCTGTTTGTTTTATTCATGTGTTTTCAGTTTGTTGCTGCTGTTTATCTATTTGCTCTTGTGTTGTGCTTTTCAGTATAGCTTATTTATGTCGTTTGTGAGGGATCCAATAGATATTTAACGATTGACTTCATCAACTTTTAAAACTGCAGTTTGATGAAGAGATTGAATGCACATAGGTACGGTTTTGTTTGCTCTTCCTGATTGTTTGAAATGTAGAAGGAGCATGTGCAGGCAGCTGTGGCTCAGAGCTCGAGCAGTCGTCAGTGGTGGTTTGATTCTCAACTACTCCAGGCTGCATATCGATGCATCCGTGATACAAGACAATTAACCCCAAATTGCTTCCAATGGCTGTTCCCCCAGCGTGTGTGTGAAGGATTGGAGCCTTCCGATGAGCAGTTAGCACCTCATGCCGCAGCCACCAGAGGATGCATGCAGGCGGTGTCAAGCACTTCAAAATAACTAGAGAGGTGATTTATAAATGCAGCCCATTTACCATTTGTATTGTAAGAGACTAACCTGATGCTTCCACTGAGGAGAATCCTATGTCCTTGTGTAGGAATAATGGATTTGCAAGTGATAAAGCATTTGATTAATAGACTTTTATCTCTTCTTCTCTATAGAGTGCTGATGTACAATTGTAGAAATTGTTCAACAATGCTGAGGTGAAGGAGAACAAGGACAGTGTGCTTGCTTTTCGAGAGCCTTCTTTACACAATCCCCAGTTTTTCCTCATACAGACTGTGTATATGGTATTATGGTATACACATATTCTATATATTATATTTATAATTATTATAAATAATTGATGTAATGCAGCAAAAAACCTTTACTCCAAGTTTATTTCACTCTAGTCAAAGCACACTGCTGGACTAGAGCTCCTTTCTAAAAACACATCACATAACACTGCACTGGGTGACATGATGTTCTTTCGTGACAATGCACAGACACACACGCACACACACTCATGCACACACACACACACACACACACACACACACACACACACACACACACACACACACACACACACACACACACACACACACACACACACACACACACACACACACAAGCTGTCCTGTTGCCAGAAAATCTCACGAGGGCACCAAATGTGGATTCATCCACCTTTGCAAATAGTGGCCAACAAATGCATTATGCTGCCTTGTTTGAGTAACATTTGCTGAAAAACTACAGGGACCAGCTACTTTATATTACTGAACTTTTGTAAAAAAAAAATAAAAAAACAATAATAATAATAATAAAACTATACATTTGGGAGTCATTTTTAAAAGATTTACACTTTCAATAGGAACCAACGGGCCACAGGAAAAACAAAGTATTGAGAGATTCACTAACACACTGTTGGTTTAGTTGTGGTCTTTCCATAGGATTTGTGGACAGTAATAAAAAAATACTGAATATTGACAGCCTCATCCATTAAATGAAAGGAGCTGTCGCCGCTGGTGGCTGCCCGCAGGCGTGTACACTTCAAAATGTTAAGCACGGGTATATGCTGAGGAGTGGTACTGACAGCAATTTAGAGCTTACAGTGTTTCTGTTGTGTGTAGGTGACTCCTTGTTTCAAAGGCTGCCTTTCAACTAAACATCATGGGCTTCTTCTGACAGCGAAAAACCCACACAGCTGAAGAAGCGTTCTCCAGTAACGCCAGTTACTCCAGTAACTGAATGAATTCATGCTCAGAAGGCGCTGTTCTCTAAATGACCCCGACCTCTCTGTGGAAATATGTAAAGAAAACACAGCAGGCCATAAAGAATAAAATTTTTTCCGCATCGTGGAGACGTGGTGAATTTATTAATTAATTAAAAATGTATTGATCGTCAATGATATCAAATTCACAGCTACTTCAGCTGGAGTCTGAATTGAAAAAAAAAAAAAACTCAGAAGGTTCGTTGCACTCATAATACACTTATTGATTGTGTACACTGTAGCAGAAAAGAAATATATAAATATATAACCTGTGAGCTACACTATAGCATTTGATCAGCTCGCAGCTATAGGCCCCATCATTATCAATAACGATTTTTTTTTCCATCTCTGTTTAAGTCCAACACAAGGTGCCATAATAATAATAGCTGACATTTTTATTATATTAATTTGAATCACACCAGGTCACTATTTTTCAAACTGGGTTTTATTGGCAGACTCCTTCAATAATCCATTTGAGTAATTTTATGTAAAATTTTGCAACACTGGGGGTTTCTGTTCTTATTGTGTCCACAATGGAATTGAATAGGCGACCTTGTTGTGTCAGTGAATAATTACTTTGGTGCATTTACCCGACAGCTTAAGGTCGTTTTTGGATACAAATTCAATACAATGTATAATATAACAAGCTTTTAAAATACAAAATTAAAGATGGAACCAGTAAGTTCAACCTTTTTGTAGTTTCACTCGTCTGTGAGTTGTTAACTGCTCCACCAAATGTAATATTACTGTAATAATTTAACTACAATCTAATATTACTTTTTTTAAAAAATTTAAATACAGTGATTTTACCTGTAACAGAGGATTTTTTTTACATTGCTGTATTCTATTTTTACTGAGTTAAAAGATCTGAATACTTCTTACACCTGTGATTATGAATGTTGTTTTAGATCTAATTAGCCAACATGGATTTGTAGAGACAACAAGTCGTTGGGCTCGTTCATGGCTGTCCCTGGTTTCTGAAAATAAAAATCATTATAATAAGGTCGAATAAATGGATAGTTGGTTTATTACTGAAGTCGCAGGCTAGAAGGTGGAGCGAAGAAGGCGGAAAAAATATGACACCTTCGAGTGCCTCTCGTAAAAACTCTCTTCAGGAGCCATCAAAGTGCAACAGGGGCTGCGTTCAGAGCATAAAATGCCCCATAAAATAGCTTTTTGTGCGACATGACATTGCGCTTTAAGTTACAGAGCAATAACAGGTCCATATATATCAAAACAGGGCTTTAGCTAAATGTCTCCTGATAAATAAACCGGTCTGTGTATTACCATATGAACAATAATCTTGAGTATCATTAGCCTGTTATCAGGCTATGAAGCGCATTCATCAAACCCAATAGCTGTGCTCGAGTAAATATAATTAATATAGTGATAATATTAGCGTCATGTGAGAGCGTGTGAGAGTCTCTTCAGGATCCGCACTATGAAGAGTCTCGACGCTACCGCCCACAAATAAGATACGGGCTACTTACATTTCACCCCTGATTTTTCCTTAATGTACCAATCATAAAAAACACAGGATTACCTTAAAGTCACAGTTATTACCCAAGTCGACGGGGTATTCGTTTTCTTCACTATTGCGCATTTTTCAATAGAAACCTTTTCAATAGAAAATCCATCCAAAAATCATACTTTGGAAGTCGAATCTCGACTCTCAACTGCGTCACAGCGCCCCCTGCGAAAGTAGGATGTTATGAGGAAATTATCGGTACACGCATGACAAAACACGTTTTTAATCGGGAAATAAGCAATATTTAGCAACACAAATACACCGTGTACTCGCATAACAACGGTGGCTTTAATATGAGCGTTGTATTTTTATGATTAGTACATGTAGAAAAAAAGAGGAACGGCATATCAGCCGCCTGTATCTCATTTTCGGGCGGTAAGTGCGAGACTCTCCGGCGTGAGTCTCACGTGATAAGTTATACGATTATAGAAGAGAGAAGAAACTGAAAGTTGATTTCGACCTTTGCGTTTCACACGCTTCTCCCGCCAGGTGCTTTCACTTTACGCCGCTTTCGTTATTGTTCCCCCCGTCCTCAAAAACCGCGTCGGTTTGTGAGAGAGTCCGTCTGTCCGACAGCACCTCAAGGCATCATCTTGGACCCCCCCCCTCTCTCTATCCTCCTCCTCCTCCTCCTCCCTCGCTATTTCACCTGCGCTTCCGTCACCGAGAGGCGGACTGTTGGGGATCTTTTCGGACTTTCCGCACCACTTCCAAACAAGAGACGCGTATTCGCGGACCGCATTTAACAGCAGCCCAGCCCGACCTCGGCTCCAACACCACTGAAGCTTAGCAGAGGCTCCACAGACTCACCGAAAGAAGCTACTTTAACCGGGATGGACTCCGCTGCGTTCCTGTTGCTGGCGCTCGTGAGCGCCGGGACTCTTCTCCAAGGTAAGGTTATTAATGAAGCAGCTTCCAGTAAAAAAAAGGCAGTATGAAGTGTTAAAAATGTGCTTTTTACAAAAACACAGATATAGATATATATTTTTAAAATGTAGTGTAGTCTAGCCATATCCATATACTAGAAACTTCGCTGACATTACAGCCCTCCTAGCTGGAGGGTGAATAACTTAATGCGGTTGTAATAACGACGTATTGTGGCTGCTGAATCAAGTGTGCGCGATGCTGTCGTGGAAAGCACAACCGCAGTTTCCATGGCGGAAAAAAACCCCTCGTATAACAAACACAGGAGGTTTTTTTTCCACGTGTTGGTGAATAGTAAAGGAACTATAATTCTTCTCATATTAACTCTACTATGAGATATTAACTCTGGAAGAGCTCTTGCACGCAAGAGTGGTCTAAACTCGTCCCTCTAAATAAACAGGTGAGTAAACTGGATCCAGGTGGGTTTTATATCCCTCCGCGGCCTCCGGGCAATTACTGCTTTTAATAAAACTCCTCCCCACCCAAAACAAACAAACAAACAAACAACAACCCCCCGATCACAGTGCTGTGCTGTGTCATGGAGCCTGACTGGGACCCGCGGGTGAAGATGTGGTTGCTGCTATCAGATGATTTGTTTGTTAGGGATGTGGTTGTTTAAATTCAGATGTAACCCAAGCTCTCTCTTTCTCCCTCTCTCTCTCTGTGTCTGTGTGTGTGTTTATTATTCCAAGTGTTTGAATGAGCCAGGAATAACAATGTCACACACGTCCATTCAAGACAGCCTTTTCCCCCCTCAAGGTCTAAACGCTTCAAAATTATATTGTATTTTGAAAAGAATTTTCTTTCTTCATTGTGTGGATTCATTTTCCTCGTTAAATAGGTCCTGAGGTTGTGATGTAACTGATAGACATGTGTGTGGTTTTAAGAAGCAAAATCTATCTCGGTGTGGTTTTACAGCGTCTCTCTCTGGAGTAGTTCTGGGTCTGTCTCGTTTAAATTAACGATCCCCTCCGCTGATTGGCTGGTTTGAATGACTGAGGGTGGGAGGTGTGTAGTTGTGACGTCACAACCTCACACCAAAAACCCTGTGTGTGTTCTTCTGTGGATTGAGTGTTTTGAAACAAAGATGTTTTTATATATTCCTGGTTTTAATTTAAACAATATTTCAGCATCCCAGTTGTGCTTGTGTAGTGTTGTGGTCATCCATCCGTTGTTTTTGTATCCGTTGTTTTTGTATCCTCCATCCTTTAACTGGATGGAGGATTTTTTTTTAAGCTTTCAGACATCTGGGTCTTACCTTATAAGAACATCAAGTGGAGCTAGCTCCCTTAGCAGCCTCTGAGAAACACAGATTGTTAAAGTGAAGCTGCCGTTTTTAGCTTTAATCACAGGGTCCGTTTGCTTCTGGAGATATCAAAGATGGAAGATAAGTTAATGACAGTTTCCCAATTAATGCTTTGTTATCGCTCACCCCAAAACCCCCTCAGCGGCCAGGAAATTCCATATTGTACTTTTACACTTCCTATGATATGGGACTTTTAAGAGGGAAAATTAATATTTATCACACTAAATGGTGTTACCTGGAAACCGTAAAAAGACCCTTTGGGGAGTGGGGTGAGTGGGGGTTTTGCGAACCGCTATTTCTGGACTGTGGTGTTTAGTCATGTTTAATCTCAAGGGCTGATAGTGAAAAGCTTTTCTTGGTGAGAAAACAAGGGCTGCGCTTTGAAGGAGTTCAAACACTTTACTGAACTATCACCCGTGCTGGCACCACTGACATCATGTTGTGTCACTTACACAGGATAAATCAGAAGAACTGTTTTTTTTTGTTTTTTTTTATCTTATCTCTGAGTTGCGTCGGTGTGTCACTGGCCATCTTTCCCCATTCACAGCTGCTCTTTGTTATAGCGGCTGAAGGGCAGGCAGCCTGTCTGGCAGCTGTGTGCGTGCCTATGTGGTAGAAGGGTGTGTGTGCGTGTGTGTTTGTTTGTGTGGGTGTGTGACTGGTGGTCGACACTCAACACAGCCGGGGGGCTCCATCTCGGTCGCTTGATGCTATCTGGTCTGTCTCTGGATCACTGACTCTGCAGGAGGGAATGCGCATTTTCTTTTTTGTCACATTTCATTCATGATGAAATCCATATTTATCCTCAACATAATGACAGATGCCAGCGCTGTAGATAGCAGCTGAAGTCAGTTTCCAGCTTGATCTGTAGCATTCCTCACATCAAAGGGGGAATACTTTCAAAGGAGTCTCCAGACTCAGAAGTTTGAAGCCATAGGAGCCTTCTCAGGGTGACTTTAGAGTGGTAAGCTGCCGGCACAGATGTGGGGGGATAGCTGTCGAAAAAAATAGGTGTAACGGTAAACACAGTTAGGAAAAGTCATCATTAGTGACAGAGAAAGGCATTTTAAGAGGAAGGGTTTTTCACATCAGGAGGAACGTGGGTGAATTGAGAGCATTTTTTTTAAAACATGAATCAGAAAAGTCCCTGTTGGCAGTAGCGAGCGTCTGAGCCATGCAGTCATTTATAAAATATTCTGTGGCTAGTATGTGAGTAACAGTGTCAATTACAGCCGAGATAATAAGGAAGTTCTGGGTTTCCCAGTTAGGGGTGTGTAGTTCATCCACTATGATGTAAACACCAGTCAAACACTGACTCACATGACAGATACTTATGACCGCTTTGATGAGAATTTGGTCATAAAACCCTCGTGTCGTGTGTCATGATCAGTGACAGAAAACAACTGAAACGCAGGAAACTAACCCTGGGGTCAGGCTGGACTCAGGGCCCTTTGGAGTTTGTCTCTTCCCCGTGTTTATCACTGTCACAGACTAATACTTGGTGTATGGAACGAAGAGAAAAAAAACTTGTAAACGTTAAATTTGATTAAAATTTAACTTTGAAGTTTTACATTATTTCCTGCCAGCCTAGATCCTGAAGTGCATCTAAAAGAAGAAAAAAAAGCCTTCAGAAGTCCTGCTACCTCCCAGACAGCTTTTAACAGACGGTTAATAATACACTCAGCACATGTATCAAAGCGCTCTTTTTCCAGATAAACATGATGCCTCCTCCATTGGGAGTAATGTCATGTCGATTTGAACACTTCTCCTTTTCCTGTAGAATCACAGAACTTCTCTCAGATGACCGATACCTGGTCCTGTGGTGTCCAGCTTTGATCCTTTTGGGAGTGTAGATCACGATTCGTCCCAGTCTGGTTGTCATTATATTCCACACGTGTGCTTTGAAATCCACCCAACCACCAAAATGCTTTAGGTTTGTGTACAATATGCACATAAGGTGGAACTCCGATACCAACCTGTCCTTAAAATGAAAGAATACGGGTGCTAACTCTGCTGATAGTGGGAGCAGCCAGACAAAGATAATGAGTGTGGTATGCAGTTACACTTTAAGTTGTGTTAGCTAGGGGGACAGGATGGTTTGAAACGTTATCTCCATCTGCCCCGACATGCAGGACGGCTCTTCTTTTTCTGGAGGGAAAATACCTCGGCGGGGGTCATTGTGGGTCAGGGAGGGGAGGGTGGAGGGACACATCGAGGGCGGAGGAGGTGGGGCGGCTACGTTTCAACAACCACCATCAACCAACAAGCCCCGGTAGCCAATTTCTGAAAGGTCACAGTCTGTTTGAAGCCCCACCTCAATCTCTGGTTTTAGATCTGATGCTCCCTGCCCAGCACCTCCCACCGCTCACACACATCACATAAATATCCTGTAATTTGCTATTGTCATGCGAAAGGGGGGTTAAAAGTATTAAGAAAGGTAAGGTTAGGAAAATTCCAGCTCCTACACGCTGCCGGTGGAATCAATTTAAAACTTTAAATAACAAGCGGTGGTGCTAAATTCAAGGGTGTTTTATTAAAATACGAAAAGGCTGACATTTGCGAGGTTTTCTCCTCTGGCAGCGATGACATCTAAAAAAGCTGAGCCGGCGCGGGATATCATGATGATAATGTCACCAATCAGTGGAAATAGTGAATTAAACGTTGGAGGCGATATGTCGCCGTTGTATTAAGTCTACATGAGGTGTAACACGTCAGCGATGCAGCACTGCTGTTTCTTTCCCAGAAGGCCTGATTTCCTGACTCGGGCTTGAATTAACATTTCAGTCAGGCGAAATGTGGCTCTGTTTAATTAGTTAAGTTGTTTCCCCCCCCCCACGCCATTCACATTTGATTCACATCAAATGCCAACGTATCGTTTGGAAAAATAAAAAATCTATTCCCGTGGGCATGGCCGACATGCAGACGTCTTTAATGATCTGTCTTCTCATTACTGCAGAGATACATCAAGGTACTTTTTTGCACTCGGTCCCATTTATGTCTTCCTGACATGAGAAGTGTCTTTTTAAGCCTTTTAGATCACATCCCCGATCATATTGTTCACATCTTCCCCAATATTTGCCAAAAAATGACAAAAGTCTCTTTCTTTGTGTTTTATATCAAAATATAATCACATTTTCTTCTAGTAAAAAAAAATAAATAACAGGAATTTCATCATCTTGCCCAGAGCACTGTCATTACATATTTTTTTTTATCTCAGTTGTATATTGTTTTATTTTTGCTATAAAAACGTCATGATTTGGATGTTCGATACTCTCAAAAACCCCTTTCAGGTGGACTTTAAATAAAGTGAGACACGTAGTTTTATTTTAAAAGTGTTCCTGCAATGTCTGGAACAGATGTATTTCTCGATAAGAATATTATGCAGGAACATCTTAAAATTGATCTTTCAAATGTTTTCCCTCAACAGTTCTTTAAAGCTCTTCTGAATTCAGAAATCACTTTTTCATTCATTTAGATCACATCCCTGGTCATATTGGTCCCCTATTTCCCTATATTTACCAAAAAAAACCCCTCTTTCTTTGTATTGTTATATCAAAACGCAATCTCATTTTCTTCTGGTAAAGAAAAAAAAAATAAAGCATGAATTCCGTTGATATCTTGCCCAGAGCAGTTTCAACCAATAGTGCCATTACATATATACATTTTGTATATTGTCTTTTGCAAGAAAAACATTAAGATATGCAGGTTAAATACTCTCAAAATGCCCTTTCAGGTGGACTTGAAAGTGAGACACATAGTTTTATTTTAGATTGTTTCTAGATGAACCTCTTGATAAGAATATCATAGGAAATTTTCAAATGTTTCTTTTCCCTGAATGAGTTGCATTAGAAAGCATTTTGTGACTCTTTTTTATGACCAAAGATAAAGAGGTGACCTGTCAGCAGTTAACTTTACATTGTAGTTGATGTTGATGGGACACTAACGCATTTTACTATAGTCATTATTTGCGTTAGACAGTATTAAACAGGCATATATTTAATACACATAAGGTCTTGAACAGAGAAACCTCTTACAGTACAATGCAGAGGGAGACTAATGAAAGGAAAAAAAAAACCAAGAATGGGACCATCTTGAAAATATACGATTTGCTCAGTGGGATTAGGGTTTTCCCTCCAGTGCCTTTTGTCAAGGTTAGAAGTGTGTCTAATGCTGGGGCCTCACATGGGGCCTCACATGATGTGACGGTCAGTGCAGTGGGCTTTCCCCCCCGCTACACTTTTCAACTCGCTACAACAAAGAAAATCACCGTGCTTCACAGAAACGTCAGAAAAAAAGGAGCAGTCTACAGTAGCTGAAATAAGAAGCAGTACTGTCAGAAGTGAAACTACAGCAAATGAAATCAGAGGTAAAAACACACACACACCATTCTCCACATGAGGCAGTATGACTCACCGGTAGCTTCGCTCTGGTGGTGAGTGTGGTTAGTGTCAGGTTGCTTCCATCTCACAATGATGTCATGGTGAAAGTCATCTGACAGGTCCGGGGAAGCGTGACTGTACCAAAATGAGAAGTTAAATGCTATGTTTACCCAAATCTCGGTGGGAGAGCACCAGCTTTGTGTAATGTGCAGGAAAATTAAAATTCGATGTCCACCTTGCCAAGAAGAAACTCTGTAGGGAAATGCTGATGGAATGAGGCAGCAGTGAATGAAAGCAGTTAAATAGCCTAACTTGTGTTATCACGCCTCTGCCTTCTGATTTATTGAATCTGTTGTTGACGGGGAGTCAAGCAGTGTGTTCTGAATTTAATCTGGAGGGGTTTTTTTTCAGCGTGTGCCAGTAAAGTTTTTTTTTTTTTTAATCCCCCACAGAATTGCAAGATTGATATTCCATTCACTGAATTCTGCAGGACGGGATGAGAGTAATTTTGCTTGTACTTGGAATGTCCTGTAGAAAAAATAAAATCTGGTTACTGAGGAATTATTAGATTATCTATTAAGGACATGTTATTATATAGTTATAGAGAGTGATAGTTGAAGCAAGGCGCCACAAGTTGGCATCAAAGGCAATTCAGCATCTTTATCAGGCAAAAAAAACAAACACAAAAAAGAAGAAAGCTGATGGTGTTGGTGTTGGTAGCAGAGCACGTTCCGTGGCCATGAAAAGCCCTTTACACTAAAACAGCACGACAGCGTGAAGAGGCACCTGTCATTATTTACCATTCTGCTACATTTCGTTGACCCGCTGAAGAATCCTACCGCCTCCTGGCCCCGTCTGCAGCTTTTAATGGAGCAATTTCGGCTGGAACAGAGATGGGACGTGCTATTAGACTAAACTAAATGACTCAAGGGGAATCTACTTCCTTAATCTCCGAGGAGCCACACTTGCGCACGGAAATTAAAAATTTTATCGTTATATTTTTTAATTGCCGGCCAAAAGGAAAACGTGTGTGTATGTAGCATTTCAAAGAGATTGTTTCCTTATTTGTGTAGTCGTGTGTGCACGTGTGTGTATGTGTGTGTGTTTGTTTGATCCTGAGTGGATGGGTTACATTTAAAAAGAGCGTGCCACGCGTAGAAAAGACTATTATTTATGCAGATAAGAGGTTGTTCCTACCCAAAAGCCCCTAGCCACTGAGAATATCTGCTAGATAAGCTTTAAATAAAAGATAGAATAAATGTATTTGCAATGTGCTACTCGCTTTGTAGTTGCTGAATACATTAGGCATCTAGAAGGGAGAAGGCGTGGAGCAGAATGTGAAGATGTATTTGGTTGGCCGCGCCGGCGGTGGACAGACACACACGCAGGTGATGGATTGTAGTCTCATATTCTGTTCTGACACCGAACCTTGAACTCTTGATACCGAGGGCTGAAGGGAGCTGAGCCTTCACGAGCACACAAGTCTTCACCTTATATTTCTAAAAAAAGTCGCGTCCTCCTTTACTCTAGACTGACCACTGCTGTGGAGGGCTTGGTGTTGTTGAACTGAATGGAGAAAAAAAGCCCTCCTGGGATCCTGTTAGGACTCACTCAAAACAAGGGGGGAAAAAAAAATCAATAGCCATAAAAGAAATCTAAACTGGGTTTGGACTCCCATAACTAGTGGTTCATTACTGCGGCCTTAGATGTCAATTAGCCGGATGCAGCTGAGAGTGGCCCCTTAAAGAAACCAGAGGAGAAAAAAGCTTGATTGTCACTTAGTTGAAGGAGGTCTGGAGCCATTCAGCACTGCTGCTCTCCCTGGAGATTTTATATGCATTTGACTACAGCTGGCTGTTGAGCCTGTATTTCCTTCCCTATCTTATGGATAAAATTAGCTCGGAAGCTACGAACATAATGGAGACCTTGCGCAGAATATGCTGCATTACGGCTCTGAATGCAGGTCTCAGGATTAGCATTGATCCGCGAAGCATCCAATTACTGTACTGACTAGACGTCCTGGATGCATGTATGGGGATAAAACGGCCTGGCCTTCTGTCATAGACCATTTAGGTCGCTACTTATCCAATGACCATAAGAAAGATGAATGAAAAGCCAAGATAGTGCATCAATGAAAATGGGTCTGCTGCACTTTGCCAATATGTGGAATTCAGTTTGAGCAGCACAATAGGAGCAGTATGAGCTGTTCAGATTCTTTGAGGAGCTTCTAATGTGCCAGCAGATTGTGCCAAGTCACTCACTCAATCAATCAATCAATCAATCAAGAAATGATCTGTCAGTTCCTTCACCGGTGCGATACAAATATTTCATTTCATCATAACTAATGAGTCAGTTTGGCTGTTCACTGTGAATATTCGACTGTTCATTCCTATTTTTAATAACACCATCTGGCATGGGCGACACGGTGGCGCAGGGGTTAGCGCTGTTGCCTCACAGCAAGAAGGTCGCAGGTTCAAGACCTCCTTGGTCCTGGGTCTGGGACCTTTCTGTGTGGAGTTTGCATGTTCTCCCCGTGTCTGCGTGGGTTTTCACCGGGTACTCCGGCTTCCTCCCACAGTCCAAAAACATGCTGAGGTTAATTGGAGACTCTAAATTGCCCATAGGTGTGAGTGTGTGAGTGAATGGTGTGTGTGCCCCACGATTGGCTGGCGACCATCTGGGGTGTATCCCTGCCTCTCGCCGTAACGCGCTGGGATAGGCTCCAGCAGACCCCTGCGACCCTAATGAGGAATAAGCAGGTATAGAAAATGACTGACTGACTGACTGACCATCTGGCATTTGATTTTCTGTCTCGATTAGGGCTGGCTATCGATTAAAAAAGTTAAATAATTAAACCCACAATTTGAAGTGGATTGATTAATTGCTTTGTTTCCTCTTAATATCGAAGTGAGTAATGATAGATATGTAAATGAGAACGACGGAAATTAATGTTGAACGGACACTAAGGAAGTTTATTTGAATTTTAAATTGACTCAGAGTCGGCAGGCATCCAATCAGCGCCGGAAGTCAGAAAATCGTCAGTTCGATTCCCGGCTCATCCACATGTGTCCTTGGGTAAGAAATTTACTCCGAAGTCCCTGCTCCCTGAATGATTAGCTACCCCTGACTGGGTTGTTGGCAGCCATCAGTGTATGAATGTGTGTGAATGGGTAAGTTAAACTTGTAGCGTGAAGTGATTTGAGTGCTTGAAGGACTAGAAAGGCAATACACAAGTGCAGTAATATTAATCATAAATTCTATAAATACTATTTTATATATATATATATATATATATATATATATATATATATATATATATATTAACTTTGAACACAGATTTGCTCCTGTGAATTATAGATATTCCATAAAACCATTATGGCCATTGACTGTCATTTCTTTCTCTTCTTTCAACAGAAATAATAAGAAAACCATTAAATGCCTTTAAACTGCAGCTGAATTTCAATTCAGCTTAAAGGCCATTCATTTCTTCTATGCACTAATATAAATGATAATTAACAATAAATGTCGATGTGGGAAAAAAAGCAAAGATTCTGATTCACACACTGAGACAGAGACAGAATCGGGGAGACCCAATATAGCCTGAAAGACATTTTTAACAAGTTAATGATTTTGAATTAATACCAAAAGTTAGCTTCTTGATTTTGACAACCCTAGTCACAATTGAATGATGAATTCAATAGAAGCATTATGATTAGATAAATACTTTAAATAATTTACTACTTACAACTATCTTTCTGTCCAGAGTTAAAACCTGTTTTCTTTTTTTTTCTTTTTTTTTTAAAGAAAAACTATGTAAGACTCCAGAGGCGAAATTATGATGAAGGAAGATCTGACACTTTTGGCTGAAACAAATTGTATTGACTCGATTCTTTATCTTTATCCTCTGTAGAGAGACTAAACTGTTTACTGTTCTTAAGAAAGCTTTTTTTTTCTCCTTCTCCACAGCGCTCACTACGCTAAGATCTGAAATGTGCAGAGTCTTTTTTTTTTCCCCCGACATTAGATATCAAACAAAAGCTGGATCCTTTATCACTGTTGAGTTGCTGTGAGCTCTAAATACAGCACTTCCAAGCAGAAGTCCAAGAAGATAACTAAAGTTATCCTCACCGGGCAGCTGTCCTCCTCCTGCCACTGCCTCCTCCGCCCAGGACGACTTGTCACAGAGGAATGATGATCTGCAGGCACTTCTGGGGGAGGAGGGACACACACAAAAAAAATAACCGTTTGACTTGAAGAATCCCAGTCAACTGAGGGGTCACCGACTGACGATCGGAATCTCTGACTTTCGGGGGTCACCCTACTCAACACATGCTTGCGTATTTACGAACATCAGAGGGATGTTTGGGATGCAAGGCTTCGACTTCTCGCTCGTCGTTCGCCCACATGCCAGCACGACACCATTCCGTGTAAGCCGTTGCATCGTCGCTTTAATGATGGTCAGCCGTTAGCTTCCTAATTCTTTCTGTTTTCTTGGCGTGCAGCTCCAAACCCCTCCGGAGCAGACATGCTGAAAAGCGGGTACGCGGGGCGCATATTTTATCAGCCTCCAAATCTCTAAAGGAAGGCATCGGGGACGGCCACTCTTTTCAAGATAATTAGATTTCCCAGCGAGACGTCTGCTTGCTCCGGCTTTTATTTCGCAATATTTCATGTTGTCCATTTCACAGGCTGGCCCTGATCATCTTAAAAAGCAGCTGGACGTGACAGTGAAGAATAACGGCGAAGGATTGTGTTACACAGTGTATATGTAGGTGGGTTACGAACACGCCCGGGGGGCAGAGGGCACGGCGCTGTGTTTTTTGGGCTTATACTGTACCGGTGGGGGGGAATGTGGGCTGAGCGCTGCCTCGCTGACAGGGACCAGAGCTGACAACACGGGCACATGAGACAGGAAAGTGGGTCATGTTGACATTGTTTGCTACTTTTAATTGGTGCGTCCCGGTGGCTTCACAAAGCCGGCGTTCATCTCGTGCTTCCCCCTGAAGGAGCCTAATGCGTGATGAAAGCGCTACAGTTGTAGATCACCATGTTTGTGTTAAACCACTGTCCGCCACCTACCATGTCTCCGGCACCGCGTCTCTCGGATTCTTTGTGAGCATCGAAAAATAATGGCACTGTTGTTCCTGAACGCTTGTAAACAGCCCAGACGCCGCAGACTCAGCTGACTGCGACGGTTTGAACGACAGGCTCACAATTGCAACCTCATGTTCTCCTAATTAGGATGTGCCACAGAAGACGGGAGGAATAAGTCCCATAAAAGCTCTATTGTGAAATACTTTCTCGGGCTGCGCACGGAGAGGAAAAGATGCTGCGGGAAATACAGCGCGGCTACATTCCAGATTTGTAACTTTGGTTAATTAACGCAACAGTTTGCACGGAGGAGGCTGGTCGGCTCCCTCTTGTTTTCACAGAGTCTATTTACGAGTGCAATCTCAAGACAAATCTTCGAAATGTTGCATTACTCAGACAAAGAAATCTTCGAGATGAAGAAAAATGAGAAAAATCAAGTAGGGCAACGGAGGAAAATTGAAAACGCACTGTTCTATGCCCTCAGTGAAGTTTTACCGGAGAGGGGTGAGCGGCCTCACGGCGGCCGTCTCACCACGGCACGGATGACAAACACACCTTGATCCGCGGCTTGTAAACACTGGGATGAGCGGAGGGTTATTTGCATAAACGTGTGTCTCATTTTTCAAAGAAGCAGGCCGTTGAATAAACACTTCGTCGATTCGCGGAGGCTGCAAGCTCCAGCTCGAGACAACATGGAAATAAAACATTTCGATGCACAAAGCTGTTAACGTTTGCCTGCAGCAGTGCTACAGTTAAGAAAGATGAGAATTTCAATTAGGAGGAACTGAAAGTCCTGACCTTGGGTTGCAATACAGAAAAAAAAGAAAAAAAAGCCTATATTCATTTTCCTTTATTGTCCTGACAAAAGTATATCAGTTGGAACAGGACACCCAAAGTGTCTTTAGATCAGACCTGGTTATGGCCACATGGAAAAGAAAAGGCACAGCCATTAAAGTTTTTTTTTTTTTTACTCCATTTCCAAATTGCTCTACCGTGAGCGTGAACAAAAAAAAAAAAAACGACGAAAGCCTCGAACTGTAACATCCTGACTGAGCCCAGCACAGCTGTCAGATATTGAACATGAAAGATTTGTCATATGGGCAGGCAGAAGCTGTGCTATCTTTTGAAATATTTAACCCTACACATATAGCGGTGTCAAAAACAACGTGCCATAACACAAGATATGTGTAGTCTATACAGTCCAATCCTTTACTTTCCCTTGAATTCTTGTGAGTGTGTTCTGCTCTTGGTAATCCTAAACCTTGTGCAGCTCAAAGCCTTGGATTTTGGTTGGAGAGCTGCTTCTGTGAAGCCTACGGCGGTACGACGCGATGCTTCACATATGACATCGGTTGTGGCTCTCCGCTGCAGCGTCACTGCTCAGGTTTCAGCGCCGCGAAGCAGGAAACATCCTCATGTTCACACAATCTGCAGGAGTTTCACATTAATAGATCTTAAGGGGATTACCAGTGAATTTCCGCTTTGAAGTCCGACCATTACTATGCTGTAGAACATTAAGATCTGTATTTATTGAGCATTAAAGAGTTGAAGAGATGATTCGAAAAGAAAGGATTTGTCCTTCCCTCTGATCTGTGATGACACAAGAATGTGGAGCTCCATAGAGAACAAAGTAGAAAGAGATGAAAAGGTGTCTGTCGCCGCTGCTAATAGCACCATATTTTAGTATGAGCCACACCAGAATGCTAAAATTGAAATAATTACACTGTGTGTTGCGGTTATTGTTACTGTGGCATTTCCAGCACAGATAGTGGTCAGGACCTCAAGAAGCATTGTTCATTATATTGAGTGATGGTCTATATCGAGGATTTCTTAGACATTAATTGCGAGATGATATACAATATACAATTGAATAGAGTAGAATTACACTTTTCTTTGAAATTTGAGGGAAGTATTAAATGTTGCCTTTAAAGTCTCAGTAAAATGAAAAAGAAACCCAAAAAACATTCCCAGTTTTAATCCCATGTCCCTGTGCTAATTGTCCACTTATCTCTTATTATTTAGCAAATAAATGTTTAATGAGATGATAATTTTTGCACTCAGGGTTGTTTACAAAAGTTTCACCATTTGTGAGTCGTTGTTGCTGACAGAGCAATATGGAGAGAGACAGGAAGAGTGTGTTGGTGGATTTGATTAATTTATGGACAATTATTTTCTATGGCTTTTACTTTGCTAGGTTATTTTAAAAAATGCAGCCTGTATATATTTGAATAAAGGGAAATGAGAAGAAAATAAAAAAAAATTCTATTTTAAATAACTTAAAATAAGGTTTACAAGGTACTCCAATGCAGCACGAAAGGTGTCACTAAGCAACTAAGTACAAAACTTTGTTACCTTACTTAAGTAGAATGAATATTTTTCAGCTGACAGTACATTTTACTCCTTGCAATTTTAAAAATATCCTTGTTACACTTCTTTAGTTTTCATATCTGTCAGAAAGTGCATTATTTAAACTGCTCTGTGCCCAAAATTATAACCAATCCAACCCTTTTTCAACTGTTTAAATACCTTTAAAGGGACAATTTAACACAGAAAAACATTCTTTTATTTCCAAAAAGTGATGACAAGCTCATACATTGGTAGTTAAAGGTTGTTTTTACCTAAAAAAAACTTGTTCTCATTTGTTGGAGTCATATTTAGTAGATTTCAGCTCACTCATTATTATCTGTTGAAATATGTATATACAGACAATGCACTGAAAAAAGAAAACATTGAAGTATCTTAATTGAATTGTTTCAATTGGTAACTCCTAAATGAATCAAATTCATTGAAATTAAATTAATAAGTTGGAGTTACTCCAACTCATCTTTTTTGCACGCATGCACACATAAACTGCAATATGTCTGCCAAAAAGTAATCAAAGTAAGTAATTTTCACTGACAGGCAATTGATTTTTGTATTCTTTACGTAGTTTTGAAATTAGTATTTTTACACTTTTACTTGAGTAAAAACCCTAGTATCTATATTTTTACCTGAGTAATGAATGTGAATACTTTTGACACCTCTTATAATATCACACTTTCATGACTCAACCTCAAATTAATGCAGTGATTGTCTATTCGCAACACAGCTGACTCCTGAAACTATTATTGAATGTTGAAACTAAGCAATACTAATCAAATATGAATAATAATTCATTGGCTATTTCAGGCCTTGTGTGTTTTCAGAAACATTTTTGTGAAATGTTTACATGTAAAAGGACAAAGTTTGTGATATGACCCACCGCTTTTAAATGAATTGAATGTATTGATGTATTGAAAATGCTCTTGTAGTAGTACACTGGTGAAATATCGCTTTTCACTAGGAAATATGCCACTGTACAGAAGCTAAAGACACTTTTACATTTTATTCTTGGAATATTGTCTTTTTAGGAATCAGTCATTGCGAGAACAAGCAGTTCAAACCACAGCACCTAGCACAGGGAGAAAATTACAGGTATTTTCGATTTAATCTCGAGCACACCCGCCACCATTAGGATGCTAAGAATACAGGAGTATAGTGGTTTTCAGTCAGCAGAGTATCCTAGCCTTACGGCCGGGCTTTGTGAAAAACGTGGCTGAGGGAATTGCACGTGGTTTCTCCTATGCAGCCTACCATCAAAAATTAGTTTGGGTTTGTGTTTTGATGTTTCTTTGCGGAAGCGCCACTGTTTGTTTACAACGTCTAAACAGTAATTGAGAGATTATTCCTTTGAATGGCGCTAAGACCCACAGTAAGCCCCAGCATTATGCTTGTCTTGAAGTTATGTTTACTGCCACGGGCTGATCTCAGCAGATCTGCTTTTGCTAACTGTGGGTGTTGTTCTTCCAGTTCTCAGTTTCTCCTGCTTCTTCTATACCAGTCTGTTGTGTAACGGACAGGAGAAGCACACACATTGTCATGAATTTTTTCATTTCTGTTTCCTGGATTTTGGGTGAATTCCATCCAACTATACAAAGTCTTCCTGACTCTTAACTGTAAAAGGTTGACTTCCTGTGTATGAATCTGTGACTTTAATTTCTAAGAAGATCTCACCATCTCCAAAACCACTCTCAAACCCTCTTCACATGGGACACCTATTACCTGAGGACCTTGTGTGATTTACAAATTACCTGCATTTAGGGCTGTAATTAACGACTGTTAATTATTATTGAAACAGATAATTGATGCGTTATGTGGTTCATAAAATGGTATAAAACGTTGATCACTGTTTCCAAAAGCTGAAGATACAATCTAAAATGTTATTTTTAATGTCCAGGCCAACAGTCCACAACTCAAAGATCCTTAGTTTACGATCATAGAAGATTGAAATATCAGATATGAGAAGCTGTAACCACATAATTTGGGCAATTTCTTCTTAAAAGTGTAAAAGTTGGCAACAAATCGACTAGTCCACTAATCGTTGCAGCTCTACCTGCATTTTACTGTCATTAACTCCCTTTGTATGATATATACATGACTATACTTCCTGTCTCTAAATTATTTAAACACATAACTGAGATGGAAACGGAGGACAGGACAGCAGGAGAGATGCTCTGCAGGGTGCTAGGATGTTATATTTGAACTAAGACCAGGACACACACATTTTTATTCCTGTGGCGTTTTCACAATACAAATGATAAACAACATCATAAAAACACAACTCTTCAAACATGAAACCTGTGTAGTTGTTCAGTCAGTTTAGTGAATAGCTGCTCTGCAGATGTGCTAAATTTTAGGCTCCTGTAACTATGGTAACTGGGTGGAGATCCTCTGGAATTCACACCTGAAATGTCGAAACATTCATTTATTATTCCCTGAAAATCACAAATTTGCTGATTCACACAGGATTGATATTACCAAATGGTCACATTTTGTATAGTTTGGAGTGAAATTCTTACTGTACAGATTAAGCACGTGGCAGGATTGCACAGGATTTAGATCACAGATAACCTCTGCAATTATTAGGCTACCAGAAGCCCAGGTGATCTCTGACTCCTTTTTACTTCCCTCTGTTTCTCCTTATATGCACACGATTTACTGACCAGCCACACTGGTAGCATAGTGTATAACAGCCAGCATGTTTCAAGGAAAAGGGGTGAAAAGAAGGATTTAAAAAAATAAAATAAATATATTTTAAATATGCAATTAGGTGTGCTCTCCAGTTGTACGTCTCAGCACTGCGAACGCTTTCACCGGGTCAAATTTATGCAGGGAAATCCTCAGTTTATTTGCTCTCAGTGTCAGCTACAGAACAGCAGCTCCAGAGCCGGTAGTGATTTAGTGTTTTCCCCAACAACGCTTAAGGGAAGCTGATGTTTTCTGACATGGAGCAGTGCTCCGGTTGATGGATGATCTGTTTACAACTGCACCACCCTGCCACCACTCCTCTCATAGTAAGAAATAACTCAGAAGACCCAGAGGAAAGCCAATGTTATGTCTAACGATGTCCTCCTAAAGGGATTTTTTTTGGTGATGTGTCAAGACATTTTCCATCAACATTGCATGATTAAAACCGGATTTGATCTTTTATCAGTGGATTTAATTCCTACTGTCTAATCTTTCAAAAGGAAGTTGATGTACTGCGCACATGTCAGAGCGCTGCGTACCTTAACTCATGAAGAGGAAACACTGGGGCGTTATCTGCCAGAAGATGCTCCAGGAGATGGTTTTTGCAGTGTTTCTCCTGGCTGGGACTTCGGCGGATATCTGCTGCCACGTGAGAGCACAAATCTCATACCTTTGCTGCTCCTCAGGCCAAGTTTCTCCTTGAGCTCGACTTGTGTAGTCAAGTCCCTCTTTACTCTTTCGGTCTGTTTTTCTTTTTCATCAATATGTTTTCCAGAGACCGTTTTTCGAGAGCGGCCGTTTCTTAAGGTGGTTTCAGAGCTATGCAGACAAGACTAGACAAAGCATATCGAATATTGAGGTTTCCTACTCGACTGCGGCCTGTCAGAATGGGTCATATCATTGATTAGCGCACAGCCAGAGACGACCAATTAGCTGTAAATCATCAGCACTCGGCCCTGTTACCTGAATGAAGCACTGTCAGAAGTTGTCATGTGGGTCCTGAGATGGAGGCAGCAGCCTAGTTTGTTGCTCTGCCCACTTGAAAAAGACAGTGACTGAAAGCGTATACTTTGGGTGCTAAATGACATGTTTGATACCAGTGAGAGTATATATTAGAAATCATTAGCTCTGAACAGACGGCGAGGAGAGAAGACAGTGTTTTAGACGCTGTTGCACAGGCAGAACTGTCATTTAGAGACATTTCAGAGTTCAGCTAAGGTTAAAAACTTAAAAAAGCAAAGCTTCTAAGCTCCACTCACTCCTCACATTTGTAACATTATACCTAACCAGGTGATGTATTGTATTGCGAGCTAATTCAAAACCAGCCACAGCTTAGCCAGATACATATTTGTCTTTTTTCTTTCACTGCTGTGTTACAATCATTTCAAATATTTCACGTTATTTACAACCCGCATCATTAATTGGATCTGCGGAATCAAATGCTTGGAAACATAGTGGTGGGATTCTCTGCTTAGATTAAAGTGTTTAATGCAGACAAATGTGCAGAGTCCAGACCAGCGGGATCCCTGATGTTTCGCCACTGAGCCCAGGGGTATTAGAGTCTAATTTTAACTTTGGGACTGGATGGGAACCTCTCGAAGCTTGGCCTCTTTTGCCCTTATTGAGGAAATACCAGGCTGATCTCCTACGGACCAGGCACAGATAACACGGAGCTGTCTCTCAGGATAGACCTGGTCTCAGCACTCAGGTATTTCATCCTGCACTGCCCTCTCTTTCTAGTCAACACTCTTAACTCAACAGCAATGTGTGGCAGAAGCAGAAGCAGCAGCAGCAGCTCACGGGGTCACTCTCTGACATTTCTCTTCCTCACCATGCACCTTTTAATTCTGTTGCTGAGAGCCGCTACAAGCTTTCTCCAAGCATGCTTACCGCTGATAAGAAAGCAGGGTGGGATTTCTGTTTTAAGGGATACTCTTGTGAGAATCAATATCTCTCTCTCCACCTAGCAGAGCGAGACAAAGAGCACACACACACACACGCTCGTGCACAGCCACATCGTTGGATGGAACACTTTTGCTGCATGCTAGCGTTGCCGCCCAAGTAAAAAGATGAGGCGGCGAGAGAAAAGACATCCCTCTCCTCATTTATAAGGCAACCCACACAGCTGCAGTGCAAAGGTGCAGCGCTTGCCAGCCATTTCCGTGTCTTGCTGACATATACAGCGGCCAATAAAGCTAACCTGAGGCCACTGAGGAATTGGCCCAGATCCAAACTCGGCTCCCTCCTCTGCGTTCTCGCTGCCTCTGCTTTGGCTCACACTTGGCCTTTCTATGGCTCCGTCTTCCCTGGCTAGTCTCATCTGCGAGTACATTATACGTCTCTCCCCCCCTTTATTCTATTCCACTCTGTTCAGCCAACGTTCAGTATTTTGTTCACATTGCGTCGCGTTTGCGGTCTCTCTGGACAACACAGAAAAGGGTCGCTCTTCCTTTTTCCCTTTGAGAAACACAAGCACCTTATTTGGAAAAATCAGATTCTGTAAACACAGACTCGTCCGCGTCTATTTGTCATTGGGATTGTTGAATCCAGGAGCGACGGCACACTAATGATGATTCCACTTTCCAAAACAATGATTGTAACTTTAGCGGGAGCTGACTAGACTATTAAGAGTTTTGTTTGTCTGAGAAGCACCACTGCTCCAGGAACTACAGATGTTCCGCAAGACGACTGTTTCCTGATATGTGCTAGAAATTAAATTATGGATATTGGCTACATCTGTGAAGTTTAGGTAAAAAAAACAGTTGAGTTTCTTGCAGATGTTTCAGCGCTTGGGGGAATTTGATGCTTAATGACCTACTTTTAAAATGTAAACGTAGAGGGTGATATAGCTAGAACATATTTCACAAATACGATAAAATATTTCATTTTAGTAGATAATTATTATTGATCATTTTTAATAATTTATTTTTAATAAGGACCAGGAGAAAAAAACAAAAAGACTGTTAAAAGACTGTCTGTTTGATTCAATAATTGGTCCATTATCAAAGGATGTATGATGTTTATGAGTCAAGGAGGGAGCAGCATTGGTTTGTTTTTTTCACGGAAACCTTGCGTGAAACCAATGGTATTATATTGAACTATTTTTCTTATTGTATTGAGGATATATGGATATTGTTTTATTGCCCAGGCCTGTTATAGTGGTATTGGTATCGGAATGGCTCTAAAGTGAACTGCTGAGCTTTAGTTTATTGCTTTGTGCTGGGAAATATTGACAAATACCACAATTTTTTGTTTGTTTTTTTTTGTTTAAATATCCATATTGTGACACTATTTTAAGGAGGACTATTGGTGCTTCCACAGAATTTATTCACAATGAGATTTTTGATAAATAATCATCAGTAATCTGGAAAGTCTGGTGAGTTCAGAAAATGTTATCGCATTACTGTAATGCAGCCTTTAACCTCTTAAACTCTAAGGTCCCCCCAGGGGGGGACCCTGGAGTTTTAAAGTTTAAATCCTTCTTGTTACGCCGACTAATAATCACCAATATGTTCATGTAATACACCAAAATGTCGACAAGAAACTCAGCTACAAATTTATTTTAACCATTATTAGCTTTCAGTATTAGTAATTTTCAACCCAAATAGATGATTTTTTGGGGGGGCGGATGCAAATTTTTTCACTTTTTTCCTTCATTCTACCTGGATTTACTTTAACACTGTACATTTTAAATTGATTCTGGGACTTCTACAACTATCCCACAGGTGTTAGCTTTATTTTAAGCCCAAGATCATTCAGAAAACCCCTGTAGTTGTGGAGATATACTACATTAAGTATGGGCATGTAATTTTCAGGAGGTAGACTGATAAATAGGCCTAGAGCTTAAGGGGTTAAAGGTTAAAAGCAAGAAGAGACCAAGGAACCAAGAAGGAAAATACATATACCTATATCAAATATATATCTAGTAATATCAATCATTTATGCTTCAAAAACTCTTTGAGTGGATATGTATCAACTTACAAGGTTTTTATCCCGTCAGTGGTTTGATCATGGTCTCATTTGTTCGTCCTTTCCCCATTGCGTGTTTGTTTTCATCTACCTCGTGTGTGTCTTGTTCAGACCCCCTGTAGGCAATACAGTGCGGAGGATGGTGATGGAACTGTCACTTCAAATATTTAAAGGAAAGGATTGCTTCCATCCACAGAAGAAGAAGAAACAGTGATATGCAAATAAGATGGAAATGCAGGATAGATAACTCAAGGCTTTTCAGCTTTGTCCCCCCCCCTATCTCTCCTTCACTTTCCAGGCTTGAGCCTTGACTTGCGGCTTTGAAGAGACACTTTAGTGAAGTTAAGAAGCCTGATGATGCCCTGATAGGCTTCTTGATTATTTTGATGCTCATTGAATTAAGTTGATCATGCGCAAAAATAAATAAATAGATACCCCTGGGGAGGTAAGTCATTTTATGCATCTCAGTCTCATTTGAATAAGCATTTTGCTCCAAATACAAACTTAGTCACGACATCTTTTTTTTCTGGCTGGACTGTATGTAGCAAACTAAAAGAACAATGAGTAATTTTCAAATGAAAAAACATGGGGTTTTGTATATGAGCTGGTCATATCGAGTGGAACATTGAGTTCTTTTCACCTGGAGAGTTTGCTCACGTTAAAACTTGCAGAGTTCTCTAACCGTAGAGAGAACACAGTGGTTTGGGCCAGGGGGCAAAATTCCAACTTGTCTTCAGAAAAGCAGTCTGTCTATGTGGGGAACAGGGTCCTAAAGGCCGCAGACCCCACCTACGCTTCCTTTTAAACTCCCTCACTGTGGATTTACTGCCTGATATAGAAACTATGTAATAACAATGCAATATGTGCAGGGACCAGATGTTAGATCACCACTTCCTGTGTCCATCATTTCAAACTGTACATAGTCCAACCATATCTTAGTTTATATTTCTTACTTTCTTATGTATTACTTGAGTGTTCTTCATCAAAAAGGTTCTCCTGACATATAATTAGTATTATCAGAACCAGATAGCAGATAGCTTTTTAACGGAGCTGAAACATTTACCCATCTTGTTTCATAGTGACAGCTGCCTGTAAATATGATTCTCCCACTTTATTTTTTCTTTTTATTGCATGGCAGCATTTATTCATTCTCACCATGAATAATGCTTTCCCACTACACACTTCCAACGTGTCCTTGCCGTTTCTAATCACAGATTCAGGATAAACCTGACAGCAAGGATGCAGTGGGTGCTTATGGGAATTCTTTACTGCTGTGAATCAGGAAATGATTCAGAGGATTTCCTAAACTCCCCGTGGAACAGTGAGCCTCTCATTTTCATTTCCTGTGTGTTTTAACACCTCAAGTAAAAATCGTCGGTGTATTTTCAGTTTAATAACACTTGAATCTCTTGTGACTTCGTGGTTGGTGTAAGGATTTTTTTTTATTTTTTTTATTTTTAGAAGTTTATCTGCTAGACACAAGATGTGTATATTCATAGAAGTCATACATGTGTGCATGTGGGCACGCATGTTTCACTTCTGTACACCAGGGTAAGTGAGCCAGTTTTCATTTGAGACAGTGCAAACATTATAAGCACAGAAACTACAGGGGCAACAGGACTTTCCTGTACAAATTGAACATTCCCCTTCCACAAACAGATATCAGTATTCCGATGCAGCAACAAGATCGGGAACTATCTAATATAAATTTAAATAGTGTACAATAACATACAGCAGTGTTTCACAAAGTAACTTTAAATTCTTTTCATATTTTCTCCCTTAGGTTGCTCCTTATTGTGATCTCATCTACATGAACACAAGCAGGCTTCACAGGTGGGCAGGTGATGAGAGATAAAACAGCTGAAAAGGAGACAACCTTCAGGCCTGTCAACACACGTTCAGCGTATAAATGAATACACAGCGATCTTCCAGGCTTCCTGCCACCTCTAAAGAGTTTATCATTTAGGAATATATGCAGGGAAGAATATGGAAAAATCCCATAAACATTTCACACATGGAACCTGATAGTCACACGAATAACCTTTTAGACTTACTAAATCTCCCCAGATATTCTCTTGCCTCTGGCTCGACCAGTCGGGAGGTATTGAAAATGGAAATGGAGATGATTGTAAGAAAGCAAAAAAGAAATGAGGTGAATAATAGGCGGGAAAAAAATGAAGAGTGGAAAAGACAGAGAAGAAGGAAAGACAGATGATGACTGTTAAAGTTGTAATTATGATTCAGTGCTTGGACTTGAAGTGATCATCCATAGCAGTTTAATTCAGGACTCATAAAATCATGATGATCTGCTGGTATAAACCATTAGAGAGCTTTGTGGGCATGATTTTTGTTGCTGTTCTCTTATTTGCACTTATTCCCAGTAAGAAACATGAATTATTGTCACAATTTCATGCCTGCCAGGAACAAACTGTTGTTAGCAGCCGACACAGAGTCCTTAAACCACCCTCTCTGCCTGTCAAATCCTTCCAGAGGAAATTATTAATTTCCCGTTAATCTGCCGTCGGCATTGTATACATTGGTGCCTTCACCTCCAGGCTACATCTTTTCCAGCAGAACAGATTGCTGTCAGCACAGCTGTCATTGTTTCTTCTTCAAGCCACAAAGGTACTTGCCAAACCTCACGCATTTTTCCGGGGAGACTCTCCTGGGGTCACAACTCTTCCGTATTTTTCGTCATGTTTTGTGGCACTTTTTCACACTTTTTTTTTTGTCCTTTTCATTATCACAAACCGTTTCTGGCACTGTAAGCATGTGTTTGAGCCTTGGCATAAAATTCTACCATTAAGACAGAGACAAAAATACAATTCAAAACTGTGTAGCATGTTTTAAAATGGTACCCTTGTGGTATTTTAAATAAGAGGTTTTTAATTTTAGCAGATATGGTGAGTCTTTGAGACTGACCCCTATTGCCCCCCCTGTTTTTGAGGTTAAAAGCATGCGGGCGAACCTGAAATACATGCTGCTACATTCTTGCAGAGCAGACGGTGTGATTCTAGTCACTACTGCGTTGACACACGTCACATGTCTGAAAGGTTCTCATTCATTCTCATTGTTTGGTCTTTGTCCTATTTCAAACACAGCGCTGTGTAATACGTGTGCATGTACATCAGACCAAAGTCAGCAAAAAGAGAAATAAATAGAGTGATTTAATTAAGTTCAACAATTAACTTTTCAATATTTAACTTTAGCTTCTAAGTTTTGTGTTTACACAGTGAGGGGGAATATGAAATTCAAGTCATATTTAGGTTTTTTAATAAGGTACACAGTGCTACCTTTTACCATGAGAATTCAGTTAAGCAGTTGGCATGGAGGCCTGCGAGGACGCCACTCTGTTTGAATAATCCTTTACATCTGCTTTCATTCTTCCCATTCTTGATACTAATCGCAAGCCACATATTCAATTATGCGAGCTTCCCTCAACACCACGAAATCTGTTGTTTTTTTTTTGTTAACGTCTTGAATCTTTTTAACTGCTTGTTATTCCTCTCAACAGATTTCAACTGTCAAGTAAATTAGGGCCTATAAAAAATATAAAAATAAAAATAAAAGGCACAAAGGCAGATGCTTTCTTTGTTGAAATTCCTGACATGAGTAATGGCGGATGAAGTGAGTGTGTGTGATGTTGCACGTTGTTTCCGGCTTGCTATTTTAAATCAAGGAGATAAGGCCCGCGGCTGCTGCCATGCTGTCATTGTTTGTTGGGGGGGCAGAGCAGCCAGGGTGTAACAAGCAGGATGAAACCTGAGCGGAGCCCACTGCACAGGTGACATTTTTAGGGCCTGGAAAATATCGGACATCATGTACTGCTGATGGTAAATGCACCGATGTGGTATATTTTTTCTGAAACAGACAGTTTTCTAGCCCAAAAGTTCACTCAAACCCAGACTTCTTTTAGAGATTTCTGCTATTCGTCTTCTAAATGTCAGCCTCCCACAAACAGTGTTTTCTACATATTTGACTCTTTTTCAGAAAATCCCTTCAACCGTATGTGATGGATAGCATCTTAATCCTTTTGATATCTACATGGTTGCTAGATAAGGAGCAGATAGACCTGTCTCCATAAGCTGATGGGATTCCTGGGGTGGATTTTGACATTTCTAGATAACCATCCACAGACCACGTCATGATAAAGCACCCATTCACAACTCTGTTTAGTCTCTCTTTCTTTCATATCAGCCAAGCTGTGAGTGTCTGAGCCTTTAGCTGCAGATGGGCTTTTTTTTTTGCTTTTTTTTAACTGTTTGCTGGAGAGCATCACTTGACAGGCCGTGTCCATTAATATCCGCTTTGATAAACATGGAGCACGGCTTAGAGTTCACTCTAGCTGTGTGTTTCTGGTAATGGACCTCCGCTGAGTGGGCAATTGTGCAATTCACTTTCCTTAACTGGCAAGTGCAAGGCTTCTGTATGCACACTAACAGGCATAACGTCGGGGCATCAGCACAGGTCAAAATTGCTTCCTCGCTGTTAATTGCTGTGCTCGTCTCTCAGTCTGTGTCCACGGGCTCCGAAAACAAACTTTGCAGTCCCCATTGTTTTTTGGAAAATTAGGTATTTAGTAAGTAATGAAAGGCACTCAGGTTTATTTTTTTAACAAGAGGGTCATATGTTTGTATTTTCTCCGGCTGCCGAACATAATGCCGGACTCTAGACATGCTGGTGCCTCCGCAGCCTGCTGAAGCAGCAGAGGGCATTTTCCCATATAGAATGAATTAGCCTCAATTCTCAAGGGTGCTCTTCTTTCCATCTCCACCTCCTAACAGGGCACCACACGTAGGGGCACACAGAGGCCAAGCTGCAGCTGATCAGGAAGTTTATATGAAGTCTCTGTGTGTGTGTGTGTGTGTGTGTGTGTAGGTGTGTGTATATTTCACTTTTGGAGGAGACCAGCAATAATATATGGTCCCCCGAGAGAGGCAGAGGGGAAAAAGGAGCAGTGGAGGTTCTCAACAACTCAAGCATCAAAATGAAGTGCAGCTCTTTGTTGTTCTTTCAGATGCACAGGAAGGGTTATTTTTTGGTTTCGACAGTAATGCACTCTGAGTCAGCCGGGTCCAAAAAGACTGTGGCCAATGACAAACGTGTTTCATGGTTGAACAATGGAATCTGTTGAGCAGCGGCCGGATCGGTTCCTCTTTAGTTAGGTTTCATTCAGAAAAACGTCATCATTGGTGAACTATTTCCGCTTCGAAAAAATATTCTTTTTTTTTTTTTTGTTCATTGAAGGGCTAAGGTCAGATACAAAAAGTAACATATGTCGATGAGATGAGTAAAGCGGAAAAATATGTAATCCAAAAATGATAATTCAAACTGTTATTGGTCTTAAGGGAGAACAAACTTGCTTGGGGCAGGAAACTCAGTCTATTTGCATCTTTGTGCGTCATGTCGCTTCTGTTGGGGACTGAGAAGTTATCTTTGAATGTGGTTGAAAATACTGAGAATTTATCTGTGACCGTGGTTTAAGAGTGTTTAGTACGTCATACACTCAGATTCTAAAATTACTTGACCCTTCAATATATATTGGTTCCGCTTTTTTCATCCCAAGAACCCTCTAGGTAGAGAGTAAAGACCCTGTGCTATTTTATAAATGTCTTCCACTCCTCAGAAGGAGTCTTTCTTTCTTTCTCCTCCTGTTTTTATACCCCAATTGTTTTTCAATTATTTTTTTAATCACATTTGCCTTCTGTTCTGGCTTTTCCTAAACCCACGAGTGTCCCCTAATCAATCTCTCATTCTCTCTGTCATGGTTGAAATATAAATAGCTGACCCCTCAGACCTTGGAGTGCTCCGCATTCCTCGGTAGATGTATGTGAGTAATAAGGATGAGCTAGAAAAGAAAAAAAAAGTTTTCTTTTTCATTAAAGTGGAGAGGAAAAAAAAGTCCTGTACATTCCATTTTTTCTGAGTTGTGGATGTGAGCGTGTATTAAATCCCAGGTAGCATGGTAATGACAAAAGCAGATGCCAGGAAGAGGATTCCAATGCGACCCTATACTCCTCTCCCTCCTCCTACAGAGGAACTTCAGAGGCAGTGGGAAGAGTTTGCTTGACCCGTGTGACCTATCCTATCCATTTGCACTCGTGGCTGGAGGGAGAGCCGCGGAGAGAAAAAGGGCTGTTTTGCTCCCAGCCACCTGTTCAACATTTTATCTTCCAGCAGAATGTGTGTGTGTGTGTGTGTCTGTGTGTGTGTATGTGTGCATATGAGTTTATATTTGTATAGCCAACGTGCAGCCTTTACCAGCGAACTATACAACACCTTTTCAGCTCAGGCAGAATAGTAATGGGCTGTTTTCCCTCGCTTACAACATTGCCTCTCTCCTCAGACCACAGGGATAGTCTGAGCAGCAGCAGAGAGAAATAGTCCCTCAATTTCCTGCTCAGCTGAATGTAATTTTCCCCTCTGAAGTCAAAGTAACATTACAGGTGTAAATATTTACTTGGATGAAAGCAGAAAGTACCTAAATCGATGT
Organism: Lepturacanthus savala; assembly: GCA_030544235.1. NCBI lineage: Eukaryota > Metazoa > Chordata > Actinopteri > Scombriformes > Trichiuridae > Lepturacanthus > Lepturacanthus savala. The sequence goes on along the minus strand of CM060479.1, from coordinate 16,133,487 downwards.
GTTCAGGGCAAAAAGTAAAATGAAAAAAAAACACACATCAGATATATAATTTTCCCCATGAAATGAAAAAAAAAACATTTATTGTGTAACACAGAAGTTTCTTCAAGGTAGATTTTTGTTGTTTTCTGCAAAGCGCATTCCTTGAATAGTTGATTGTTTTCTAAAATACTTTTGATTACCACAGATAGATAAGCACATTCAAAACACAATAGTAAAGGGCAAGAAGACAAAATTCATCAAATATGGAAATCAGTGCAGAGTTACTGCTTTCTTGTATCTTTGGGTTGAAGGACACATGTCCTACGTTTGAATCAATTATTTCAAAGAACCGAACCCTGTCAAAAACTGACTGTGACAACTTGAAGCTGTGTAATATAAGTGCAATGACATACTATTGAAGGGGTTACCTTGAATAGTGCAATACTCTCCTTCACACTTCATATATACTATTCTGACTCTTTTTTTATACATTGTGTGTAGAGTTGTGTTCTGCTGTGCAATGATGACAATGGCATTCTATTCTATACTTTTTTTTATTAAGTATTTTAATGCCGCACTTAATGATCAAGTTGGCCTTGTGAAATCAATATTTTAACGATGAAGTCAATCTGACTAGACAAAAGTCCAAATGACTAGTTGTATGAAGAATTGAATGCCAGGTATAGTCTACTGATCAAAAAGAAAAAGAATTCTCGGCCATAACAAGGCAACCTGTGTGTTATTTACTTAGTTTGTGGGAATAAAGGGAATCTGGTGTCAAACAGTAGTGGCAGATGGAAGAATGAAAGCACTCGAATCGTCCAAGGCCTCCGATCCTGTTGTTGCTTATAATCCTGGTATGTTCGGCCGTGGTGATTTGTAGCAGCAGAATGCTGATTTGGTTCTCCGGTTCTCTCCTCGGCACAAATGTAGCATCAGGGTCAAGGATACGTCCTCCCTCACATTCCTGGTCATGGACTCCGGAGAGCTAAAACCGACATCTGCTGAAACATATGAGGAACAACGGTATCTTATATCTTTTAGATAGCTAGGACTTGAAACGTCATATACATATTTTATTTCTGACTTAAAACTCAAAGAACTAACTGTGCCACTTTGGTGCAGGAGACCCATTTAACATTTCAAGGACTTTTGTTTAGATAAGGAGATCTCCCCACATCCCTTTCCTTCCTCACACACCCTCTAGCAGGAACATGAATTATGACGGAAGTGTGTATGCCTGTATTTATTTCCTGATATGTGTGTTGAGATAGCGTTATCTATAGGCAGGTCCAGGGGAGTGCTAACTCAGCACCGTGTGTGTCGGCGCGGTGAGTCAGGCCTGCTTGTCAGAAGCGACGGCAAAAAGCAAACACAAAGAGCGCCGCCTTATCGCTGCCTTCTCTCTCTCCCATCCTCCCTCCGTTCCCCTCACCTTGTCTGGCTGTCCAGCTGCCTCCAAACCTCAATACCACAAGAAAAGGCTTATTATTTTGTGCCGCACTTTTGATTTTGATTAATGGGAGGTGAGGACAAGGCAGGTACCGAAGTGTGCGGGTGTGTGCGTGCGTGCGCGCACGTACATGGCGCGCGAGCGTGCCTATTCGTGCATGCTCAAGAAGGGGATTATGAACTGTCAATCAATTTGCTCCCAACTGTAAAGTTCTCAAGCAGCAAGGCTGGGGATTAGAGCTGGATCAAAGCACTTATTCAGGCTTTAAAAGCTGGTTTGAAACAGGACAGGAGGGACGATGAGGAGGTCGGGCTAAAGCAGGAGAACTGGTAAGAGGCCGGTAATGATAGTGCTGTAACACCTGCAGTGTTGCGAATGTTCCACAGTGGCTGCAGGCGGTGAGCTGTTCTGAAACAGCTTCATGCCTCGTCAGGAGTCCAGATGAGGTGCATGCATCTGCAAAAAAACAAACATGTATGTGTGTGGAAAAGAAGCCCAAACCTTCTGGGATAATAATTAGATTTTAGTTGCTGTAAAAGAAGTTAAAAGAATTTGACATAACTCTTTTTACCATATTTCTGTTATTTATCTGTGCATCGGAGGCAAATGCTTATGTAAATATTTGAGTGTTAGGACTGTGGGAACACAGGTTGTGTGTTGGATTCTCAGAGCCGTTGGATAGTTGAGCCATCTGGCAGTGTACCCATACAACGTGTGACACTCTAATTGTATACTGATGCTCTCTCTCTCCCTCTCCCTCTCAAACAGCAAGGTATTTTTCCATTGCTGATGTGGGTGGAAAAAAGGAGACAGAAACCATGAAGTGGCTCCTGCTCCACTGTCGACCTCAGTCCAGTTTTGCATTGTCTCGCAGAGCTCAGATGGTTAAATGTGATTTTAAGGCTATTAACCCCTTTATTGCATTGTGTTGCCATATGGCAACGGTATGCAAGAGAAGGTTAATAGAGATTATGTTCGATTTGAAATTTCATTCGAATGCAAAAATCTGCATTTAATATTCATTTGTACAGTACATATAGAGACTGTCATATATCTGTAAAACAGAGAAACAGGGAGAGACAATTGTAAGCTGCATAAATGAGAACAGAGAAGCAAGTCTGTGTCCAAGCTGGACGGAGACTAACAAACACTGGCAGCACAAAGTGACACCAAGGCAGCTGGCGGGTGGCAAAGAGGAGGAGGCACCGCCGCCGCTTCCTCGTTAGGACACACTCGCACACGTGAAATTTTAACCGACACTCTCAAAAATGGAGCCCTTTGTAGGAAAAAAAGCTATAGCAAAGCTTCAAATTGATTAGCTGTAATTACTATATTAAAAGGACTTATGGTCATTATTGTCATCCCAATCAGTGCTTTATGAAACAGCAATGGAAAAATGGTTAGAAAGAAAGAAATCTCTATAAATATTCTTCTCATGAATAACCGCTGGCTCCACCAGATCCACAGAAATATTGGAGGTCGCACCCAGAGTCACGATAGCCGATGGGGGCCGAGATTATAAAGAAGTGTAGTACATGGAACAACTGTAAAATGAAGGATATGACGCTGAATCAAATGTGATTCTCTGATGGTTTTCCCGATTAGAGGATTGTGAAAAAAAAAGAAACATCTGTGCTTCTAATAGGCTTGTAATCGATATGTAATGCATCACAGCATGCTTCAAATCAGTCATTAGTGTTATCTGCTGTGTCTTATTTTTGGACACTTTGAAAGGAAGTATTGATAGTCTAATTTCGATTACTTCTTTCTCTGAGGAGGTTGAGGTCGTATGATTTGCAAGCTGTGTCTATGTGTGTGTGGGAGCCCTATTATGAAAAAAAAAACACATTTTCAATGCTTGTGTGTAAATATATAGGTCTCTGGTGTTCTAGTTTTAACACACAAACTGTGAAATAAGACCACCACTATCTTGTTTTGGTCATATAATCTTATCTATTGCAATAACTTGGCTGAACACAAGCCTTTTAGAAAGAGCTCCTGTTGTGATGTCACAACAGCAATGAGTTAATAGTAATGAGCCCTGGATCCATGTAACCACCCCTTCCCTTTCAAGTGTTTGCACTTGACTTCTGTTTTTCTGAATGACCCCAGCTCTCTGAGGAATGGGACATTTCCAACAGGGCGAGATCAATCACAATAAAGTTTTGGCAGGGAGGGGTGTGGGTTTTTCATAAGAATGTGTGAGAACGAAGACTGCATAATTGCTACAGGTCTAACTAGGTGCTTTTAGACCATTAAAACATGCTAATTATTATAACAACAATTAAAGATTAAACTGATAAAACAGGGTTCCTTTAATTAATGAACTTATGAGCTCCTGTTATTTTGTTCCTCTCAGGCTTAGGTAAGACTATAATGATCTATTGTTAGCTCTCTTTAAGTAATATCTCATGTTTCATCATTAGTGAAGTCAATTATAACTCAACACAACAACACTTCAGAGTGTCAGAGATATCTGCCATCGCTATCTGGGTGACTGCGTCTAAATTTAGAAACTTTTTTTTTTGTTTAATCTTTATATCATTAAATGCCTGAGAAATGCTGAAGCTTTTTCCAACTACAGGGGAACAATAGGAACAATGTTGCTTCCCAAAGCGCTTATCCCCAAATCATGCAGATTTGCACTACATGTTTGTCACAGTGCAAAAAATATATAATAAATTATATTCAGATGCAAATTTGAATTTGAATTGTGAATTCTTCTCTAATTCTTCTTTGGAAAAGCCTCTGCTACACAGTTTGTTGTCACCAGTAATTTAAAGAGTACACTCATGTTTGTGTTTTCTTTTTCCTCTTTCAGAAACAAACAGGAATCATTAAGTGGTCTTTAAAATGACCGATTCTCACTGTTAGACTAACACTGTTCACAAAGAGCTTCCATGCTAATTTACAGAGAAAGATTGATGTCTTTACCCAGAAAGGCCTTTAGAAACTCATTATCAGATTTGCAAATAAAAGAAAAAAAACAGCCTGTGCACTTTAATTAGCAATATCAAGCACTTTTATGGAGGCTTGGATGTATCTTCCTGCAGTAGCAGTGAATAACATGACAACAGATAATAATGTACTGTACCAAAAACATTGTAGCATGCAGCTTGGCCAAAAAAAACGGTGCAGTGTCTCAAGGCTACTGTACTCCTTTTCTCTAAAGCATCTATGTTAGCTTGTGAAATGGAGACTGTGTGCATGATGGAGGTGGGGGGCTGCTGCACTTAGCTGCAGACTAACAACTGCTAATTAGTCTGGTCTATAACGATCCATGATAATCAGGCAGAGAGAGCTGTTCCCAGTGATGTGCCACTGATGGTCTATCATTTAGCTTCGTGAGAGATGGCTAGAGGGATCACCGTTCCTGACCGGTGAGAGATAGCGGTCCCTCCTTCCCTGGAGATGTTCCATTACAGCACTCCACCCCCACCCACCCCCCGCGGATGCTATCCCCCTCCACCAGCCCTCCAAAGCCCTGTTGCATTGTTCATAATGCATCAAGCTGCAAGTCTGATTGTGGAGTGCACTTACCCTGCAGACCAAGCAGATGGCTGCTGTGCCCACAGGGTTTAGGTGCTCTGGCCCCATGGTCTCTATTCCACTCTCTCCACTGTTTGATTCTATTATCGTCAGTTTTATAATCTTTAGAAGCAGGGCAGTCGTGAAAGGAGCTAAGGGAGAACAATGGGAATGTAACTGTTTCCAGTGCTAAGGTTAAAACTCTAACGATGAGTCAATCCCTTGTTGGCAGAGTATGTCTGAAATCTGTCAAAAACCCTTTGTTCTGTACTTGACTAATTTGCATCTGATTAGTCGCATTTATCCTTTCCTGCTGTAGTGGGCCACTCCCACTACATCCAGATTCGACTCAGTTTCTTTTTATAGCCAATATTTATGTTGTTCCCTCTCCATTAATGTTCTTTTATGGTCTTCAATTTATATAGAGGGTCGAAGAGGGCGAAAAATGCTTTAAACGGTTGTAAACGTTTCAGAGATCGGAAAGGTCAACACATTTCTGCTGTTTATTTTCATGGAGAAAAAGACAGTTTGATTTATATGTGATCTGATTACTGTAGGTGTCTGATAAAGTCCTGTTAGGGAGGCAAATTTTAAGCAATTTTCTTAAAGGTCCCATATTATAAAAAGTGAGATTCTAATATCTTTTTGATTATAAGAAGATTATAAGATTGTAGTGTGTTATATGTATAGTGTAAATACTCCCATGTTTCACTGACTGAGTACTGAGTACAGTCCATATTCAGAAACCATGAATTTAAAATGAGCCGTCAGGACGTCACTGAAGGTGTGATGTCACAACTATACAGTCAGTGCCCTCTTCCATTCACAGCCTTTCAAATCAAACAAATAAGTTAGACACAAAACAATCTGTTCTTAATTGAGCTCCAGAGAGAAACGTGAGATGTAGTTCTATATTGAGATTTTTTCATTCTTAAAACCATAAATATGTCTTGTTAGAGATATCAAATAGAAAAAAAGTCTTCAAATAGAAAGTGTAAAATATGGGATGTTTAACAAATAGTTGGCCAGGCTACACATGTTGGGCATTTCTAAAAGTTCAAACACGTTTGACCTGTGTTTCCTTTATCAAAAGCCTTCAGCAGTAAATAACCTGTAATGTTATAAATAATACTATTATAAAGACTAGGCAGTGGTGACCTAAAGGTTAAAGAAGCAACTTGTCACCAGAAGGTCACGTCCTGCTATCAGTTACATCGTTCATCCCCCACACCGTCGGGATAAATCCGGGAGGGTTCCTCCCTCATTTTTACCACTGAGCAAAACTCTTAAACCCAACTGCTCAGACTTTTGTTGTACTGGGCAGCTCCCAGGTGTCAACGTGTATGACTGTAATCAAAAGAGTGTCTTTTCTGACCATTCTGCATCTTTCACACTGAATTTTCTCCCCTAAAACTTTGGGCTATTATGACACAGCCTTAAGCGTGAGATCTTTTATTCTCAGGAATCGGAGTGAGTCCATGGGGAGGTCAGTTGGGTTTAAACATCTTAATAACACTAGCGGTGTTGCTGGAAGGCTTTGGAGAGTGCACTGGGAGGGAGTGTGACTGAGTTAAAGTGTGGATCGAGAAGGGCAGCGCTGTAAATCCCCCGCTCCTGTAAATCCGTGAGAGTGTTTTAAGGAGGTACATGACATTGTTTGCAGAAGTGTATACATGTGTGCGTGAGACAGACAGAGCAGGCGGGAATGCACTAAGCGCCTGTGTAAATAAAACCTCTCTGTTTCAAGGCACGCCGTTGGTCATAGGTAGTAATTTAAACTGCCAGAGGAATCCACAGGGACTCACCAGGACCATCTTGACCACCACACCACAAGTCACAGAAGTCCTGCTGACTGTTAAGCACATTTTCATGTCTGCACGTAAAAAAACCTGAGCTCTCTTGCCAAAAGGAGCCTTGTGGGTTTCTATGCGGTGGCAGTGCAGAGGACAAATTTGAATAATGCAAAGGTAAACAATGTGCTCCCCCCCTTTTTTTTCTTTTTTTTTTTTCCATTTTCAGCTGATAAATGTACTCGGGTTGTATTATTCCTGATATTCCCCTGTCAACACTTGTATCAAAAATGATCTATTTGCCTTAATTTTGTTTTCATTTAGCATGTCTCAGCATGCAGAGATGGTGCTTTAACTGTCAATTTTTTACTTTTTTTTTTTTTTGCAGGCAAGACGTGCCTAAACCAGCCAGCAGTGTCTACGTTTATAGCCTGAGCTGGAATGCAGCAAACTGTATGTGTGTGAAATAGAGAAAAAGATGCGAGACAAGAAAGGGCAGCTGGAAGAGAACTGTGGGATGGGGTTCGTGGTGGTGGTGGCAAACAAACATTACTGAATCTACCCTACAGGCAGGTATTAGAAGCCTGCCACACCCTGCTGGCTTTAAAACCTAATTTTATTAGAAGTGTTAGAGCAGCAGCCACAGAGATGAGAAACAGATGTGCTAATGTGGGATCTTGTCTTTACAAAAATGATTAAAAATAGCTACTGTTTCCAGGACTTAATTCTCCTCCTCTTCATCCAACTTCATCTTTGTAAAATATCTTCAGCTGTCAATTTACTTATTTTTTTTTTATAGCATTCAAAAGCATTTGAGGCTCCTTCGTTTGTGTTAAAAACTCCCACGCACATTTTTTTCCGGTAACAAAACCTGTGATTAGCCCAACTGTGTGTGGTGACTGGGACAGGTTTCAAGACAGTGGTTTTACAGCTCCTACTCAGAAACAGCTCAAAGAGAAAGTCCTTCATAAAAAAAAGTTATTCCTCTGTTATTTCCATAAACGTGGCTATTTTAAAACCAAAAAATATATGACAGCATGCGAAAATCTGTCTCCTGAATTTAGTAGAAATATGAAGGGTGTGATTTCGACTTTGACCCTTTGTTTGTGTATCTAAAGTCTAAGTAAAGGAAAACCTGAAATTTCTTTTTAAACTCATTAAACATGTGGAGACTGAACTATGCAGTGCTGAATTATGGAGTTAGACCATTAACTGTTTCTCACCATTTTTGTGTCTCCCCTAACGATATAAAACATAGTAATTAACTAAATATAAATACAGTTCTATGAGTTGCTGCAGACTCTTTTGAGTTTTGAAATTTCTTATATCTTCTATTAATTTTATATACTTGGCAATTCTTCTGAATCATTCAAATTTGTCAGGGTGACTAATAACACCTTTTACTCTGGAGTGACAGTCTCAGAGCAAATATTTTTTTTATTGCATCACATATAAATAAAATAATGAAGAATGGTATAAGGTGTGAAGTATAAAATATGCTGCTAGACCTTTGTTGATACTGATTGTGTTTGAATGCAGTTTGATTGGTAAACATATACTATACATATTTATAACACTTACACAGCAGTGCCAGAACAAGGAAACCTAAAAGCAGTCGTGATGTATAAAATATGCTCCCAGAAAATCATTGTGAGTACTGTTTGTGTCGGAAGGCAGATTATACTATTGATAGACTTATTATTAACACATACACTGAATTGCAGAAAGAAGGCAACGTAAAATCGATTATTCCTGTGTGTAGTCTGCTAAACTGCTGAGCAGAGTAACAGACCGCACTCTGTTGCAGCCATTTGCTGAAGGCTCCGTCTCGCTGTGAGGGATATTTGTGTCAAGCGGTTTTGCTGGACATTGTAGATTTGAAGATACAGAGAGCTTACATGGGCCTTAACATCATTATTCTCCATGGTTACACGCAATCATTTCCAAACAAACTGTTAACTGTTTCAATTTGCAGACTCATGGCTGAAAGGGGAAAAAAAAAGCTTTGTAAACTATGAATTTGCTGCAGTGAGATGAACTGGCTTTCAGAGAATACACCGTCAGTTCTGCCAGCCATAAAAAAATAGAACTTTTTGCATATCATGTAAGGCGTTTAAACAAATGAGAGCTGGTAATATGAGACCATGTAAGAGATATACATTGACACTTCAGTTCAAGCTACCCAATGAAATGTGTTCTCTCCAGCATCAGCTCAGATTGATACAGATGGTGCTGCCAGCGGATATTGACATATGCGTTGATGTACATATGGCTTCTTGATTGCCGTTTATGCTGCAGACAAATTATCTGTTAAGTGTCGGCAACCCAGTCCATTACAGGGACTGACCCTAACAGCTTGGCCGTAGGCTATCAGAGGTGTAGATTTACAGTGGGGTGAGGGATGGTGCAGATGGTCCGGGACGATCCTTTTTAAGTGCTGATATTGTATCCTTCATTCACCTCTGAGAGTCGTCCGCACAATAGATATATATCTGTGATCCCAGCTCCCTCCGGTTTTAACCTGGCGCCGCTTAGAAGCAAAATCTGCTATCGAGGCGCCTCAAGGGAATAGCCAGACAATCCAGAATGAAAAACAGAATTACCGGTTACATTCAGATTTATATAGCAATCGTCACGACAGCCAAGATTGAAGATGGTTTCATTCAATACGGTGACCTTGGTGAGAATAATTCATCTCAGCCACGCATGCAGAACATCTAATAAATATGCCACACCGTGTCTTTCAGGTGTGGAGGTGCATTTGAATGAACAAAAGTAGCTGGGAGTGGAATGCTAAAAGGAGGATTTATTTTGGAGGATGGCGAAGGTGGACTGCATTCAGAGTTGGCCATACATTTGCCAGAAAAGCTCAAATTAAAATGTAAAACTGCTGGATCAAAACGTCTCTCCTGGCTGACACAGCGCTAATGTGCTAGAGCTTCACCCTAATCTGATCCGTGGATCATGCTGGAGCTAATTACCATCTGCTCACTTACACTTTCCGCCCCAGCCCCAGCACTCTGGCTTGTTTTCAATTACATCTCCCTGAAATAAGATTACAACTTTCATTTTTTATTTTTGGCAACAAGGATTCTGTGGCTACATCCCCACCAGGTGAAGACCATTATCTGCGACCAGAGTAATTGCCAGCCAGTTATTTTCCCCACTGTGTTGATGGTGGGGTTGAGCGCTCAAACCAGTGATGCCAGCCTCTGTGTTTCCTGCTGCAATCTGCAATACAGTCATTAGTTGTGCTTTCTACACATCACTTCATCCCCAGAATAACAGATTCATATGGATTTACACTTTTTAGGCCTAACAACTACACTTGTGTATACGCTGTGAAGTTCTTTCATCGCTCCTGTTCTCCTTTATGTCATAAATTGAACTAAAGTGCAGGTAGAAAGTATAGCCTTGCTATTCAAATCCATAATATTCCATATGAGGTATGTCATTTTTCAAGAAGACTTTTACTCCTTATATCTACAGACTGCTAGAGCAGCAGCCATTTAGCAAATGCTTTCATCCAAAGTGCCCCACTGTACCCTTCCTTGAGCAGGTACTGAGTGGGAATTAAACTTCTTTCCCCAGCAGACCTTGTGCTTTACTCTAATGCTATACATAATGTAAACACAGTACTAACCTAACCTACAAAACACTTTAAATTGTGCTTTAAATCTGTATCTCACTGGTTACCGAAGATTTAATTAGGTCCACGAGAAACCTCTCTTTGGGCTATGTCTAATTGGGCTTTATTGATTTAAAGCATAGAACATTAAGACTGTGTATGGCTGAGATAGTGATTTGGGGCAATCAGTCTCCCTGTTGATATGCTCACATATTGGAAACACATTGATATTGTCTCTCCAGAAGCAGCGAAGAGGAATAAGATAGAGAAGTTGATAAATTAGTGTTGCTACTGGGGTCGGTTCAGCGAGCGGCTCTACAGCAGCTAACAGTATTATGGATATCTGGAATTTTGCCTTTTATGGCGCTCATGTGAGATATATTTGCATTCATGACACGATTGATTTCTAATTTCATACTTAAGAGTCATGTCATGACGTGTAATGATACATGCGAGTCGTGTCAATGATCACATGGCAGGATTTCAATTTTTTGGCTATTTCAGCTCAGATTAATATCACCATGACTGCATGGGAATGACGTCATACAGGACAGTTTCACTTAAGCTGTGAGCAGTGCGACTGATAAAACATGTGGCCATGTTTACCTTTCACCAGTTTCAAATTCCTTTCAACTCTCAGAAAGCTTGAATTCAAATAAAAAGCATTTCTCTGCAACAATAGATAAACTGTAAAAACCTATCTGAATTGGTTTCAGCCAATTCACCAACCTATACCACTCAACACAACACAACTGTACCTTCACACATGTCTCATTCTGTTGGCATTAGTTTTGATATATATTTGATACATATTTTACACTTTTCCTGAGTTTTATTTGAATTTTGATGTTCCTAACAGGACAGATTTGTGGTTTTAAGAACCAAAAAACATCTATAGTATAGTTTGACATTTCTTTCAAGCTTATCTCTGAAGCTCTAGAAAAAACAAGTCGTTATGTGTCTGTCTCATTCATATTAATGAGCCTCTGCTCTGATTGGATACATTTGAATGGCTGTAAAATGGGTAACTGTTGTTGTGACATCATGACCTCACAAATTCCTTATCAAAAAGACATTAAAGTCTCTGTTTATTACCTCAAAAGAGTTTTTTAAATGCCTATTATATAATTTTATAGCATATGTTATTACTGTATGTAATACTCATATCTGTTTTTGTGTCTGCCTTTTTGTCTTCTTGTTCATGTTATACTGTAATTCTGTGTCTGTCTTGATGTTTTCCTTTTTGACTGTTGCTGCAGGTGATTATTGTGTGTAACCTTGATATTTCCCTTTCCCTTTTGCTTTTTCCCTTTTTAACTACTACTTTTAACATTAGCTATAATCGTATGCGAAACATAAGCTACTTAATCTTGTTTGTAACCAGTTGAAGTTGAACTATTTTTGTTCGTATTGTCCCTATTAAATAAACTGTACAAATACTAATGAATATATACTCCTTAAGTGCAGCAACAATCATAGTTACAGCTTGAAAAAAAAAAATCATACTTCAGCCCTGTGTTTTTTCAGAGAAACGATGGTGTCGTCACAGTGGGACTTGACACTGGTAACCAGGAAAATGTCTGAGAAGCTTGTTCTAGCTATACTGAGCTTATACTGTCAGACAGAAACTGTCATAACAAAGACAGAGAAGCCCATTTGTGGGAGCAGATCAGAAGCAATTGCCAAGACATTATTGCCATAGAAACAAACCCCAAGACCAGTAAAACGCTATGTGGACACAGGCCTTCAGATATTATTTAGGAGTTTGACACACATAATTCAGATGATCTTGTTTAGCAAGACTGTGTAGTTTTATCCGATTTTACTGCTGGCAACATAACAAAATAATTGCTATAATGGTTCAGCTGCTGCTACTCTCTGATTGGTGCATGGGAATACATAACGGACTTTTCCCAACTTAGGGAGAATCAAGAAAGAAAAAAAACAAACACAGGCAGCTTTCACGTGAATTGAATAAAATTATGCTAACTTTGTTTTTTAGTTTTCATGTCACCCACTCAGAACTGTAAGAAACTGATTCATAAAATAGCTTTTCGCAGTTTTTAAGGGCCGAAAATGTACAGCGAAGACTAAAGATTTATGAGGGGAAATTGGGCGACCTAGTGTTGGTGAGGCAAACTTACAACATTCCTGCACAAATAAGGGGCACTCCACCAATTTTCCGCATCAGGTTTCGTTTACTCATCATGAGGAGTCCACAGAAAGCCTGTGTTGTAAACTGCGGGTGTGGACTTCCCAAGACATTTACCAATAATAAAAAAAGATGCTCTGGGTTGCATGATGGGAAATGTAGGATCAAGTGGTTTTAGGAACTTGACCTGTCCAAGGGAGTAAAAGTTAGGATCTCTAGGCCTCTGCTGAACAGATTTTGATCATTTAAAAAAAAAAGAAAGTCTTCTCACAAGCCCACTTTAATTTAATTGATTTATTTGTGCAACCAGGCTTTGGATTTCATATGTTGCTGTACGACAACAGTGGCATCACCTTGGTACACTAGCCTTGTGGCCTGTCGGGAGGAAGTCTGTGGTACATATCTGGGGACAGAGATTGCGTGGGTGAAGTACAAACATCTCTTCCTACCTGCGTATGCTGATGACAAGCACAGACTCAACAGGCAGCAGGATCACTGCTTTCACCTCCACCGAGCTGCCTTTTTTAGCCAGCCTACAGCCTGACTTTCAGTCTGCCTTTGATCACTGCATGGCAGAAACCCTTTTGATGACTCATGCAGATACTCACCCATATACACAGGTGAAAACTATCTCCGAGGCTCACTCGCACACTCACACACATGATTGGTGGGTCGTGCAGGGCGGTCGAAAATGTGATCCCAAATTGGCCAATTCTGCTCATGAGCATAGTGGCATGTTCTGTAAATTTGATTCCAGACACGCCATGAATTCTTTAGACCTTTCTGCCACTGTTGAAATTCTGCATGCGCAGGTCTTCTGCCTGTTTAGCTCATAATAACACAAGACTGCCTTTTATTTACTCCACACGCTGTTATAGCGGATTAATTCCCAGGAACAGCCCCCAAGGTCCTGTATGTGCTTATTAAGAACAGCATGGACATTTTTTTATTTAACTGTAAATTCATGCATGCACGTGTAACACGAAAGAGTCCAACATCGTAATTTCACAAATAAGTGAACAATGGGATTTGCATAATACATAACGCTCCATAACACATTTCAGGTCATTGTGGTTCATTTATAATTCAAACAGATATTTCATATGATGCTCACTGAGACAAATAGCATCATTTCACATTCTCTCTAGGAACTGCAGTATAACGGGCCATTACTAATACATCTAAACTGCTGATAGTGTGCATGCAGTGCATGTAGGTTCCACATGCTAAACTGGAAAACTAAAGCCATGCGGTCTTGCCTGTGTGAGGATGATGGTCTCAGTCATCTCTCATTACGTGCTGCTGTGTCAGAGAAAATGTAACTACGCTTTTCACTGTGGCAGATTTATTTGAATTTTTTTTTATTCTTTTCCACACTCTGGGCGTATAGGACCACTGTAATTTTACACCATCCAGCACAAACACAGCATTCATACAAATTGCACTTCTCTCAGAGCGGGGAGCTGTCCACCCATCATGGCAATGTCAAGCTTTTCCCATTATGCTCCAGAGTGGAGACAAGTGGACGCGTTGTTATGCTAATGTGTGTTAATCAACTTCCTGCCTGAACGAGCACTTACCCTCTAACATTTTGCGGATATCAGAGCAACAGCAGACATGCAAATATTTCTTCTGCCGGCCGCCTGATAGAAGCAGAGAAAAACGATCATGGTGGCATTTCATACATGATCGCTCAGACGCGGGGTTGGGACGGGTTGATAAATGAGGCTGAATGTGTGTACGCGCTGTTCTTCTTCTACCAGAAATCGGCATGTAAAGGCACGTGGGCTAACATCCGTGTCTAAACACACATACCCACAGGTGCACAGATAGCCACACATGCGTTGTCTTTCTTGTTTCTCTCATCTTTGTCTTTCTTGTTAAGTTGCATGTCCATACCGAGGCAACATCTTAAATCCGTGCTGTGTGACTTGGCCGGGATACAGCTGACGAAGCGAGTATTAAATTTGGTTTGAAACGAAATTATTAGAAGATTTCATATCCAGTGTTAAATGACCCAGCCTCTGATCACTCCCATTTTGTTTTACACCAGAATATGAAGTGGAATATTTGGTGGTAGTTCGCATCTGCGCTGAGCTGCTTCACACTTACACACAGACACACAAACTGAGTAAGTTTCTCCCAAAGCTAAGACGCTCCGCACCTGCTCTGCAAAGGTAGAAGTTAAGCCGTGTTGTGTTTGCAAGTGCGCTGAAGGTGACGAGGGATGTATCCGCCACTTTATTTATGCTTCACACTGTCACTCACTGTTAAATCCGCCATCCTCCCCTGGGCCTAGGTGTGTGTGTGTGTGTGTTTTTTTTTACTTTCTTATTTTTTAAGAAGGAGGGGAGGTGGTGCAATCACAATTCCAATTTGATTTGGACGCTTTGCTTGACATGAGAAATCACATTTCACTGTGACAGCTGCACACTGGCATGGTTCTGGGCTATATGACTTCTACATACAGTTTGACTTGCTCGATGAGGCTGACTGGGATGAATTATTGCATGAGGGTTTTTATGCTCTTTTTAGAATCAAATACCTTTTTCAGTACCCTTCTGTGCTCGGTGACATGAAAGCTGCCCCGCAGCACTACAATGTGTAATGTTTCCCATATATCTCATACATTTTTCATTCATTTATATGTCCACCACAAATGGATTTTTTTTTTTAACTTTTGCATCTGCACCTGCAACTCTGCTGATTCTTAAACTTCTAAAACTGCAATGATTGATTGTGTCTCTACAGCAGTTTGTATAGCACCGACAATAGACTGTAGAAACAAAGGACGTCCTGGTGCATTCATGTGCACCTTGTAAACACTGAAATCTTTACTCCGATCACCATGCCAGTGTTAAAATAGAAAAGTTTCTGTTTTTGGCCTTTGTTGAAAGCACATCTGTCATTACGTTATTGTGCTTTCACTACAGCATTCTTTAATAATCACAAAGCAATAGATTGCAATCTTAAAATGTCCATAAAATAATCAAATAAAATTGTAAGCAGCTGTGTTTGCAGCATAATCTTGTAAAAATAGAGTTATATTTGTACTCGAGGCATCTCCGTGATTATGGTCCATGTCGTTTTACTGCAGCAGTTTTAATAAAAAAAAAAAAGTGAAAGAACATCTCATTCATTTCTACACAGGCGTATTTTTAAAAACCTCATTTTTATCAGCAAACTCAGAGTGCTCTGAAAAGATGTCAGAGGGATGGAAAAAATGGTTGGATGTGACTGCACTCTGTAAAAAAGTGCAAAAAGTATATGATCTCATTTCAAAAGCTCTTAACTTTACAGTGGGAATTTAGAGGGCTGGGTTAGGAGACCCGAGAAGGCCTGTATTCACATCCAGTGGAACACATTGTTCAGCTGCTGGGTGATGGTGAGATAGGCACAATTGTGTTAGAGCTGCCAGAGCAAACAAAACCATGCCTTCAGGAAAAGAGCGGGTGGCAGGTTTTTGTTTGTGAAAGGCTACCAACCATGGCAGGAAAGAAAAAGGCGAGTTAAAAAAAAAAAAAAAAAAAACTTGCTGAACTGATAGGAAACAACAGATAATAAAGCAGAAAGAAAGTTTGCACAGAAACAAAAGTCAATGTATTACAAAGCAAGGGAGAAGAGCTATATTTCTCTCAGCAAATCAAGTCATTCCTTTGGAATCATTAATCAGTGGTAGAGATTGACAGTATATTTGTTATAGTTGCATTATAAACATCACTCATCCATAATTAACTGCTGAAATCTAATATATAGAGGATGGAAGAGGCTTTTACCGTAAATGCTTTGTCTCTGTTGGGCTACTAAAAGACCTCACACATGCTTCTTTCCCATCTCTGCTATTTCCATTTCTTAATCAAGGCGGCTAATGTGCTATTAATTCCTTCCCACCTGTGTGAACAATGCTCTACTGTAGTGCATGTCCTGCCCCCCCCCTTGCCCTTTTGTTGATCTGCCACACTGCAGATACTGGGTGACTTATGGGTTTTACTCAGAGAGCTCAAATACACAAACACGCACTGTCTTTCCTCTTAGGTATTGACAACTGTGATGTCTGTGGGTTAACGAGCCGTGTCCCTGAAAAGGATTAAACCTTAAAAGAATGAGGAATGCAATGAGTAAAAAAAACATGCTCGGAGATGCAAGGAGGGTCGGGAAGAGGTCTATTGTGGTGCTGCAGCTCAATAAAATCTTTTGTGGAGCTGCTCTTGTAAGAGCACGTGAAAGGCAGCATGGTCACATCAGGCTAACATGATCTGGCGGAAAAGGCCGACCTGCACAGTTTGTTTCTGGTTCTGAGGTAACTATTATGCATACCATGCCCCAGCCTTGACAAAGACTATTGTAGAAGAATGGCCTTGGTTAACAACAAAACCTCAGAGTATCCAAGACTATATGTGAAGTGCCACAAAGTAGGGATACGAGTAAATAAAAAAACAATGGGAAGGAGCTCTGGGTGAAAAGTAGAGAATATTAAACATTAAAAAAATGTCATTTATATTTACACATTTACATTTCATTAACATTAAATATTTCATTTACCAAACAAATTTTTACAGCATTTTTACTACAATAGCCAATGATTTAAGTAAGTTAAGCAGCTTACAAATATAAATGCTTTGGCTCACTTTTTATTCATTCCATTTGTGTTGTCTCTTGCCATTGTAAGCTGTTTTTATACGGCCTTGCAACATTCTGGCTGGTATAGGTGTTTCTCATTTTTTTCACTCACCATACAATACCATCTGCAAAGAAATCCACAAAAGCCTTTGTATGCACAAGTTTGGTAGGTCACCTTTGTATAATTGTAAAATCGAATGACAAGAAAGCAAGCAGGAAAACAAACCAAGTTGTCTTACACCACCTAAAATGAGAGAAGTAATCTTTTTTTTCCCCAGCCCTACTGTAGTTCTTTGTACTCTGAAGTTTCAGGCACACAGATTCTCATAATTGGCCATCCAGCTCCAATTCATTCCAACAGTTTGTTTACTTCTCCATAACTGTTGTGTGTTCAAAGACGATAAATTTAGCCAACTCTTTGAGCAGCATTCTCATGTGACTTGTGTGTTGAAGTACCAGAAAAAAACACCCTTTTTTTTCATGGTTATCTTCATTAATCCGTAACTAGTGCTGCACATTGTGTACACAGTTACTTTAATTTGAAAGCAGCTTTGTGCATGAAAAAAAAGAATAAAATAAATTAAGCTTTGTATTTTTGGAAGTTAACACAATAGATGTATTTTTGTAGAGTTTAAAACAATGATGGATTTTCTCTGCCTGTGAATAAACAAAAGCAAAAGTCAACACTGATTAACTCTTCATTTGGAAGGAAACATTATTGTCTTGCAAGATAAGGAAGGTCATATGTCACTTTCACACAAAGGCTGACAGTGAGGGTGTGAAGGTGTGAGAACATCACGGATTGCTGGACCAGTCATTGTCAGTTGACATTCTTTTATTACAAATTAAAATTCTTCACAGCTAAGTAGGACCAACAGTAGGGTGTTACGATTATATATTATATTATATATTATATACGATTGTGAGAGAATTCTTGTACCAACACGTCGCTGTGTTTCATTACCAATGCTTTTCCTCACTTCATTTGTTAAAATGAATTCATTAACTGAATTTACTTTTAGTTTATTAAAAAATTCAGCGTAGTATTCAAGTAGTTTGATCTGAAGTGTTAAAAACACAGCACATTAATTGGACCAGTATCATGACTAAACTTGGATCACCATGTGTCAGGTGGATCAGGTAAATGGTGTCAGTCAGAGCTGTATGAAAAGAAATATGTAAGGAACATACAGAGAGACATAGACAGAGATTCATTTCATTACATAAAGACAAGGTGTAGCTGGTGAAAAAGGTTTGCTCATTTCTCCACAAAGTTAGCTATGTATACGAAGTCTTAGCCAATGCTAACAGCGAAACAAAGATGTTACATTAATTGAGATGACCTTGAGTAGTATCTGAGAGGAGAATTGATATCAGTATGTCGGGTCAGAGCTGTATGAAAGGGAAGTTCATGGGGCTGCACGAACAGAAGCCGCCACTTCAGTAAGCAGCTGCATTTTCTGGCCTCATCACTCAGGAATGACCAGAATCTGAGCCGCTTCTTGTTCTGCCTGTTTAGACTAAAAAGCTCAAAGAAAAAGAGTTGGAGCATGAAGACCTTAGTATCCCTCCCCACTCCGCTCTGACCTCCATCCATCTATCTTTTCTCCCTCCTCCCACTCTGCACATGACTGGGCTGTGCCGCCATAGCAACTACTTCACCTCAGTGCTCCCTCACTTGTGTGGACAGAAGAAATCATTTTTGCAGCGGCGGCATGGAGCACAAGGAGCCCCAAGCTCGACCTGCTGAACCTGACCTCTCCCATCGCTCCCATCAAGCTTAATGGGAGGCATGCTTGAAATGTGGTGTCATGACATTTGGAGTGGTGTAGCTTTATTCATGTTTTTCAACAACCTTTGTTCACAGCCATCTGTTTTTAGGTATTTATACACAGGAGAAGCAACGATGTCTAACCACAGTCTACTTCAGGGTACCTGTAAACTCTGGGATAATAGGAATATGTGCTGCATATTTTATTTGACTTTTCTCCCCCTTCTCCTACCTACACCAGTGATCAAAGGCCTCACAACAAGTGATTTAAGACATCAGATAAAGGTGTGCCTCCCACAAGCACTTTCAGGCTTTTTTTCCCTTGCTGGGTATTTCTATGATCTCAGACTTTTTTGACGCCCTGTGACTATAACCGCTCTGCTGGAACATTTAAGGATCGCTGTGCACAAGCGTCTCTGCTCAAGTTAAGGGAGCGCTTGCTTCATCTGCACAGTGTGGCACAATCAAGCTCCAAACCGGGAGCGCTCAGGACAAAAGCTCTCACTGCCGACGAACACCTGTTGTGAATGATTCAAGCTGTCTTTGCCTTCAAATGAGTCGTGTGGTGATACAGTATCAAGGATACTGAAGTGTGTTGCCTCTGTGTATTGCAGCGTGGGGGTCAGAAGGTGTGACTGCCCTGTATGGAGAGACCATTACCATACCATGCAACGGTGGAGCTACACCTCCGCAAGATCTCATGTTCATCAAATGGAAATACGTAAGTAGATACTGGGTCACAATGTTGCCTGTGAAGTTGAGGTTCACATCCACTGATATGAGAGAGGAAAAAGACAACGATATGAAAAGATTTGCCTTATCTTTGGTGTGATTACTGGTTGTCACATCAATTTCTACACTCATTTTTATCCAAGATTCAAGGGAAGCCAAACAACTTCTGCACATTGTCAAGCTTCTGATTTTTGAAGTATGAAAAATACTTACTACTACACAATACACGTGTCAGTTTCATACTATAGAAATAGGAATGGAAGATAAATAAAAGGATAGAATGGGATCAGCATTGTTGCGAAATGTGGAAATCTGTTAATAGATAATAATCTGTTAATATATATATATATATATATATATATATATATATATATATATATATATATATATATATATATATATATATATATATATATATATATATATATATATATATATATATGTATACGTATATATAAGAAATAGCTATTGTCAGAAAATGGTATACAGTACACAATCAAAAAAATAATGTCAGATTCACCGAGATGCACTGAAAGTAAAGGAGATCCAAAACACATGTCATTTTTTCTTCTTTTCAGGTAAATAAGTACAAACATCATTCTCTGTGCCAGACATAATGTAGATGATTGTAGAAAATAAAACCAATCTCATACTGGATATCTGTAAATAGGCATTTTATTATTTTTATTTTTGCCAAAGGGAGATTTTTTGAGAAAGTTCATTGTTTTTATTCTATGTAAAAAAAGGTAAATACAATAAGAACATCCATCCCTCTTCATCTACAGACTGGAGGGTAATAAAGGTATTCATTCCTTGTGTTAACCTTATTGTATTCAGTTTCCTTCGTAATAAAGTCTGAAATTTGTTTGTTTGTTGAATTGAGGAAGAAAAACACAGAAATTAAATGTAAAAACACATCTTTGAATCTTGATTTTCTTTTAGCATCTAGATACAAACAAACACAGTTCTTCATACACACAGACACCACCCTTGGACATTCATATTAATACAAACACAACAAGAACAGCCCAAGCATCAGATGAGCACATTTTGTTTGAATGGCCTTCAAAACTTAATAATGAAAGAAATGCCTCTAGAAAAGCCCCTAGTGGAAATCAGTGAACTAGGATGTATCTGTTCTTTAGGGCAAACAGGAGAAAATGGCTCAGTCATCTTTAAAATAGTAAAAAAGTACAACTTTGAAGCTAGGGCTTCATTTTAAAAGCCTTAAAAATAGAGCAGAGTACTTTTATGCTGTAATGGCCATGGGGTCATAAAAGATGTTTTATGAGTTTACATTGTGACATTTTATTCCATTGGATTTGTGTATTGGTATTTTTGCGACACATAGACACACATACACATGCACATTTATTTCTTAATATACACACACCACATTTAGACATCTATACCTACAGATACAACTCATTGAAGCTGTACTATAATAGAGGGTTATAGACCCTAGTGGAAACCAAGAAGATAACATGCATTTGGTCCAAAGAGTTACAAATGAGAAATGGAAAATCAAATGCTTATATCCTTTGTGAAGCTGCACTGTTAAGACTGTTTGCAGTGTGCAGTCAGTGTACACTCACCCCGAGACTATGAGAGAACTATTTTTATCCCTCTTATGGATACAGGTGTTGAGGAAATGCTTGAGATGCTTGTGTGCAGGATTTGTTTAAACGCCTGTGTCCGTAGTAATCCATGAAAACAAATTTAAATTATCTTTCCTTGTCTATATAATCTCAATCTAAAATGCGGAGTTGAATCCTCATAAACCCCAGTGTAATTAGACAACATATAAGGAACGGATTAAGGAACAGCAATGTACAGATTTAATCTTCTTGTATCTTTCCTCTCTGTCCTTTCACACTTCAGGAGAAAGACGACGGCACTGCTGGCGACCTGCTGCTCAAACAGGCACACAAGAACGAAGCCGTAGTCCAGGCGACCGATGATTACGCCCAGCGGGTCAGCATCAATGACCAGTTCAGCCTGCTCATCACCCAAGCCTCGCTCAAAGATCAAAAGATCTTCACCTGCATGGTGGTGTCAGGCTCCAACCTCATGGAGTATCCCATCTATGTCTCTGTTTACAGTAAGCTTCATGTTGTTATTCTCTCTTGTTATCCTAACTCATCAGCTTTACAGGATATCATCTGTTAACCCATTGGAGCCTTTAAGTCATTTTGTACTTAAAATAAAAAATCTAAATGGTACTCATACAGCTTTTTTCCCAAAATGACATGATAGTAGACATTTTAGGTTAACGTTTTAAGCAAATAATTTAAATTTCCTTGTGCTTCCTGTCATATGACTTCATCAACTTCTTGCTCCTTCTTCCTGAGAACATGGAGAAGACAAACCCACCCACAAAGAGTTATTTTATTTAGATTATTTTCAATCCTGACATGTATATTTGTTAATGGGAATATTTGTACAAACAGCAACTATAATAGCCATTATAGCCATTATAGTATAGTATAGTGTATAGTACAAAATGAAAAAATAGATACATAACATGATTGTTAGTGACTCAACGGATATAATAATATGCATAAAATATTTGCAGTAATCTGCAGTTGGTGAGCATGCTGTCGATGGTGGAGTGCAGGTCTTTAAAGCTTTGTTTGTTGCCATAGTAATATAATGGAAAAATCTGCAATTTAATATTAATATATATACATAATTATCCCCTCCTCTCCATTAGGAGTGAGGGATGTAGATAAAGAGAGAGGGAAAGTCAATGGAGGCAGCAGGGGAGGTCCTGGTGAAAGTGTTTGGAGGTGTTTCCTCCTCTCTGATTGACTGTCCATCTTGATCTAGCTTGTTTTGCCAGCGTTTTATCGTCCTGCATCTGCTAGAGAGGCCGTAGAGAGCCTGGTGATGCTAGGTTAGCTGCTGAAGGTGACCAGCAGAAGTGTTTTGACTGTGTTCAGATGTGGACACTGTGACATTTATCATTACCTAGCCTCTTCTCCGTGCTCAGAGAAAATACAGACCAAAATGACTGCCAGGTAACCAGTTTCACTTTGTTGAAGAGATTTTTTCTCACATTGGATTTTTTTTCCCCCCAACAGAGGTCAAAACAAGAAAAACTCAGAACAATTGGAGGTAGATTTGTTAACAGACAG
This sequence comes from Lepturacanthus savala, assembly GCA_030544235.1. Lineage (NCBI taxonomy): Eukaryota > Metazoa > Chordata > Actinopteri > Scombriformes > Trichiuridae > Lepturacanthus > Lepturacanthus savala. The sequence continues at coordinate 16,110,697 of CM060479.1, read as the reverse complement.
CTTGGTTTGAAGGAGGAAGGAGGTTGAGTACAGGGGTTAGTGGACTCATTTGTTCAGTGCTGTGGCTCAAACCACCGGCAGCTTAAGCTGCAAGACAAAGGAGTTGGTGGATTTTTAGTAAATCACCGTTCTAAATCTATTTCCATTCAGGGGTGAGCGTGCACACCATTCAGGGCTATTCGTACCTGGGAGTTTCCACACTGCACTGGGCCAAGAATATCAATGCTGTGTAGAGTAGGGTTGGTGCAGGTATGGGCTAACCTTGGCCTTAGCCTCAACCCTAGCCATAGCCTTCACGTTACCTTAACCTTAACATCAACCGCACATGTGAGATGCACATGTTTGACCCTCTGGCCAATCTATGACCCTAATCCAATATAGCATCAACCTACAAGAAGGGCCAGAGCTGTCCTTACCTTCTTCCTTCATGTGGAAAATAGAGCCGAGACCTTTAATCTCTAAATGACCTGATACACCCTTGAGACGCGTAGCTCATGCTGTGGCTGTCCTGACCTGTTAACATGGCTCTGAAATGAAAAGCAAGAGGTTCCGCGACACAAGGCATCCCAGGTGTGTCTCTCCTCTAATCCATCTGTTCACTCTTCATGCACAAGAGAGACAGCTACCACCTTGGTGCACTGTGGAACACCACAGGACATCTTTCCTGCTGGTGACCCCCTCTCCCGCTGGATGACATTGACCTATGGGACTATTCTTCCATTCAGACTAATCATTAGACACTTTATTTTCACCATGGCATTTACTGATACATACGGGTGCATCTCAAATGATTAGAATATTGTCAAAAAGTTCAATATTTTTTGTCACTCATTTCAGAAAGTGAAATTCATATATTATTTATATTCATTGCGCATAGAATGAATTATTTCAAGCCTTTATTTCTTGTAATTATGAGGATTATGGCTTAAAGATAATGAAACCAAAAACTTTTCACAATATTCTAATTATTTGAGATGCACCAGTAGTTTCATATTTTAATATTTCAATTTATTTATTATATATACTGTACATATATATATATTTGTCTCTACCTGGTGATATGTTATATTCACCTGTTGCAAATTAATTTCCATCAAGATCAATAAAGCAATATCTTATCATTAAAACTCATTGCCATCTACCCTGGATTTGTACCTTTTGTTTCCTCTCATACGGTCTTGAATTTGAAGTTCACTCCCCAAAACTGCCCATGTATCACCTGCTAATGGGCTTTGCAAACCCAAGCGTGAAATAGGACATGAAGAGACTAATGCAATAGGCCTTAGAGAGAGTATTAGGTTGTAGTTAACACGAGGCAAGTTGAAATGATGTCCTACAGCTTGAATATTAGCAATGCAATAAGTTTGAAGCTAAGCATTTAGATGAACTGAGCTGTCTACCTGCCAGTTGCTGAACATTATGTTGTAGTGATATGTTTCTGTGTTTGTTCCCACTGTGACCCTCGCTTCTGTTGATGAGATCTGAAAGTATTGGCAGTGTGGAAAAAAAGAAGGAAATCTAAATGCAGGTAATTGGTTCCAGAAACCGATTCTCTCATTTTGTGTTTGCAGAGGCACCCTCATCCGTAGAGATCATGGACAAGTCTGCGGTCTTGCAGAAGGACAAACCAACAACGGTGAGATTTACAACTTCATTTAGCGTAGTGTGCAGTGGAAGTGTGACGCTGTCCCATTAGAACCTGTAATTTCTGCACAGTTAACGTGTGTTTAGTCTGGAAGTCATTGTTTCGGTACCGCAGAGTTCACCACTGAATGTAAATAGTTAATAGTTAATTTATCCACTCTGGGAACTGCCGTTCATCTATTTAATTGAGCTTGAGCATTTCTTATTTTCAGTAGCAATCTGCATGTGATATAAAAACCAGTTGAGAAAAAGCATTGCATGAGTGGCTCCTGTGGTCCCTGGCTGAGGCACACTGGAAGCCGACATGCTGGATAATTTACACAGTTGTCCAAGCAGCTCGGGGCATTAAATGAAGTCAAGAACAGAGGAAAAATAAAAAAAAGATGAAAACAAGCTGTTTTACAAGACTTTACTCGTTTGTACTTTCATCCTATGTACAGTTATGTAACGGTTCATTTTCAAAGCATGACAGTCAGTTAATTCATTACCTTCAGGTTGCTACTGGTTTGTATTTGGACCAGCATGGTAGCATACAAACATGTTACTTTACTGTCATATGATGCTGTAACTGCGGGACTGTTTTGAAGAACTCTCACACTTTTTTATTTAAGGACACTCTGACAATTGTCTTAAAAGTCAGCCTAATGGTAAATAAACTGTAGCACATGTATTAACATTAATGGAACGACCGTTATAAAACCTAGTAAACATTTAAAGTGTAATAAAGTTTTACAAAACACGTACTCACCAATAACTAATTGTTTTAAATATCATAAGCAACTTATGAATCATTAAAATAATGTGCATAGATGGTTTACACATGATTTATTAACCATTAACTAACCGCAAACTGACAATTAACTAAAGTTTATTTATAAAGTGTTACCATGAATTTTCTATCTAGAAAAAAGGCAGTTCAACAGTAAAAAAACAATTTGTATTTAATAGGATAAAATATACAACCACCATTGTGGTATTTAAGTAGATGCTCCTTGATGTAAAAAAATAATTAAAGACCATCTGTTTCTCCAGTGCTACATAATGTAAACTAATAACATAAAAAGAAGACTTTTTTTGTAAGTGTGCACATCTGACCGCGATGCTGGATGTCTTCGGGTTTGCCTAAATGCAGGAATCTCTAAATGGGAGATTTGCCTTGTTCAGCAGAAGTAAACTGAATATTTTCTTCACCATGTGAATGTAAATATAGACATCAGTTGTTTTTCGTAATTATCCTGCTGGCTAATTAGCTGTACAACAAAAAAATCCTAGATCAAAAAGTAGCTAATAGGAGACTTCTGTGACTTTAGGAGATGATGTATGCATGTTTCAGACAACTTTTTCGACGAGTTATGATACAGTATATTAATTATTACTCAGTTTCATAATTGTGCCAGGCAGAGTTGTATTCAATTGATTATTGATTCAGCTGCAGTGAAAGTAGCACTTTTGAATTTAGTATTAATATGTGTTAATCTTGCTATTTAAACACTGACATGCAAAACCACAGCTAATGTCATAATGTGACAGCAAGTATATGTGGGCTTTAAGTATAATGCATACATTTTAATCCAAGCCTATTTCTACTCTTCTTATTTCATTCCCTGAAACACACACACACACACACACAACAAACTTTTGAAAGAGCTGTGGGCAGCACATTCACAGCGGTCATCTGCCTCCTCGCTCTAGCAAGCGGTGCACATTTCTTCCTCCACATGAAGCATACACACATGTATTATGGATCAAGTGAGTACCACTGCCTTTTATTGGTATTCCCACCTAAAAATTCAGGTGCTATTGAACAGCGTTATGCATGTTGTAGTGGAGAGAGAGACAGAGAGAGAAAGAGAGAAGGAATATCAGAAAAAAGTGTGAGTGGAGCAGAGGGATTTCAGTTTTGATAACTTGTGAGAGGGATGATGGAGAGACGGGTTGCTTCATACTCAAGTGGAATTCCAAATTAGAGGAAAGTGTCATATTGAGTGGTGGAGAACTCAGCAACCCTTGAACTGTCTGAGCCGTCAGCGGTCACATTTTCATTTGGCTGCAAAATCAGGTCCCAAACTGAGCCATGCTCTAGAATTCAAGTGTTAATGTCAGACACTTAAATAAATGAAAAACCATATACTGTAGCTACCGAGCTTTTGTTCCTGAAGAGCAACATCAAGGCTGGTAGTGCCAACAGTTTCTGAAGGACAGATTGAGCTAGATATCAGCATTGTGACATGCTATACTTAAAATTGAAAGGACAGCAACAGTTCACCTCAAAATCACATATTTATACAGTAAGTCTAACCTGACTCTGTTTTGCCCTCATTTGCTAAATTACATGAAATATGGAGCTGAAACTGTTAGTCAAATTACAGTCTGGATAAAATGTTAAACGTTAAGGTCATTTTCAGATAAAAATACCACTCTTATGCTCTTTAAATGCCATGGCTTGCATATCGTTGTAAACATGCAATTTGAAGAAATAGGAAATGTGAAGCAATGTCATTTTTCTCAAGTCGTAAGTTAATGTATAGTAGCATTTATAAGCACTATAAGTGGTTCATGGTACTCTAATGTACTTCTAAGCAAGTAAGGACATTTAATTATTATAAATATACAGTATTCACCATTCATTGGTACCCACAGGAGAAGACAAATAAATAGATAACTGCTTATAATATATGTAGTAAATGTTAAAGTGAAGAAGAACAAGTTATTAATTGAATACCTTAATAAATAATAAAAAGTCATCTTAAAATAAAAGTTGTTTGCAAACCTAGATTACTGATAGGAGTCTGCCATGAAGACATAATGACCACAAAATTTAAATTTTGTATGAGCCTCACCAACATGCTGTTACTTGAACATCTTTGATCACAAAGTGTGTGTGTGGTGTGTGTGTGTATGTGTGTTTGTGTGTGCATACACGCACATGTGATGGATCATGCCATACATCCATGGAACTAATGTGTGGATCTGATTCTCTGCGTATGTACAACCAGTGCCAACACAGTAATTGTTTCTTCTCGCTTTTTTTCTGGAGCATCACCAGATAAAATGATATGATAAAGACCTGAATCATCTGTTCTGATGGAAAGATAAATCTTTAGATTCGTTATTTGTCCCCACTTATATAGTTATTTGTCCCCATGTGCAGGCCTCTCACATGGACCTCAAATGACTAACTGCAGAGTACCAAGACTGGTTGTTGGCATGAGCGTGTAGTACTCTGACTGTAAAACATGAAATGATGTTCATCAATCAATTAACTTACAGAAATCACCACGAGTTGGTTGCCACAAAAGACAGAAATATCAGATATGTTTTATGAAAAACACAACTAAAGCACCAACTAATGAATGCATGAACAGAAGTAACCTGATGCGTTGGACAAGAATAAGAACATTTTATTATTTTAAGTATATGCATCACCTTAAAAAATCAATGTTTGTCTGCAGCATAAAAATATGTGCTAACAATATCCCTGTTGCAAAAGCTAACAGGAACAAGATGGAAACAAACATCCTGCAACAGACACCAGACTCTTGTTTGTGGCCAATAGACCTTTTTTATTGTCAGCCACACTGACATGACATAGTAGACAAACACAGGTGTTGCCTGTGATACTAAATAAGGTTAGAATAGCAGAGCCCTTCCAGTGAGCTAACATGCACAAAAGCAGAACCCTGACTCTTGTTTGACCTGAGTGGAGCCTTAATTTATATCATTCATAATACCTATATTTACCTACTATTTCATGTCAATATCACTGCCATGAAAATGGTCTGTTGACAGAAACACTATAAGAAAACACCTGAAATTGAAATAATTTGACACTTTTAGATTTACTGAATCATTGATATGTCATCAGCATAGATTAGAGGCAGATGATGTAAATGCAAATGCCCCGTTAGAGTGTTGTAAGACGTCTCCCGACAGGATCCACAGAAACAGATGTGCTGCTGATGAGCATTTTTAAACAACATTGAGTACATCCAGCACACAGTTACAAAAATTAGAGAAGGGAGGAGATGATGTAGATTTAGTGTTTTGCAGTGAACGGAATAGGGAAAGAGTGGATCTGAATAAAGCAGAAGAGATAAACATTGTGCTTGGACAGCAGCCCACTTTCTGAACTGGTAAGTCATTTAAATGGAGCTCTGCTCCTGGACCTACAGTATGTTAAAAGCTCTTTGTGGACTGTAGGACGATGGATGGTTACTGAGGGATTTTTCGTTATCTGACTCAGACAGCACATTCATTCATATATCTTCTCTCCTCCTGTGGTCAAGTTAAACAGCATTGCATTCTCCGGCTTTCCCCATTAGATCAGACCATCCGGTACGCTAGGCAAAATGTTGTTTTCTTTTGTTTGAAATAAAGGATATAGTGCGCAACCGCACAACTGACACTATGGAATTTAAGCCGTTGTAATTTGTCAAAAGAGAGACGCTTAAGAGACTCTTGGATTTCTCTGGCCAACAAAAAAGCTACAGTATGCACTGACTCACAAACACACACACACATGCACACGCACACTTCTCTTTTAAAGGTGCAATAACCTCCTGACTTTTCCTGGTCCACATCATTATAATGATCACATACTTGCAGGGATTTCACTGGGTTACTGCTGTTCTCCTGCTCAGTAATGGACGACAATGTTACAAGAGAGCGACTGGTGTTTAAAAAAAAACATACAAAGCTGAAAAGCCTCAAGCTGACAAAAGTAAATGCCAAAGCAGTATAATTATCCTGGTATTCAGCATGGTGATGTATTACCTCTTTACACAGCCTTCCTGCTTGATGTCTGCTTTCATTAACTATGTGACCCGTCACTTTTGATAATGGTATGTTTGATAATGTTCATTTTGTACTGTTAACTCATAGAGGAGCCAAGAATCAGCTGGTACCAGCCAGTATGTTTATCTGATGTGACGGATCATAATCATCAATAAACAAGCGAGTAAATATGTTTATGCAACATTTCCGAGCATGTAACACGGCACACATGGTGCTGTGTGGCATCACAGCATCAGGGACAGCGGTCCCAATCAGATAAGTGTATGCTCCACCATTTATCATTCAGTCACCATGAGTAGACACAGTATCCTCCTTTGTGATAGCCCCAGAACTAATGTGTGGATCTGATTCTGTGTGAGTACAACGAGTGGTGACACAGACTCAGGTAAATGATATCTTCTCACCGCTTTTCTTGCTGAATCTGATACAACGAAGATCTGAATAACCTGTTCTCCTGGAAAGATAAACCTTTCGCTTGTTTATTTGTCCTCCCTCACATGGTTATTCGTCCCCATGTGTGGGCCTCTCACATGAACCGATTTAAAGGTCACACATTTTACACTTTTCCTGGGTTTTATTAGAAGTTGTGATATAACACAACAAGATAGATTTTGTGGTTTTAAGTACCAAAAATAAATTTTACATCTCCTCCCTCCAGCTTCTCTCTGGAGCTGTAAAAAAGAACGGGTTGTTTTTTGCCTGTCTCATCAATATTAATAAGCCTCTCTTCTGATTGGCTGATTTGATTGGCTTTGAATGGGGGTGGGTGGGCGAGGACTGGTGGGGAATATTGATAGAATGACTGCTTCTGCTCGTATTTCCCGAGGGAATACTCAAAGGCACGTTTGTGGTGAGTCTCATTCAGGATGTGAAGGCAGGGGGTTTGGTGAAGGAATGTTCTTATGACTCACTTTATCTGGTTCACACACAGGTTATGGTAGATATGAGCCACCGTTGCTGACCTTCGTTCCTAAAGATGTAACAGCGAGACGGCATGCTTATGAAAACAAAAACTAATTCATTCCTGAATGAGATAGTTGTTTGTCTTTTCTGGTCTGCGTCCAACATTCTCCTGTTAATGTTGGAAAGCAGACGTTATATTATACAACCACAAGACAGAGACTCGAGGGCGTCACTGAAATGGGTTTCAGATTAAAGCCTGCCCTAATACTCTATCGCAGACAGTTGATGGCGATGGAAGCAGATTAAATTAAATAAATGTGTCTGTCAGGTGTGTGTTTTCTGTTTTCACGTGGCCTGTCCTGTTCTGTTCAGGTGGGAACGTGTGTTGCGACATCAGCAAACCCTGCAGCTACTATCACCTGGAAGAAGAATGGAAAACCCCTGGTAGCTGATGGGAAAGGTAACGCGACTCATGCTTCTGCTGACACATCCAGAATCTATCAGCAGTCATGCCACACAAGGTGCTGTCATACTGCGATGTCTCTGGGGAACAGCAAGTGTTTCTGTACAGGGGAGTGACAGTAGTGCATCATATTTACCCGTGAAACCGGTTTTGACAATAGACAATAGAAATATCACATTCACTGTTGTTCTTTTGTCACATAAGGTGACACTAATATGATGCAGCACCTGTTTTTTTCTTTTTTTTAATATGATCGACTCATAGATCAAACTGTAACCTCGAACAATAAACGGTATGTAAAACAATTAGAAGTTTGTTTGATGCTATCAGTGAATATGTGACAGCAAACACAATCTCACAAATGGTGCTGGAAGGCAATTTACACTTCAAGACCTTCCTAGAACTAGAACCGTCCATCATCTGGACTGGTTTGGTATAAAAAAAACAAGGTACAGGTACCTGAGGCTGAATACTCCACCTGTAGCTCACTCAGTATTAGACACACACACACACAAGGAATATTGTGAGAGACTCAGTGAATTTCATACATACTGTGTTGGTTTCACTTCAGAGATTTGGGGGATTGGGAGGCAACTGTAATGGGGTGACAGACACACCTCATTTTGTATTTTCCACGTAATGGTCTCACTGTGTACAGTGCGCCATACATATTGGAGTCAACAATATCCCTAACTTATTGTGAGTAGTATATATCAATATGTAAGTGTGCTTGTGTTTGTGTTTGTGTTTGCATGCGTTTGTGTGTGTGTGTGTGGTTGACATCTATCTACCTGTCCATTCCTTCCTTTTGCAGCCATTGTGATCACTCCCAGCATGAAACTGGATCCAGCCACAGGTCTCTCCACCACCTCCTCTATCCTACAGTATGTTGCCACCAGGGAGGATGTCGACGCGGTCTTTATGTGTGTGTCCATGCACGAGCTGGGCAATAAGGAGGCTGCGATGGAACCCCTTCCAATACATTGTGAGTGGAATACAGCGCCCCCATCAGGCTCCAAATCTATATCACACCTTCTGTTTCCTCCCTCATACGCCAGGTTGTCATCAGCTGCAGCGTGTCGGTTCGATTAAAGACTTCAGCAAAGTTCAGGCAGCCTCCTCATTCTCCCAAACAGCAATAAGGGAATTGAGCCCCCTTTCATAATATTGGACTGGAAAGATTTCCTGGTCACCCTCAGGATCGAGGAGGCATGAAATTAGATAATGAGAAGCACCCAAAGGCACCTAACACAGACAGCCCAGGGCCATCACATCTGCCACTTATTTGTGAAAGACTGGGCTGAAATAGAAAACACCTGTCTGTCCTGAGACTAAATATATTGTTTGTTTACGCAGTAAAGTGCTTCAACAGATCCTCATGAGAAAAACAGTGTTACAATTTTCCTTTGTTTTTATATTTTTATTAACATTCCGCTGTAGAACAAGATTGAGCTGTGTCCATGACCATTTGCATGTCCTTGATCGAGACATTGAAGTAATTGAAGTTCACTCACAGCCAACACTCCAGCCAGAGCGCCAGCTGAATGTCTAAAATGTACAAATGCAAAAAAGCATCCCAACAGACTTCCCTATAAATTATTCACATACGCACACACACACACACAAATGTACACACACACACGTACACACACACACACAGTGATTCGAGATAAGAATCTGTGATACAAGATAAGAATAAACTCTTCAAATGTCCTTCTGATCGATTTAGTTAAATAATGAGCAGAATAAGTTCAACTGAATGAACTAAATGATATGCTGAATGGAACACTGGACCGACTGCCTGACAGTAATGGCAACTGCACTGAGCTGTGACTTTCCAGATTAAATGCTGCAGATTGCTCTGATTAGCCAACTTTAGCAGAGAGAGCAGCCAATCAGGAGCAAATCTAACTGTGAGAAGCTTAATTCAGTTAGTATGAAACTGTCTCAATCAATGGGAACTTTTGAAATATGTTTATTTAGTTTGTTCATACACACAGTTGCTAAAATAACTACTATGTGTCACCACTTTTCTTAGTAATTTCTCAGTAAATATATTTTTAAAGGTGCTATGGACATCGAATTTGATGTTGTTAACAAGTAATCCATACAAAGTATGTGTGATAAAATATAATGACACAAGAAACCAGTCAGTCATTTTCTATACCTGCTTATTCCTCATTAGGAATGCATGTTTTTGGACTGTGGGAGACACGGGGAGAACACGCAAACTCCACACAGAAAGGTCCCAGACCCAGGAGGTCTTGAACCTGTGACCTTCTTGCTGTGAGGCAATAGCGCTAACCCCTGCGCCACTGTCGCCCCAAGAAAAATTATTAAACAAAAAAGTGAAATGTATTTAATTCTTTGTATGAAAGCCTTTGTTCGTAATGATAGCTTCAAGATGCCTCCTGTAAGGAGAAAATAGTCACATGCATTGGTCAGGTGTTATTTTTTACCCTTTCCGTCACACAAAAGTCTTCCAATTTTGGAGGTTCTAAAGTCGGCTTCTATGAACTCTGATCTTTAGTTCTTTTAGACTTTCTATTGAATTCAAGTCAGGTGATTTCTGGTCTGGTTCCATTCAAGCAGGGTTATTTTCTTTCTCTGAAACCAATTGAGAGTTTCTTTGGCTGTGTGTTTGGGATCATTGTGTTGCTGAAATGTACAGCCTCGTTTCATCTTCATCATCCTGGTTGATAGCAGCAGATTTTTAACAAGAATGTCTCAGTACATTTTTCCATTCATCTTTCTTTTCATTATATGAAGTTTGTCAGTACCGCATGCTGAAAACCAGCTCCACAATGATGTTCTCACTTCCAAACTTGCTATGATGTTTTTGTGGTGATGTACAGTGCCATCGAACCTCCAAACAAGGTGTGTATTAAGGCATCTAAATAGTAAGATGAGCAGACTATGTTCTCCCAGTATTTCACAGGCTTCTACAAATGTTGTGCAGCAAAATGTAAGTGCATTACTTATCCCTTTCTTTGAAACTGACGTTCTTTCTTCTTCCAGATTATGGCCTCAACAGTGCTCAGTAGAATTTTCAGAAGTTTGGAAATCCTTCTGTAACCAATGCCACCATTATATTTTACAGCAATGGGTTTGTGAGGGACGTGAAAGAGCTCTTTGCATTTACCCATCATGAGATGGTCAATTTTATTTGTATAGCCCAAAATCACAAACTCGCCTCATCGGGCTTTACAGTTTGTAAGAGCAACACAACATCCCATGTCCTTAGACCCTCACATTGTACCAGGACAAACTCCCTTCAAAAAAAAAAAATTTAACGGGGAATGTGTGACACCTTGGTAATGAGACACCTTTTTATAGGCCATCCATTGGCACCAGACCGGCTGATATTAATTTGCACTGACAAGGGACAGGTTGCTTTCTAATTACTGATAGATTTTAGCTGGTGTCTCAGCTTTCTGTGTCTGTTTGCACCTCCCTTTCTTCATGTGTTCAATACTTTTTCCCTGTGTCATTTCACATTATTACACATAACTTAATTTATGGGACATCTATGGTTGCTTGTGTGGATTACTTTGGTTGTTACAGACATGGACATTTCATGTGAATAACACCTTTAGAAATATATTTTCTGAGAAAAATGGGGATATCAGTCCCTCCAGGATCTTGTCAGGTTTTCTGTATGATTGTTGCTCTAGAAGACTAGGTGTCAATTCCCGTAATTCCCATCACTTCCTGTTTTTGCTGTTACCACAGCAACAGAAGATGGCAGCGCCCATATCTCACTCACCCAGGTAAACTTGCAGTATTTTACTAATGATGCATTTCAACTTTTAGCAGAGAAATCACAGCAAGTTTGAAAAATTTGTGGAATTTTGCACAATAAAGTGATTGCAAAATTGCAATTTCCTGGAGGGACTTGTATTTTTATTTAATTGCTATGTGTGAAATTCTGACCTCATGTGTAGACGTCTGGTTTATCCTGTCATGAGCTGAATTTAAATCACTTCCTGCATGAAAGAGGTATACAGAGCCCTATATTATTAAAGTGACACAAAGGAAACAAGTGTTGGGTTGTGGTTCTCTTCACCCTGTGAAAGGGCTGCAGGCTGTGCTGGGTTGAGATAGTTGCTGATTGAATACATTGAGGTGTGTGGGATCGAGCTACTTGTTATGGGAGGTTTATCACAAGGCTTTGGAAGCAGCATATATTGGGGTGGCACTGAACAATGTGTTGAGTTCTCTGATGTGGCTGGCTAAAGGGTTTTTCAGGATTTGAGGTTTTTTGGGAATTCCATCAATGCGCTCTTTGTGTTCCTGATCACATCCCTGCAGCTGGAGGCTAGGATCAATAAATCTTGCTCGACCACAACAGTAGCAAGTTCATAGCAGAATTTTCAATTTGTAAACTAGTGAGGTGTCTTTTTTCCAGTTTACTGTTGTTGTGTATTATGTATTGTATGTTGTGCTTGGTGGCGAGTTGGTTGTTGCTTGATTTGATCCACTGCAAAGATGATGTCTATATCAATTGGGAGTTTTGAAGCTGCTTTTTGTACCTTGCAGATCCGTCGGAGAAGGTTACCCTGGAGGTTATGCCCAAGGGGCCCATCGCAGAGGGAGACAACGTGACGCTGAGGTGTAACGCTGACGGCAACCCCCCACCCAGCTCCTTCTACTTCTACATCAAGGTTGGTCAGAACCCAAATTTCAAACTTAAAGAGAGCAGTGCTCTCTGTTATAATAGATTGTCATTGTGAATGCTTTACCATTTTCCACAAATTTGGATACCCTTTTTTTGCAAACTGGCCTGAATAGAAAATATATTATCCAAAAGGGAAATTACATTAAAATGAATACATGATTTATAATCTGATATGATAATATATACTTAATTAATCTGACTTTATATAAGGGTATTACATTTCAAATAAATAAGGGAGCCGATAAATTACTTTTTTTTTTTAAGAAATCACTCCTGTCTTTATCCCTTCTTCCTTTCTTTCTCATTTCCTGATTTATTTTTTTTTTCCCCAGAATGACCAAAGTTAATAGTTTCCTCCTCCTCTTCCCCTTCTCTCTCCTCCAGGACCAGAAAATGCTGGTAGAAAATTCGGACACCTACACTTTGACTGCGATCAGCCGAGAGGCTGCGGGTGCATACAAATGCTCTCTGGCTGACAATGAGAAAATCGAGGCCTCCACAAGCATCGTCGTTAACTGTGAGTACTCATGACATGCTTAGCATAGTGAAGTAGATAAAACCCCCAACTGTTGTCCTTGCGTTGTTTTTGCCTCCAGCCAACGAACGGCTGCTCCCCCAACAATTCTCCATGCTCCTTCCTCCTTGGCTGAAATTTCCTAACTTCATATAAACTGTATAACAAGGCACATTTATCCACTCTAAATAAAGTCATGGGAGCAGAGTAATGGTAATCAGATTTAAACTTTGACAGCCCAGCCTGGCAGGGAGGCAGAGCGTGGCGTGCCAGGCAGGGAGGAGGAGAACTAATTAGAAATTTCTGACATCGAGTGAGCAAAGTGACAAAGTGTTTAGGTGGGAGAGAAGCTCAGCCAACTGATAAGCTGTTTTTCCCTCCTACCATCTACCAGCACTCCCTCAAGTAATTACTCCCTTCTTCCCAGGTGTATGTTTCTGAGCCTTCAGTTCAAATGGGACCTATGATTGTAATAAAAAATCAGTCTGACACATTTTCCCTCCTCTACAATCCACACTGCAGCTTCAGTACATTTCAAACACATCTTAAACAAATAAGTGTGTTTTTTTTTTTCAGCTTCCTACTTTAAATTGAGTTTGTGACTGAGGAAAGGAAAACAATAGCTCTCTGAATTGGAAATTGTTTAAGATACCTTTGTGAATGTGTGTTTTTGTGTGTGTGTGTCTTGAGGGAAAGTTGCTTTTACTCCAGCTAGCTGGCTGGCACGAACGTCCTCTGACAGTTAACAGCTCCACATTTCCCACCTCTATGTGTGATGTCATTTTCCCCCCTTTAATAAAATGAGCTTCATCTACATTTCCAAAGAGAAGAAAGGCAAGTTTACTTAAACCCACGCTGGATGGGACAGGATAGGATTAACTTCATTAATCCCCCAAAGGGGAAAGCAATGAATTATTATGGAGCATTATGTTTTCAAGGCCCATAATGCTATACTTATCTTAAGCCTAGAGGCTCTACAAGACTTTATAATCATAATGGATGTAACGATCGTGACATCATTTTTGACATCATGGTGGTTTTGACCATCACCATCTTGGAGTTTTGGAACTGGAAGTTACCAGATTAGGAGGTCATGCAGCCCACCTTAATGCTAGCTGTTGGCTTGAGTAGCACATAGGCATTTACAGTCTATGAATGACTGTGATAATGCTAATACTAATTTTGGCTGGCAACACCAGATTTAAATCCATTAAAACAAAATACACTTAACTGAAAAATTTAACAACTGACTCTTCGTGTTTTAGTAACCAAACACTGAACAAGATTTTTTTTTCGATGACAAAAATGTTGCAATTAACTTTTATGAAGTAAAAACGCTGTGAAACAGCTACAGTTTACCACTTTTCTAATCTCAGTATATGTGACAGCACTGTTGCAGTTGTACCAACTTTTCAATGACAATGTAGCTATGCAAAAAATCATAATCTGCATCATCTATGTTACTCTAAATGGGGGCTTACGTTACTAAATGAACATCATGGCATATTAAAGAAGACTTGGAACTATCAATGGACACCATAAACTAATTAGAAAGGCATTTACTGAGGTAATAAATCAAGTGAGAAGTAAAGTCCTTTTCTCATAGACTTGGTCTTGGTCCCTTTTTAGAGCCAGTGTAGTCACCCCCTGCTGGCCATTAGAGAGAATGTAAGTCACTTCTGCATTGGCTTCACTTTTCAAACATCAAGCTACCTGCTTGTATTAAACCAGAAATCAAGAGGAAATAGTAATAATGGTGCATAAAGACGTCTCCGGGGTGTTAACGAAATGAGACACCATCACTAACTAACTAATTAGCAGCACTTTGTTGCTGGTGTTTAGTTATTCCACACACAAACATGCACTTAGAGTTCATTTATGTTACTACAAAGTAATAAAATAAGAGAAAAACAAAAGCATCAAGTAGTTTTGTCCCTGGTGCAGTGTTTTAGGACTCATGAGCTCAGCTTTAGTTTTAGAATGACATTTTGTGATTTTAGATTATGGATTTGTATTGTAGCTTGTGTGTGATGAAAAATAGATGTTTAATCTCCAGACACTTCCTGCTGATGATTAAATAGTCGTCTATACACTGAATTCATAAGACAGATGTGATGCAGTGTTTCCATTGGGAGCTCATATCCACCAGAATTTCCATATTACCTGAGTGTACCACCATGTCATCTTAGATCTGCTTCAAAGATGTTCTGGGGAAAGCATCATATCAGCTTCCTAGTAAAAATTGGTCTCACCATAGAGGCTATATGGGATTGTGACATTTGGTCACTGCTGAATTGTGTCAACACAAACAGAAACACAGCAGGAAATACACCACTAATGCTGACACTATTCTATGTTTTTGTCATTTTCAACAAATCCCATGACCAGACCATAAGATATAATATGTGAGTCCATCTAGCAATACTGTCAGTGGCACTCAGCCCCAAAGCCATCATAAAAAAAAGCTATTTCCTAAAACAGACAGCCTCTGAAGTCTTCAGACACTCAAACAGGAGGGAATGTGCATTTGTTGGCGACTATTTGTTCCCTGGTGAGAATTTCTGGCAGCAGAATAGTGTGTTTGGGTCAACATGAACTGAATTGTGTGTTTATAGTAATGAAGGACAAGGACGTGACTCATTGCAAACTTTTTTGGGCAACAGTGCAGCTCTGCAGCACAGAGGAATAATATACTATATACATTGAACAAAAATGTGGAAAATGTGGAACTGGTAGCTTATTTCTCTGTTGTAATTGCTTATTGTCACTATATTTTATGCTCCTGTAAAACCTGTTTATTTCTCTTTTGAATGGTGCTCCATTTGTAAGAAACATGTCTTTGCTGGATGAGCAGGACAGTTGAGTATATAGATTGAACCTATATACAACAGTCCTGACCTTAACCCAGTTGAACAATTATGGGATCAGCAATGCTAGAATGACCGACATAGCAATGTTAGCTGACTTGCAACAAATGCTGGTTGAGGAGGTGCCAGGCTGTTATAGCTGTTATACAGATTCTCCTGACTGTTTGTTAAATTAATCACTTTTAAATTTGCCAATATGTGTTGTTTCTTCCTTGTTACTAATAGACTTCCATCATCCAGTCCTCCAAATAAGAGGTGATAGCAACAGCAAAATGAGCTGCATGGCAATGGTATAAAATGTATTGACAAAAAACATTGTTACAACAGAAAAATAATCTACTAAACACAAATTTACAATCTTTTTGTTCAATGTTCATATCAGACATTGGATACACATACAATACTTGTAAGTACATGAATATATTGTTGGTTTGGGTCTGTACATAGTGTTTGTTCACTATGAGAAGAACATAATATGTAACATCACCAGCTGTAGCCTGGAGCTTATACTTACTCACCAAACACAAGTAGGGGGTGTGTGGAGTCTTCTAGTAATTAAACATTTTGCTAGAAATAAAAAAAACTATCATGCACACATTGTTATTCAATGTTACTTTTTTTTAATACTTTTATAAAATCTCTTTTAAGGCCAATTCACAATTGACCCTGTGTTATCAGTCAGTGTTTTATTTAAAAGAAATCATTTGTCTCTATAGACAATAGACATAAAAACTACCCTTCCCAAGGGAGGTCGATCATACAGATCAAGGTTACTTCATCTTTGGTAGAAAAAAAGGTAGAAAAACTAATGGACACTGTTTTTACTTTTGGTCAACAAATATGACTTGACTAACCACCGTTCTTCTGTCTTGTTTTCTCAGATCTGGACCTGAGTCTGAGTCCGAGTGGGAAGGTTGTGAAGGCAGTAGGAGATGCCTTGTCTGTGAAGATGGAGAAGAACTCCTCAGGCGATGCCAAAATTTCGTGGACTAAGGTAAAGAGTGCCCGGGTTGGGTGCTGATCAGAAGGAAGTGTCATCGAAAGATAAAAGGGAAAGGGAAGAGATGTCCAGAGAAACTCTCTCTGAGCTCTTATATACTCTGAATAGTGGTCAGACACTGATCCTTTCAGTGGCAAATCATTTATTCTCCACTGTCAGAGAGCTCAGCCGGAACTATAAAAACGTGATGGAAGGAAGACACAGTATGTTAAATTCTTTTGAAGGTATGATAAATTTAGAAATGTTCTTAAAAGGGAGAAATTGTTTAAATGTGGGTAAATTGGGCAAATTTTCATCTGGTATAAATCATAACAGCAGCAAATATAGGATATACTGTAGATTAAGGCAGTGATTACATCTGGAAGGAACATTCCTGTGACCCTTAACAAGAGACGTGGGTGTTGAAAACAGATGGAAAGATGGAACTGATGATTTGCTTTCATGCATTTAAAGGATGTCCTTGGCTGGATGAGTTTAATGTTGATGGATGAGAAAGGAATTTGTGTGTTATTGTTTAAATGTGAGTTACAGGTGCACACAACATGCTTGAGAAAGTCTGAGAATGACACTGTGACCCTTGTTTTCTAGGATGGAAAGATAGTGAAAACACCAGAATTCGGTAAACTGACCTATGGTGATGCAGGATTGTACACATGTACACTTTCTATGAGTGGCCTGGTACGACAAAAGAGCTTCGAACTGGTTGTAGAAGGTGAGTGTGTGTACGTACGTGTGTGTGATACTACTACTCTTATGACTGAAATGAGTGGAACACAAGAAGTTATAGACCTGCTGACCTGGAAGTTCAGTTATTTTGAACTAATATTTTATTTTAAGTCCCATATTATAAAAAGAAAAATATGGGAAGTAGAAGTCTAGTTTTTATATCAATTTTGTGCCATATTTCAACACATTCAATCCACAGAGACATGCACAGTCTGTATTCAGGAATTGTGCCTTAAAACTAAGCTTTTAAGACTTCAGTGAAGTTGTGATGTCACAACTATACAGTCCCTGTCCATCACCAATCACAGCCATTCAGAAAATCAGAGGAGAGGCTCATTAATATTTATGAGACAGACAAAAAAAGACCTCTTTGTTCTAGAGTTCCAGAGAGAAGCTTGAGAGATGAGATATGAAACTATATTGATGATTTTTGGTTTGGTATCTTGCCAGGGGCATCTAAACTTCAAATAAAACCCACACAAATTGTACAATATGAGACCTTATGGACACTGTCTATGAAACCCACATTGAGAGACTTTGTATCTCCACCACCTACATTCAATAGCCAAAATCCATGCAGGGATCCAGCTTTCACCTTGATGAAAAAAACTTGTAACATTATATCACCGCATGAAATTAGTGAGTATTATAAGGTTCTCTTAAAATTACCAATGACAATATAATGTATCTGTACCAGGAAAGCCTGTGATCACCAGCCTGACCAAACACCGTGCTGATGATGCCAACTACAAAGTTCTGACCTGCAAGGCTGAGGGAGTACCAGAGCCCAGCTTCCAATGGAGCGTCAACAGCACCAGTGTAAGTACGCCTGGAGCGAGTGGGTGTGTGTTTGTTTGTTGTACCTTGAAAACAAAAATTTGTCAATTTAGAGAGGTATAGAAAAGTCAGCAAAATGGAGTAGGATAACAGCAAATGCGCTGTGATTAAAGAGTTGTAAGTAAATGCTGTTTGCTTTACTTAAGCAATTAAAATAAAAGAGCTCCTCTTGAGGTTTTCATTTTCTTTTCTTACATTCCTCTTCACTTGACTTCTATGACTGCACAGTGCTGTTGCATCCAGTCTATATTCACAGGATTGTTTTAGCAGCCATTGTGTAGTGGATGCGGTGAACTATCCTACTGGCAGACAGCAGTTTGCTGCATCACTGGCAGCTGAATGAGGATCATTTCTGCACTTATAGCAACTCAATTGTCCCGTTAAGGCAAACATTTGATAAGTGACAGCAATTTCCCAGGCCAGTAGCAGTGGCCTCACAATACACAGCATGTATAATAGATAATGTTAGCAACACATGTTACATATTGTATTGTCATGTAAAAAAAACAATTAGGGAATTTTATGAGCAAAGAAACTGTTTTAAAACATAGAATAACAAATTGCTTCTCATATAAGATAAAATGCAAAAATTAAAATAGAAAATCCATAGATACACATGCCTAGACAATAGATAAGCACAAGAAACAAAAATATGACCAATATAATCTTAAATGCAAACAGAGAATAATTATAAAATTGAGTTTTCAGCAACATTGATGCTTTCTTTTCTTAAGAAGGCTGAGGTGATCATGACTCAGTGAGGCAGAATCAAGAAAATACTAAATGGAAACATGCTCCTTTTTAAATCTCATTTTTTTAATTAGCTAAAGCAATGTCACGTACAGCCCTTTGATTGCTGGGTGCAGAACATGATTTACTCTGATAAATATGGTAATCTTCAAGATGTTCTGTGATGAACTACTTCAGAACAGCTAATGGCCCCATAATGAAGCAACACTTCAAAGTTGGATTCAGGTTTGTTGGAGGGGAAGGGGAGGTCTGGTGTTAACTTCTGCATTCAGAGTGAGTTTGCAGTTTGGTGTTTACTGTCAGACTCGTCCAGCGTCTCGGCTGAGTTCTGCTCCCCTGTCTGATGTTGACATTTGCAGTATTTTCCTCCCATTATTTGCCTTCCTACCATTTCACCGTTCACCAACTGTCAAGCAATATACTGAATATCCTGTAGAATGGAAAAGTCGATAATGTGTGCGCAGCTAAAGAGGCTCCTCGGGTACGTGTTTGAGATTCATTTCCTCAAATATTTCTGAAGCCTCTTATTCTGAGCTGTGTTTGTCTCTGCTGTGTCTCCAGGAGGAGAGCTCCTATATCAACGGCAAGGCCACCCATAAAATCACTGTGATCCCCAGGGTGAACCTGACAGTCACCTGCATTGTCAGCAACAAGCTGGGAGATGATAACAAGACCATCTACGTCTCTTCTGGTATGTTAATGCTTATGCACATTGGAAAGAACAGAAGATAAATGGATTATTTAAACACCGAGTTAGTTAAATTAAATAACATATAGTTATTTAATTATTGAAACATATTAAAAACAATCACACATCCACCTGACACACACACAGTATATGCACTCTCCATAGCAACACTTCTAGTATTATTAAGATGTTTAAACCCAAGTGACCTCTGCATGGACTCGCGCCATTTCCTGAGAATGAATGCTCTCATGCTGCAGGTAGTTTGATAATAGCTGAGAAGTTTAGGTGAGCAACATGAAATATTTAATGGAGGCAGTGAAATGAGGTTGGTTGGTTTATTTTCCCAGTTGCAGAGTGAGGGAGAGGCAGTAATGCATTTATGAAGTGGGGAACTGATGTGAGTGTGTATTTTCTTTTGCTTCATTGTTTCGAGTTAATGTATTAAGCTTTCATGGTCCAAAAGCACATAGTTAGACCTGTAGCAGCAATGCAGTCTGCCCTTTTACACCCTCACTCTGGAAAAAAAACAAACATTTCTAAACAGCTTGTGTTGAGCCAGGTACCAGCAACAAAACAGAGGAGGCCAGACAACAACAGAATGAGTGGGTGGTCTTATTTCATTGTTTTTGTGTTAGCAGAAAGCCAGAGACCTAAATATTTACACACAAGCACTTATTTTTTAGGGCCCCTTTAAGCTTAAGCTCTGGATGCAGCTGTTTTGCAAGCACCACAACACGAAATCACACTGATCTGATTGTCTATATTGACAGCTTTCCTGTTCCAGTCACCCTGTTGTCCAGCTACACACTTTTCGGCAGCTCATCTCCGTAGGAAACAAAGTGGACTGCTGGTGGCGCGATAATTGTGTTGCTGCCTCTGTGAATTCACAGTTAGGAAGGGATTCTACCAGCAGGTTCAGCTGTGGCTTGATTACTGGAGCCTCATTTCAATAATGATTGCATTTTGTAACAAGCGCAATACTGGTTCTATAACTAAATTACATTTAACAGGCCATGCCATGGAAATAGAACAGACAGCCGATGCAAAAGCCTCTCTGCTGTTAAAGGCAATTCATGCTATCATGTTGCTTATCTTATCAATCCACCAGATAAGATACAAGTTTAACAATCAGCACAGTAGTGAAACTGGGTCATTGTTCCAAAATAAAGGAAGGAAGGGATGTAATGGTGTAATATATATTTCACATGAAGCACAAAGCAAGTGAATGATGAATATATGTGGAACACATTCAGTAGGAAACGTAAATGACATCTACAGCACCATCTTTATCCCGGCAGTGTTACGATTGAACATGAGGCACTACAATGCTGACAAAATTGCTTTAGTATTGATATCTTTGCTCATCACACTGCTATTCTTTACAGCTTCACGCCCACAGAGAAAAGAACTCTGCAGATGTTACTGGTTCTTTTCTTTTTCTTCAGCGGAACAATGAAATAAGACAAACAGATTCTGCTGCAAATAGGATGCATTATAATAGTGAAATGTAGTGCTTATTATACGGTATGTGTACATTTGTCATGTGAGAGAGCAACGATGAAAGGAAAATAATCAGAACCCAATTAACCAATTTAGAATAAAAGAGTCACATAAGAGACTATTGAGGATGAATTAATTCCTTTAATTACTGCAGAAACACACTTTGTCATTTCTGTGCTTGTTCCTTGGAAATAACATCAATATAAGCAAAGTGGTGGAGGTTTTTCTGGTAAATGGTTACAGATGCAGGGACTTGACACCAATCAGCAAACTGACACATCTTTGAATTGTGAAGAGACTTCAAGTTGTTTTTTTTTCCCCCCTTTCTTGGCGAACACTTTATAATTGTTCTTTGTTTTACAAACTCATTTAAACCTATTATCAAAGGAGTTATTGACTGAATCGAACTGTTGCAAGAACGTGCTTATGTGGCAACTTGAATTTAAATGTCTGCACTGCACCAGTTACACAGAAGCTTTACTATGCCTACTGTGGATACACAAATAAAAAAACAACAAAAAAAAACAAAGGAGGAGTGTATAATGAAAGGCCATGGCTGTCCAAGGCTAATGCTGAATGCTACAGTGGTATCCTTTCATTTCATGCATACATGCTGTGCCATTGCTCTTCCTCTTCATTCTGTCTCTCAGTCTGTGATAATCCACATTTCATTGTCTCTACTCCTCCTTCAATATCTCCCGGGTTTGGCTGGATTTCTTGTTTGTTGCAGAGCTAAACCCGTCACGTCTTTCTTCCCTGCAGTCTAAGAGCTGCTGCCTGGCATACTCTCTGAAAGAATAGTAAATTGTTGCTTTTAGAAGGCATTGTTGCTCTTCCCTTCCGAAGGTTCTGTTTGCTTGTTGGTAGGCAAAAAAAAAAAGAAATATATATATATATATATATATATATATATATATATATATATATATATATATATATATATATATATAGAATAACAACAACTTTAGATTTCATCCTGTGAGGCTGCACCTGGCAGGCTCCTCTCACTATTCATCAGAGCAGGATTTAATTTGTTTATTTAGACAAAAAGCATGTGCATGTTTTTTGTTGGTTTTTTAGTTTTTTATGATTTCTAATTCATTTATTATTTGGTTTCAGTTTTTGTGGAGGAAAAAAAGAACGGAGGTAAGATTTTTTTTTTGTTTTCCTTTGCCCCTTTCTTTTACTTTCTATCTAGACTTTTAAATGAAGATGAAACCTGGCATCATAACTAAATCCTGTCTGATTCCCTGATTACCCCCCCAGTAAACACTCATGTCCTCAAACACTCATCGCTTCGCTGTCTGAACATGCACCCCTCATCTCAGCTTCTCTTCACTATTCCACTCAGAGTGGGTGGCTCATGGAATCAAGCTCTCAGAGGCACATTATATAGTTTATTGTGAGTGAGAAAGGACTCCATGATGTCACCTGTAATTTAGTCATTTCAACTCTTAAACATGCCCTATAGAGAATAGGATCTATGCATTTCCAAAGATTTTATATCATAAGGACATTTGTAGATTCATTGAAGACGTGGCTGGCTGCAGTCACCCATCATTTGCCATTTAGAATTCTTTCTCACTTTAAGCACCAATGTAATAAGCATTCTTTGGAAAGTTGTTTTTCTATAAATGCACAGCTGCAATGAGAACATGAAGGGTCATAGTGAACATTCAGCAAAACATTAAAATAAAACATTAAACATTAAAATTAAAAACTCTAAAAAGTATATTGCAGTATATTTTGGGCGGTCTCCAGTCCAGAACAGTTTTAAACACCTTTATACAAGTTATTTAAAAAATATTTAAATTTATATTTATTTAAAACACATATATTAGCCCACGCTGTTTTCGGATTTGGTCTAGTACAACAAGCAATTTGAAAAAAAAATCATATTACCATCGATGATTTCAACAATAAAAAGCATTCATTATGAGCATCAGCATAAGCTCTTACCTTTGCCTATAGAATGATCTCCTGGTTCAGAGGAAGCTGATTCCAGATCCAACCTCTCTTAGGATTTTACTCTACTTAAATTATATATATTAATATATATTAGACTCACCCCAGGAAAAGACGTTTAAAAATATGACGAGCACAGACATTAATGCATGTCTTCATCTCCCTGACAATCTCTCCTGTTCTCTCAAAGGAACACAGCAGCCACCTCCTCCTTCAAAGAAATATCCAAATTTCACTCGTGCCCAGCTGATGTTATTTTCCTGGAATGTAAACAAAGAACTCAACACCGTGCGGTTGCCAGTCGCAACAGTAACAACAGGAACACGTCGCTGAGCTATAAACACAAAGCGAAGCAGCAAAGTGTCAGCTGATGAAACTTTGCTCGATTGCTCGACAGTAGACTAGCGGTTGGCTCTGTGCATTGTGGCTGAAAGCATGGCGATTTAACAGCAATCGATTTACCAGGGACGTCTGTACATGTTGAAACAATCTTTCAGAGAATTTCTCTTGGTGGTTTGGGGTGCGTGTGTGTGTGTGTGTTTGTCCTGCAGCTGAATCTGAGTGTTTCTGTCTGTTTCCAGCTCATGCGGAGGGTTCGGAGGACCAGGCGAAGCTCATAGTGGGAGTCGTGGCAGGGCTCCTCATAGCCGCTGCCGTGGTGGGACTCATCTACTGGCTCTACATGAAGAATTCAAGGTATAGAAACACACACTTGAGCGCTCACCGGCACGCACATTTGCATTCTTACATTTAATTTCATGCCCCTGCTCACGTCCTGGTTGCACTGCTCCTGTTCGCCAGCGCCGCCTTCAAACAAAAGGAGAGACCAGAGTGTGTGTGAATTCAGAATAATAATCAGCAGCAAGGTGGTCAAGGGTTACAGCCGCAGTCCTTTGACAATAGAGTGAACAAACACTACTTTCTGCACTAAGATGATCACATGTGTCAAATAGGAGATAAGCAGGCGAGGATGTAGAATCCGGCGGGAGGCTTTCAGCGCACGTAGCAGAGGGAGATATGGCAGATGAGTCGGTAGGAACGTGACGTGCGTGTATGCTAAAGAGATGAGTTCGCAGCCTGCTGTGGAATGAGCGACTGTGGTGTCTGGAACAGGGTGAGAAGGTCCTTCCAAAGCTGAGGCGCTTCATGCTTTTGCAATTCTGTATTCACCACAGACAAGGAAGCTGGAAAACCGGCGAGAAGGAGGTGGGGACATCTGAGGAGAGCAAGAAACTTGAGGAGAACAACCACACCGTTTAAAGGCGTCCGGGCTGCATGTGTGATGAAAGAGGTAACGACTCTCACTTTTAAATGCACACAATAACACTGATGTCATGTTTTTGTTGGTTGGATCATCGTGCACAGGTGTCATAGATGACTCAGGCTTTCCAGCACGGAAAAAAACACAATTGACTACACTAGTGGTTACCAGCAATTTTGCCCTGTGACCTATTCAAATAAATGTCTACCTGCGACACCTCGATAACTGATTCATCAATTAATTTTTTTGTCATTAAAATGTAAAGAAATATAGAAAAATATCTGTTAATGTTCCCCATAGTCCCAAGTTACATGTTAAAATGTCTGGGGTGTAACTATTACCCAAAACCTAAAAATATCCAGTTTATTGTATCGTTCCACAAAGAAAAGCAATCAATCATCACATTTGAGAAGCTGAAACCAACCTATTAAAAAAAATCATAAAAAATGACTAAAAAGATGAGTCAATTATTAGATAATGATTAGTCAACAATTAGTCAACAAAGTGAGCGATCCTGCAACCTTGTAAACCTCTATATCAGTTTACAGACTGAGTTCCTACTTCAGTTTTAACTGTAATCTGAATGACAGCATTACAGACATTTCAAGTGGACTTTGAGTTTTAAAAATAAAGTAGTGACCAGTGGCTTGTGACCCTCACAGGTTTCATGTGACCAGTTCAACCAAAAAGTGATACTTCCTCCTCACAATATTATCCCATTAATCAATCCCTTCAGATTTGTCTTGTGACTTCCTGGCACCTCCAACCACTTGGGAACCACTAGATTAGATAAGCCTCGTTCCACATCACTGTTCACATCACTGACTTGTAGTTATAGTAAATGTTGCACTGGGCGAAGATTCCAGTAACTACTTTGATGATGTTATGATGGTCAAAACTACACAAACAAGATGGAAAAATGGAATTATCCTTTAAAGGATAGGTTTACATTCCTTTTAGTTTATTTTAAAGAATAAGACTGGAGATTTTCTATGTTTATGTTATCGTCAACAAATCTAATGAACTGATCTATTTAGATTAAGTTGACTTTATTGATTCTGAACGAAATAGGAATACAACTCACAGTAACAAGAACAACACAGCAACAAGTAAAACAGAACAAGGACAGTAAAAAAATAAGGCACCGATGTTAAAAACACAAATAGAAAAAAGACACAACATGATTGTGATTATCTGCAGAGGGACAGCCTATAAAATAACACAACATTTAAAAAAACCTCAGAATAAACACTTATTTAGTACTTACATACTCAAAGTCTGGTATATTATATTTCTCCACGTTTTTCAGTGACATGTTCTTTTGCTGTGAAGATTACGGTCATATTAGTTTAGAAGCGGCTCCAAAGTCTAATAATGGCGATTAGTTTAGAAATGTCTTTGTTTGTAAGGCAGACTCCACTGAGCATGAATTTAGTTCCATTCACTGCTATTCATTTGTGAAGTTGAAGCTGGCGACCAGAGCAGAACGTGAGAGTCTCAGCTGCTCCTGCATGTTTGGGTCATCCGTCCCTCTGGGTGAGCCCATCACAGGATTACAATAGTACGATCTGAGTATGGAGAATATTGCCCAACTCTAATGAGCAGTGGCATCTGCCTTACACGCTACTTATCTCCGGAGACTGGAAATGTTATTTATCCAATCTGGTATCCATCCACTGTTATTGGTCTTAGGAGCCAGTTTCCAAACTAAGTGAACATGTCATGGAAAAACAGCGGGAAAAAAGTGAAAATAGTCACTGAAAACATTAAAAGTAATTCAGAAACGATAAAAGCGTAATCTGTTTTGGCCAACCACAGAGTAATAATATATATATATATATAATATTATATGCCACACTGCAGGTACATTCTCTACATGGAAAGAGGTACAGGTCACCCGTGTTCATTGTAGATATCATCTGATCTCTTCCTAAAGTCAGTTCTACTGTATGTAAGCAATGGGGGACCAAATCCATAGTTCTCATTCTGTATCAAAATACATTTTCAGTTCAGCTGAAGGTAATATGAAGCTTCAACAATCTTTATCAAAGTGAAGGCCTCTTTGTGATACTGTTCTCGACTGTAATTTGGAAAATACGCTTAAATTGACTCATTCAGACTGCTGAAGTATCATTTGGCCTTCAGTGAACTTTACACACATACACCCTTTTAGACAAAGTAAGAACTGTGGATGAACAATTGCAGCAAACAAGAATCTTTAAATATACACAAGGGCATAGGACAATGAAATGGAATTTATTTTGTGTGCCATTGTTTTTGCTTTTTTTTTCAGGCATCAAATGTTAAAAGTCATGCATGATTGAAATGATTGTTAATGAGCGTATTTCTCTCTGTGTGTCCATGGGGGAGAAGCAGTTGAAAGCGGCCTTGCAACATCAAAATACAGACTCCCAGTTGGCTGCTGACACACTCCATCAGGCTCCACATTAGCAGCAGCAACAATTAGAGTAATTTTCCGCCAAGACCTGCCCACAGCCTGCTGTCCCACCTCACTGTTTGAAGTCCTCACTGAGGCTGCCTGGTGTTACTGTCATTTTGGGTTTTTTTGTGTTTATGGTGAATGCTCCCTGTAATGTTTTGTTTGGGCGATTCCGTGAGGCTGTGTGGTGAGGTGTTTTTTTTTTGCTTGTTTTTTTCTGTTGTTGTTTTTTGCAGCTTTGTTTTTCCTTTAGGATTTTTTTTTCTCAATTTGTTCTTGAAATTCTTCAAAGAATGTAAATTCCTTGTACACTTTCTAAGGCCTGTATAACAAATCATAATTATGCGTATGCCCTTGCTGAGCATGCCAATGTTTATTTTTATTTTGTGCGCTGTGTATGGAAAACCCTTTATTTGGCTGTGCTAAGAGGAAAAAGACACTTCACTGCTGTATAACCTTACTGAAAATGTCCTTAAACTTTGCAGAAGATAACCTCAACATCTCTTGGCTTATGTTCTCTGGTTTTTAAACACTGGCAAATGAGTCGTATGAATATCTAGTTAATGGATTCCCATGACAGTAAGAGTCCTAATTATAGTCAAAATGTTAAATAAGGAACTGGATGTACTGTGAATGATGTCTTTACATGCAGTTTATTGTAACTGTAACACAAAAAAGCAAACTACTGTGTTTTAAATTGCATTTGTGCAGGTGTAAATTGGTCGTCAGCAAATGGAACATTAAGACACACTCAACCACTAATTCTTGTTTTTTTTTTTGTTTTTTTTGGAAAAAAAGAATTCCAACCTTTCACTTTTTCATTTTTGTTGCAAATAATTTTCCCTGAAAAGGAAGAAGTAATGAAAAAGTGAGAATCATCAGAAAGTTGTGAGAAATGTTAAACTATGTTCTGCCATAATGTTTCTTTGTTTTGTTTTAGTTGATATTGAGTTTCTTCACCTGTAATTTGGTTTAATTCACTACATTGTTGTCTTCATGTCTTCACCTGTGCACATGTCAGCTCTACACTTGAGAGCATGGTGGGGTCCCACCATCCAAGTAGAGCTCATATCTTCTTTTTCATGTTTTCATTTTGGAAGAGCTTTACTAATGCCAGGTTTGAATGTTCTGTTTTTTTGTGTGTATTTGATGTATTTATATTCTGTATACAACCTACCTGGATGGCTGTACTGCAGCATGCAAGATACTTTATTTTAAGCCTGAGTGGAAGGCATCATCAAGTCTTTAAACAGTCCTATATGGTAGGAGAGTTACACAAGAGTGAATCAGGCGATACAGTATCCTCGCTCATTCTCTGCGGTATTGTAATTATGTTATTTTTAGCTCAGTGAAGGAAAACCCAAACTAAAGACAATGGTTGAGAGTGGCAGATAAGATGCAGTGCATAAAGATGGTGGCTCTCTGGCTTCACGTCATTCTGCTCTGGTTCATCCCACAACGCAACACCACCAACAGGAAAGACAAAATGAATCATAGAACTTGTTAACATCTACATTTCAGTTAATAGTCTACTTCTTAGACAAGGAGTAAACTTCCCCATGTACAACTCTCCTCACTCATCCTAGAATCAGTTTAGATTCCTGAGCAGATTTTTAGTTTCTAGACTATTGATTTAGATTTACAATAAATTAGAAGAAACCATCTGGGAAAAACCTGCTCTTTGGAAAACACATAAAAGAATTTTTTGCAGTGTTTTTCTTCAAGCTGTAGATTTGGTAACACAGTAAGAAAGTAGCAGTCTTTAGTTGACTTTTTCAAAAGTGTCAGGCATAGGTAGTGTTGGTTTAACATGAAACACAACATGTTAACTAAAGGAACCACGGAGCAGTTGATCTGTTTTATCTTCTCAATGCCAGTTTTCCAAACCGTTTCAAAGGGAACACACTGTTCCGTTACCATTTTTTGGAAACAATGTGTAGAAGTTACCATCGTAGCTCTTCCCCACTCGGCATCTTCGACATTTCAAGAGGATGATCATATTGTGAGATGGTGGCAAAAACAACATGACGGGAAAACCAGCGGGTCAACATGTTTAAGCACCTAGTCTTTTGTTTTCTCATGCCTTTTGTAATCAGGTCAGCAGTGAAACCAAAGAGGGTAAGACAAGAAGGCCATAGTAGTGTTGTAAATAGACTTTTGTTTTTGTACTGTTGTTGACAATAAAGTGTACATTTTGAAAAAAAAAGTGTTATGTGCAAGGCGTTTTGTCTTTTGAAAGTCTTACCTGGTAAACTACACAATATAAATACATTTACATTTTATGTCAGCTTCTCTACGTTCCCTATTGACATCGTGGAGCAAATTCAACCAGCTCGCTACCATGGCAACAATGAGCTAAGGATGAAAACAGCCTTTCTACAAACACTCACATCTTTTCCATTTAAATATACTATTGCAGTGCCTATATTACTATAGAAAAGTGGAAACTTAAGTTGATTTTTCATATTTGGCCATATGAGGGTGTGTTGGTCTGGTAAATAGTCTTTAAAGACAAATGTGCATTACACAAGATATGGACATACATTGAGATAAGAAGAGACATGTAAATATAGATTTTGTAAGAAAAAGGTGACAATTTACATTGAAAGTATATATATGAAGTTACACATCAGTTTTTAATTTGTGTTGATAGGCAGTAAAACTGGACTTATGCTAAATCTCTTGGCTGCACAATCAGTGCAGGAAGAAACAGGACAATAAAGCTTTGAATTGTAGCAGAAGTGCTGGGAAGCAACATGAGGAGGAAGCGCCATGATATTGAGTTTTACTGCAGGATAGCGCTGTAACACTTAAGTCTATGGGGTTTTAACTTTTAATGATAATAATGATGTTTTGAATATCTATCAAAAAAAATTCCCCAAAAAAGGATGCACACCATCGTGCCACGCGCAAGCGATATCTGAAAGTTGAGATTGACAGTCACAGAGATATATGAGGAACAGACACACAGACGCTTCTTGCTTTATAGATAGACACTCAAATATTTACGCATAAGCACTGAAATGATGTTTTTTATTTTCATAAGGCCCTTTTAAATAATTGAAAAAGATGCATCTCAAGGCGGTGTGTTGAGCAGTAAGGTTGGTTAGTTGCAGGAAATACTATGGAAGAAGAACAACAAAAAACTTAGCTTTCACCACAACACACTTAATGAGCTGAAAACAGACTCCTTGTCCTCCGCAGTCACAGTAGACAAGTAGCCCTGAACTATCACGGTCAGACAGTTTTTGGCCTCTTTCCCAGTGGAGACCTAATTGTCTCCAGCTCGCGTTGAACCAGTTAATCGCCAAGTGTCAAGCCGAACATACATTAAGGCCAAGAATTGGACCGTGTTCAAAAGGGGACTGCTGAGAGCTGGAGACGTTACAAGTGCAGTAGGCTGAGTCATTTCACAGTGTTGTTTGGAAGACAAACAAGATGACAAAGCTGCGACGCCCTGTGCTGACGGTTATGTCTTTATTTCAATTCAGTATTTTTTTTTTTGCCGTTTTTTTTTTTTTTTTTTCAATTTCAACAAAAAAAGCTCATGGAAATTGGAAATTATAACAGATTTAAATAATTGTTTTTCTTCCTCTTCAGAAACCGGTGTGCCAGTTTGAGTTAAAAATAAACTGAATAGCAATAAGTAGTTATAAGATTTTATTCTTTTCAGAGTATATCCTGCACTAATTAGTAGCTGCATGTGTCTGTGTGATGACAACAAGACTTCATCCAGCTTCATCACTTGTTTTAGCTTCCCGCTGGGTCACATTCACAGAATTCTTGTGTGTAATTCTAAGACAGCGTGTGTGATTATAGGTTATTTTGATCACATTCTCTGGATAATTCAGGTACCTCCTTGCCTTGGTTTTAGCATTTAGACCCAACATACTGTTCAAGGCATTTGCATGAGCTAATAATGTTTTGTGGAACAAATCCTACTTCCAGTGCCTTGAACAAACAAAATAGAGTGTTAGCGGGAGAGCTCCAATCCATTTCAGCAGTTGTAAGAGAGCTGGTGTTAAGAGAGCACAGACAGCCTTAAGAGATTATGTTCCTGGGAAAATTCAGCTCACTGAGCATCATATTGGAGCTGTTTGGAAGTGTCACGGCCTTTCTCTTTTCTCTTCTGAACCGCCCGTGTGAGATAAAGGTCTGTAAGCTGAATATGGAATCCACCTGTAGAAAGCCGCCGAGCCAAAAGCAATACTTCGGATTTTGATTTGCTGCTGGGTGTCCGTTATTTCCTGATACAGGACACCTAGTCCCAGGGAAACCGTTTTCTCGCTGTTTTATATTAATGCACTACATGGTATCAGCCTATATCAAAAACAAGTAACCATAGCAACAGGGACACAGTCAAAGCCTCCGTTTTTAACCGTTAACAATTTTATCTAATTGCAAAAAATGAGTGATGAGACCCCTTTGCACAGCAGCCTATTAACTAATTAAGGTTCTGTTCCATTTAGTGCAGCAGAGCACTTTCCAGTGTGACAACATGCACAATAGCAGCAGCCTGACTTAATTAGTACCATTGTTAACACCTGTGTTTGCCTATTATTCCATGTCACCCATGTCACAGTGAAAACAGCAAATCTCCTACAGATAAGTTGTATCTAGGGTTCGTCCTACTTACTGGAGCAGGCAACGTTTCCATTGCGTAAGAACCTTAGTGGATGGTCATGAGTCAAGCCCTCACAATGTAGCTTGTGAAGAACTTGCATTCAATTTTGCAAGATGAAATCAAATATAGATTAATGGTCTTACGACTCCTTTTCCTTTGGCAAGTGACCATGGTATAAGCAGGTTAATGCCCTTCAAGGTATCCATAATGAGGAATTAATGGAGTCCAGGGAGGCAACCCGTCATCCATTAATTCCTGATTATGGACACCTTGAAGGGCATTATCTCTTACGTGTTCTCTTCTGGAGCATATCAATATAGACATATCAATTTTAAGTTCATGGATATTTATGAACATTATGGCATTAAGAGACTGCACAGCTGACGGTTACTACTCTGCAGAAAGCCTGCGCTGCACTTTCGAAAAAATAAGTTAAAGCAAGATGATACTTATGAGATGGGTCTGCAGGTGCAGGACAGGGGCGTGTCGGAAGTGGGCGTGACTTCGATCAGGAGACGCACTCCTTTGTAGTAGCTGGCGATATGCACATTAATGAGAGGTAATCCCTTTTTAAATCAAGTAGGAATTGATGAAAATTACCAATCCATGAAAAAAGTAGCAGTAACCGTAGCCCTAACCCTGTCTTTAAAAGTGGGTGTGTCTTTAGAAGTGGACATGTCTTTAATATTGCGGGATGCAGACAGGTACTTTGGAAATGAAGTAAAAAAAAAAAAGGGGGAATTAAAAAAGCAACATGACCGATTTCAGAAAACAAGACTTTTTTTTACAGGTGGAGCTTTTTCCTGGTGGAGCTAATGAAGAAGAACAATTTTCAAAGGGACGCTGAAGTTGCTGCTTTCTTCTAAAGGTGAGCCAGTTACTGTCTGGTTTACAGCTTTTCTAATTGCTTGGTTGTGTAATTTATGACATAGGCAGCAAAACATTAGAACACAGTTTAAAGCCTAAACGAGCTGCTGTGTCAATTACATAGTGTCGGAGCAGCTGCTTCTGAGTTGCAGCCTGACTCTGAACACGTTTCCATTTTTTTTCTTTGTGAACCCCTGGACAAAAAAAAAAAATAGGCACACACCGGCTACTGTAGAGTTCAGTGGCTGCAACTCATATTTGAACAAGTCTCTAGACAGAAATGCTGGAGAGCATCAGCTTGAATGAGAATTTCAATTTTACCACTAGGAAAAAAAAAATCTACACAGTATCCCTTTAATGATCTTGTGTTCTTGTGATGTGATGTGTGATGTTGTCACATCACATTTACAACAATAATTTCTAATGCGCTTCCAACTGCACATCGAATGATGATGATGGAAACATCCCTATTGTTGTCCTTCACACTCACATGTTAATGGTGTGTTGACATTTTGTCAGTCACTGTTAATATAAAACTATAACACACCAGTGATGTTCAATGTTCTCCTGGTACAAAAGTAGATTTAACCAATCTAGCAAAAAGACAGCACCTTTTTCTCAACTTTCACATTTTAATGTATTTAATGAAAGCTCTTTTATCATATCGTGAAAATTGCAACACTTTTTTCCCCACACATAATGTCTGTGAAAAACTTCTGGGTAGAATCATTGATAAACTATATACTGTGCGTTCTTACTCCTCAGTTCATAATTGCACTTGAATATCTGAAGTTTAAACACATCTTTTATGAATAACAGCCACTTAATCTGCAAAAATGGCATCAAGGATATACCTAAAGTACACTGCTCTGCCACCATTTTGAAGATCAATCATTATAGTTACTGTTAAGTATAGTAAGGGAATATTAGCAGAAAAATGGCCAATCCAAGAAATTTCTGTCTCAAGTCATGTTTCACAATATCTGAAACCTTATCCAGCTTTAAATTAGAAAGATACTTGGCCAGAAATAACTCACATACTGTTTCCATAGGTTTGTTTCCATATCAGGTGATGATAATATTAATTATAGGTGCATGTATGTATATACTAAATACATATGCATACATACTGTTATCAGAGACCCTAAGAAAAGAGTAAAAAGCTCCAGGAAGGCTGTTAAGCTGTTAGGAGACTACGCTGAAGTTTTGGGGTCCTGGGTTTGATCCACTACCTTTTGAAGTCCAACATCAAGAGGAAAGAGTGAAAACTGTGAAGGAAAGCGCTCCTGAAACAAGTCTTCAACAGTTCACCAGGTAAGATGTCTGGCTGGCGACTCTACAGGTGTGGGTTCAATCCCCAGCAACTGTCTTTTAAAGTCAGAAACCCAAATGTAAAGTCTAAAATGCTCTAAGAAACTCACATCAACATGACAGTCCAGGAAGATCAGCTGTGTTAAAAAGCTGGCTGGAAGTGTTGAGATCATGAGTTTGATCCTCACTGAGTTTTAAAGTTTAACATCTAAAGTGAAAATGATGAAAGTGCCTGGAGAACATCTCAGCGTGTCAGGGATTTGGCAACGACTAGGTTTGGTTGCAACCGTAAACTAGAATCTATGTAAATTAGAACCCAGCTAAAATAGAACCTAGGTAAACTATAAATGACAGATTTTGATTGAAGCACATATTGTAAAAACCTGTAAATTAACCAGGCTAAACAACCTTAGCTAAAGAGGGCAGAGCAACAAAAAAACACTCCAGGGGAGGAAAAAGAAATCTAATACAGATATCTATAAAAAATGATAAAGAAATCAAAATCACTCTAAGGAGGAAAATCAAAAGGCTACAAAACATTAACTGAAAATGCTCCAACAGGAGGAACACCTAACTACTTCATACTAGACTAGAAAGAAACAAAAGGCTCTACTCTAAAAATCACTCTAGAGGAGGAAGCAGAAACGGCTACAGAACAAGAACAGAAAACGCTCCAGCAGGAGGAAAACCTAACATCTAATAACTAGATCTAAGAAGAAAGAAAAAAGGCTCTAAGTTATGGGAAACAAGAACTGGAAATCACTCACAATGAGGTAGGCAGAAACGGGCTAAACTAAAGGCTATACTACAAAATTTACAACAAAAAATCACTCTTGATGAGGTACAAAAGGCTTACATGATCGTATGGTGGCTGTGGGCTATGACAAGGGCTTTGATGACAAAACACTTTGGCACTGTACAAGGGGAGAGGAAGGGCAAATGATCGGAAACGAGAGAAGCGTTAGTCTTTCAAAATAAAACAGGAAGTGACAAGACAATAACCCAAGACAAGACGACCTCACCATGGTGTGACGGCTTCAAGTCGAAGGTTTAAATAAAACAGTTCAGGTCTGACTAGTAAAACTGGGTCATAATCAGTCAATTAGGAAAGTGAGACATGTACAAACTAATCAGAAATAATCAAGAAAAAAAATGAGAACTAAACACTCAGCCGCCAATATATGCAAGTGGTTACTGAACTGTCATTTCTAATCTATGGTATAATTAGTAGGAAAAACCAAACACTCAACTATATCTATATTGGTAAGTTGTTACCTACTGACATTAGGCATGATTAATCTAGTTGGCAACAGTTTTCTAAATGCAGTCGTCTCATTATTAACTGCTTCCCAACATAGGCACAGAGTTGAACGTTTGTTTTGTTTCTCTTATTTGCACTCTTATTTAAATTGTTGTCTTCAATTACACGATTTGTACTCTAGGGCCACTTTAAGAAGGTCTTTCAACCACCAGTCCAGCAAAACCAGCAGACTGGTCTCTGCAGCTGTCTGGGCACCAGGCCGGACAATGATGATACGTATGAAAGGAAAAATGAGTAGAATGAAACCATGTTAAGTAGGCAAGAGGAGTGAACTCAAGACTGAACATACAGCTTCTCCTGTGCAGCAGGTGGAGGCATCACAGCAGCCATGACCTTATCAAGACCAATGTTCTGAAAGCAATACAAAGATTCTTTACATATAAAAGTGACTTTCTTCATATTCAAGATAATAATGTCACACAGTGCTGTCGACAGCAGTGAGTTAGACACACTGTTAGTTTCCCCTGTGGATTTCTAACTGTCAAAACCTCAGTGTGGGAATGTAATGTCAGTGAAGCTGTTATGACAACACTGAGACTCCAACTGCTGATTTTTTAATTGATTCATTTTTCTGTTTGGCGTAATGATAATTATTTAATGGCAAAAAAGTAATAACTATGGCTATGCAAGACTAATATTATCGATATACAGTCTGGTAGAACACAAAGTAGCTAATGTTACTATCACATCTTTTTAATGTCAGCATATTAAAAGTATAATAAATTGGTATGCAAAGAAGCAACTTGTAATGGTAAATCAAGTTATGTTAAAATCTCCAATTCTTTGTATAAATTTCTGCAGTTCTCGATAAAATCTGGCATTAATGTAAAGTTAGTGTTGCACAGTTGAAGGATGTAGCCTATCTTTTTACTTTAGCTTCTTCACCTAGCTTCTTTGTCTAGCTTAGCTTTGTTTGTTAGCCAATCTTCTTAGCCTAGCTTAGCTTCTTAGCCTAGCATCTTAGTGTTGTTCCTCCTGTTAAAGTCAGTATTTCCGTAGATCCCACTTTCCTTCGATAATTTCTCAAACCAGCATTTCCTAATCTGTTCAGATGCTTGAGGGCATATTGAACCTCCCTGAAGTCATTATTACTGGGAACAATTTTTGGCTATTTCATGCTATTTGTTATGTAATTTAAATCAAACCACATTTGACTTAGTAGAAGCCGCTGCATCAAAGTAACGTTAATGTATCAATTTTATGCAGGAACAAATCCAAGAATCGTCTGTCCCAGTTATCACCACACACACACACACACACACACACACACACACACACACACACACACACACACACACACACACACACACACACACACACACACACACACACACACACACACACACACACACACACACACAAATGTTAAATAAAACAAAGGAATTGTGACTTTTTATTTCCTTATCCATGAAAATAGCATATCAAGAAAAAAACATTAATAATGTATAAATTAATTGCACATTACTCTATGCTTTACATAATTATCAACACTTTTTTTTTCTTTTTTTGTCACCATAGCACATTAATACGAAAATGGATTTAGAAAATAAAACTGCTCTTTGCAACCTAAGGCCACTTACCCCCTTCAATAGGGAGTCCAATGGAATGGACAATTCTGAGCTCAGTCATTCAAGTTTGAGAAAATAAAAGTAAAGACAGACCAGTGCAAACTCTAAGCCTCAAGTAAAAGGGGAACACAGCTAAAATTTGCATCTGAACTCCCTTTTTTGAGAGGATGTGGTGTGCTGTTTATTAAAAATAAGCGTTAACTCACTGACTAATGGAAGATAAGAGAGTATTATTGTATTCATGAAGATGAAATGTCCGTAAACTTGGGGAGTCCAAAACTTCCATCACCCATTGTCAGGGGAGCAGATAAAGCTGCTTATCTGATGACTATATATCATCTAAATGCTTAATTATATGTTTATACATGGATAGTTTTGTTTAGTTGCCACAGTTCTACAGTTTTGTTAAAATGCCTGTGATAATAACAGAGAATAGAGGCTGGGTTTACAGATTTCCTCCTCTTGCACACACCACCCCTCAGTATCACTAATTCTCAAAGGACTGCATTAGGTCTTAATATTAACATATGCAAATTTCAGACACTACAGCGGTGTTCCCCTTTAAGATGCTGCTCAAAAAAGGGAAAAAAAAGGGGCAGTGGTGATCTTTTAAATAGAAAGATGGAGGTGTAGGGAGGTTGGGGATTGGGGTCATCGGATGCCATCTCTCACCAGATGAGTCAAATATGAAATAAAATAAAACAGTCAGGATTTTTTGCCGCCCAGATTGCAGCATTTCAGAACATTTACTGAGGTGCTTGTCTCCATCTTTACAGCGTCGTTGTTGACCACGCAGCACAGACAGCCGCACTCCTTGTGTTTACATGCACGACGGCAACCATTTGCTAATTTGGTCACTGTGATTACCAAGTTTTGCTTAGAACTATGTAAATGTCAAATAAGGGTTAGATATTCTATCATGAGATATCTGTTAAAATGCCTGGCTTATTATGACCCAGAAGCACCGCTCGAGGTTGTTTATCACACATGCATGTTATGACCACAAGTGAATGTAAAAAAAAAAAAAAAAGAAAAATCAGTGTGCTGTGTTATCAGGACCACTATCATCATTTCCTGCTTTGAATTATCAGGATGTTCCAGCTGAAGCTTTTCATTTCCACTTCTGCAGCCAAGACCATTCAATCTGAGTCCTGCAACACGGTTATCTGCTTTATGAGGAGCCTCAGTCAAATCATCATCATCATCATTGAATATTGATAGCGTAATTATGCCTGCAGGAAAAATGAAACATGTGGAGGTGAAAAACATGTGCAGTATTAGGGCCACAATGTGTGTGTGTATATATATATATATATATATATATATATATATATATATATATATATATATATATATATATATATATATATATATATATATATATATATATATATATATATATAATATATATATATATATATACACACATTGATTGGTGGACAATATAATTTAGTGCTATTGTGCCAAAAGATAAATTATTTAAAAAATATTTAATTGCTTATGAAACCTATACGTAAGTATAACTTGAAGTTCATTTTCATTCATTCTTATTTTTGTAATTCTACATCTTTATTCCCATTTTTAGTGTGGCCCTAATACTTGGTTGTAAAATCAGATCACTGCATTGTTAACATCAGTCGTGATGGAGGATAACACGATACTCTTCCAAATTCATCACTGAGCTTTGGAAACACTCTGACATCGCTGAGAAAAAGGCAAGACAAGTAACAAAAAAAGGCGATTAGATGATCAAACAGGTTTCGAAGCCGACTCTCTGGGTTGGACAAAAATGATTAGTCGGAGAGAAAAAGAAATAGTTTGACCTTCAAATAAACTGATTCGGATTATCTGGATTAACTGCTGATTTTGAAATTTGCGTTTCTTGATCTGCGGGCGTTTGTTGTAGCTATGCTGCCATGTTTCCCGTTCTCAGATCTCAGTAATGACTTTAAATGACAAGAGTGTTATGATAATGGCAACGATGGGGAAAATAAATAATTTGTAATGAAGTGGAATTTGCTTTTTTTTTTTTTAAGATCAAAAGCCAGGTTTTTTTCCATCCATGTAAACATAGCCTATTTTATAGGAATAATTACAGCCCTGATGGGCAAATCAAACATCTGCATAGGTGAGATATTCTGAGGTGAGGGGCTTCACCTGTGCTGCAGTGACGCTGCACGTGACTCAACGCTCTGCGCTTTCCACACCACATCCACTTTCTCCACATCAGTAAATAAAAAAAACTCATAATTGTCGCAAGAGCTTTATCTGGCGGCTCCCGGCTTCGGATCTGATGGAGAGATTCCTCCCAACACGTGGGGAATGTGGATATTCGCTCTGTGTAATGTGTGTCTGTGTAATTGAAGCGGAGACAGGAAGCTGCAGTGTGACGGCTGCAGGAGCCGGACGGCGTCTGGGCTCGCTGATCTACACAGCAGCACCCCTGCTCCTGTCATTTAAAAAAAAAAAAAAAGAAAAAAAAAAGCTTGAGTCGAAATGCAGGCACGATCATCTGGCTTGTCACATGGAGAAATGATTCATTTTCCATGAGCATGAAACATTTTTCCACCACTTAATCACTTAAGGATAAAACTGGGCCTGAGAGGAGCTCGGAGTGTACAAAGGTACAATTCTCTCATGGAGAACAAATACATTCATAGGCTTGCTGTCCTCAGATGAAGAAAGTAATTAAAAAAAGGCCCCAGATGAATAATCCACTGGTCTAGGAGCAGAAACAAAGAGGAAACTAACCCTCCTACTTAAAGGAGCTGGAACTGTTCAGTCTTCCCTCGGTCTGGGGGGGAAACAGGTGAATCAATAAGGCGTCCTC
Organism: Lepturacanthus savala; assembly: GCA_030544235.1. Lineage (NCBI taxonomy): Eukaryota > Metazoa > Chordata > Actinopteri > Scombriformes > Trichiuridae > Lepturacanthus > Lepturacanthus savala. Next base: position 16,071,146 of record CM060479.1, on the reverse strand, counting down.
CCGCTCTGTCCTACCACTCCTGCCTCACCAGACCTTGTTAATATGGAACCTACACGTCAAAAAGACTCAGAGCAAACAGCGGATTCTTCTCCTAATGGGTGACACAAGAAGAGGAGGAAAGGAAAAGAAACAGTAGACGCTGAAGAGAAGCGGGAGAGAAAGGAAACGGTGGAATCTGGCTCCCCCTCCTGGCTGTAATTAAAAACAACCCCGTTTCTAAGCTGAAATGAGCCGCTGATGTCCTTGGAAGTGCAGCGTGGAAGGTGTCTGTGTGTGAAAGGAGCGGCGGCAGCAGCAGCAGTAGCAGGAGATCGGAGACAAAGTGTCCTTCGAGCGTTTGAAAACCAGCAAAGCTCGCCGTAAATAACAACAACAACAACAACAACAAGCCCGGTTCTGTTTTTTTTTTTTTCATCTTTTTTTTTTTTTTTCACAGGTTTAAATTCACTCAGACATTTTTTTTGTTCTCTCCCTTTTATTGATTCTGTGTTTTCTGCCATGATTTGGTTTTCAGACACTTTTGTTGTGCGTTGTCATCTCTGTTCGGCAACAAAAGGCAAAAGTCTCTCTTGGGGACAAAAAGAAAAAAAAAAAAGTTTGTTTCTGTCGACCATTGTTTATTCCAAACAGTCTGAAGAAGCCCTTTTTTTTGTAGCCAGTCAGAGGCGTTCGTTGTGCTCCCCCACATACTGTCTCCTAACTACTAGAGGTTCAGTCTCGGGGCCACTAAGGCAAACTCTCGCAGAATGTTTCTGGCCACGTCGACTTTGTACTGGGCGATCATCAGCGCCCGCTTCACGTCCTCGAAGGAGTAGCCCTCCCCCATCAGCTTGGCGATCTTGGCGTCCACGTTCTCCGACTCCAGGCTGTGGGGTTTGCTGCCCGGCTGGATGTCTGGAGGGATCTTCCTGGGCAGCGGCTTGGGCGGCCTGGCGGGGGCCTGCAAGCAGTCCATCGATACTTGAAGGGAGCGAGAGAGAGAGAAAGAGAGAGGGGGGAGAGGAGGAATCATGTCAGTGGAAAAAAGCTCCTGGCACCCAGGCTGAAACTGGAGAGTGTTATTAGTGGTCGAGGAGATGTTTGCACACTAAACGCTGCCTGTCACTGAATGAAAGCTTGGACGTTTTTTCCAATACCTTTAGAGTTTGGACCTTTATCATTAAGTAATCAGCGTCTCTCACAGCTAGAAAGCAGATACTGAGGTTTGCAGTGACGTCCTCCACAGTGGAGAGAATGCACGCTCCGAAGGAAATATTAAAAAAAATCAAAATAAATATTCGAAAAAAAAAAAAAAAACATGATTAATTCGGAGCTCGGAGTTTCAAACATGTCTGCACAAAATGAGCCCGACAGGCATTATTGACAGAGCTGCATCGTGTTCATGTTGTTCGTCTTCTCAAATATTGATGAGACTCTCCGAACTCAGGAGAGCACGCATGAATGTTTCAAGGGTTTTCTTTGAGAACAACTTTTCCTTTCTTCTTTAGTCGTATAAAGGAATTCTGTGTAATTTCAAAGGCTCATACTTTCAGAGCTTAATTCTTAAGAGCGCAAGCTTTTGATGTCTGTTATATATCTAGTCAATGACAGTATATTATTAAATGTGTTATTGTGAAAGAAAAAAAAGAGCAATATGTGCAGTTCCTCATGCATTGAAAAATGTGAAACACACTTGATACAATTAGTCCACACTGAAAAAAAAAGAGCAAAATCTTAACAAGTGAAAATATCTTGTATTTCATACAAGATCCAATATTGAGTAGAATTATTATATTCCATAGGCAGATAATGTAGCTTATTTTTAAGATTTATTCTTGGTTGTAGTGAATTTAAATGTTGCAGTAAGAAATTGACCAGAATCAGGAAAAGAAAACTTAAAAAATTCTAAATTATTTGCCAATGGAATAAGATAATTCTACTCAATATTAGACTAACGATACCAAACACGAGACATTTTTACTTGAGATTTCGTTTTTTGCAGTGCAATATCCAGAATTATTTTGAACTCTGATTTTTAGAAAATTTTTGCTTATTTTAACATCTGTTGTTCTTGACTTAACGAAATTAAAAGACAAAAGCGTGAAATGAAAAGGCCAACATTATAGTAAAAAGCGAAAGTACTTCCTTTTTGTTTAATAAACAAGATCAAATTGACCAATGTGAATAAAAGTGAAACAATCTGCCATTGGTATAAGATAATTCTACTCAATATTGGACTAAATGAACCATATACAAGATAATGAAGATATTTCCTCTTTTCTTTGCAGTGCATTTGCTGAGGAGGAGATGCAGCTCTACCTTGACTGGCTGGTAGGTGGTCGTACTCCAGGCAGCTTCTAGTGCCTTTCACATGTTCTATGTGTCGTCTGAGTGGAGGCAGAGGAGCAGCGCTGTTCAGCATGTCGAACACCGTGTCTGCACCACACACACACACACACATACACACACAGTCAGGAAAACAAGCCTGCTGCTATCTGTCAGTCAGCAGCACTGCTGTACATGCATACATATGCAGTGAGAACAACAAACACTTAATCCACTGAGGAAGGAAAAATATTAGATTAGCATAACCCTGTAGGAGGAGCAGGAGGCTCCTCTCACTGAATGATGTGTCAGCTGTTTGCAGCCTCTGTTCACACACTCCTCTTTTATCCGAATCTGAATGCCGCGAGGCTGCCAGCTCACCGGGGGTTAAGAGGAAGTGCTCGTGTCCAGACGAGGGCCTGTGGGGCCGCGCCACGGCGGAGGAGGAGGAGGTGGAGGAGGAGGTGGACGTGGAGGAGCTGCAGGATGAGGACGACGAGGAAGACGAGGAGAGGTCGTTGAAGCTGTGGCGCACCGGCGGGGGAGGAGGGGGAGGGGGCTGGGACGGAGGGCGGCTGTTGAAGGGGTCTTCTACCGCTGAAAGCACAGAGAAAGCCACACACAGGACTCACTCTACGCTCAGGTTTTATGCTGTTAACTCCACCAGGAGGCGGCTGAACCGTGTGCAGTCACAGTAATTGGATTACACGCTGAAGAGCAGCTGCCTTTAAGATAAAAGCTGAGAGGAGGGTTGTCTTTTTTTTTTTGGAGAAAGCACTTCAGGAAAAGAGGAGGAGGAGGAAGAGGAGAGCTGATGCAAGAATACAAGTTTGACACTGGCTGGTTTTCTGTTTTTTTTTTGTGGCACGGGTCCGGTTGAAGCGGCCTACCTTGGGGGGGCAGCAGGATGTCGTAGTCAGAGGGGGTCTTGTTGGCACTGAAGGGGCAGAAGGCAGAATGAGGCCTGACCGGCTCTGAGTGGCCACCTGAGGAGAACAGGAGGAGTTCAGCAACGAGCAGCCACAGGTTTAACGTCCCACTGTAGCAGTCGGGTCCAAACATGGCTCCACATATGTTTTTAATTCACAGAACGATAAAAGATTCTGCCAATATCTCCACACGGTTGTTACATACAGAAGAGGTTTTAGGGCCAGGTATTAAAAAAAATGAGGAGGAAGATTTTTATATGAGTATTGGATTTTTTTAATGCCTGGCTCTTAAACTCTTTCATTTTATATTTATGCATTTTAACCTGGTTCATGACTTATGGGTCATAGAGGTCTATGACTATCATTTTATACTAATTTTATAAAAAAATCTAAATTGTTACTCATACAGGATTTTTCAATGGCATGATAGGAGACAAAGGTTTTAAGCAAAAAAACTTTTCAAGTGCTTCGTGTCTTTTGTAATCATTGACTTCCTGCCCCTTCCTCCCAAGAACATGGCAAAAAGAAACCCTCCAAGAAAGAGGTGATTTTCTTTAAATTTTTATGATTTTCAACCATGACATGTATCTATTTGATGGTTAAAATCCCCAAAAATAATTGTATACCTGGGATAAATAGTTTTTTTGTTTGTGGGCATATTTGTCCAAGCAGCAGCTATAGGTGTCACTAAAATGCTATTTTTTACAAAGCAAAGCACAAAATGGAAAACTAGATAGATAACATGAGTGTTAGTACCTCAACTGATTATGTGCATAAAAACTTTGAAAAAATGTTGGGGATAAATGGGTTAAAATGAATGAGATTGGCACAAAACCACCTGTTTGAGAAGCTTGGGATGATTTCAGATGAATCTTTTGGTTTAAAACCCACAAATAAATCTTGTTTGTGTTATCAACACCTTGAATAAATCTGGGAAAAAGTTCAGGATATGGAACCTTTGGACGCTCACTGCGACGCTCACTGTTAAAATCTCTCTTCATATATTTAGAACTGCTAGTTTCAGGACTCACCGGGCTTCTTCTCCTCCGTGGAGGGCTCTGGGGAGCCGTTCTCCAAGTGCCTGAAAAGACAGAAAGGAAATGTTTCTGGTTCACAGGAGCCTCATTAATCTAATGAAACGATCTCTGCTGTTATCACCGCGGGGGCTTTTCGCGCATTAAAAAGAGAGGGTAGCGCTACCTGCTGGGTATGGAGATGCAGATGGGAGCCTGAGTCAGGCAGAGGCTGGAGGAAGGGATCTGATAATCGTCCTCCGCCCTCCCCATTGCCGCCCGGTGCCGCTCCACCACGGGGCTGCTGCTGCTGAAAGGGTTGGACGATCTGTGAGGATGACGGTGATTTGTCAAACCAAACATTCCGTTACTGCCACTCACACTGTTAACTCATCCAAAACGCAATCACACAGCTGGATCGTGAGGAGGACGGTGTTCCCGGGACATATTAAGGACAGGGCGCGGTTCACTCATCACATATGAACAACGTTTCACCGTAGAAACATCAGCATTTTAAACCATAGAGGCATTAATTTATCTTCTATCTATCTTCTATCTTCCCGATTATTCCTCATTAGGGTCGCAGGCGGTCTGCTGGAGCCAATCCCAGCGCGTTACAGGTGAGAGGCAGGGATGTGGTAAAAAAAACATATCAAAGTCATGCTGCTGCTCATCGAAGAGTAAGATCAAAAGAGCCAATAAACAATTCAATGATGACTAAATGAAATAATCGTGCTTAATGATAATCAGGTTCTTCCTGAAAGAATGAGTACAAATCTAAGGTATCATGTGTGTACAGTGCTGTGAAAGCATGTGCAGCTTCAGCCTGGGAGCTGTTACTGTGCTGCAAAGGTCCAAAGTGCACAAACTGTTGTTTTTTTGTAGTTAATGATTCAACAGGGCCACAATAAAGGCTCCTTGAATAATGCAAGTATGTGTATATATGTGTGTGTGTGTGTGTGTGTGGGGCTGACTGATTTCATGCTTACAGAACAAAGCAAATCAGCTGCAGTCATTTGCACGAGGGGAAGTGTGTGCGATATTTGAAAACAGTAACTAGTTTTCAGCAGAAGAAGCAGATCCATTCAGCTTCATCAGGAGTGACAGCTCTATCCCCTGCCTCCAATACAGCCTGATACACAGAAATACCTAATCTAATTCTGGCTGCGGCTAAAAGGCTATTAGTCGTAAAGCCATCATTTTTCAAAGCTGTGTCTAACCAGAACTTTTCCCTGAGGCTACTAGACCTCACTGGTAGAAAGTCCCTGTGTCTGAAACCGCAGGGATGAGAGGAGGAGGTTGGGAGAAGGAACTTGAGGCTAAAAGGAAACATCGTAAAGCCAAAATTGTGATTTATTACTGTTAAATACAAATATTGACTGCATGTTACTCCATTCTAACTAGGGCTGCAACTAACGACTAGTTGATTAGCACATTGATTAATGAAACAATCATTCAACAAAATGGTGTAAAATGCTGATCACTGTTTACCAAAGCTGAAGATTCAACTTAAAATATCTTTTTTTGTCCAGACCAACAATCATCCTTCTACTATTATAGAAGAAAGGAGCCAGGAAATATTTGAGAAGCTGGAACCAGAGAATCCGAACATTTTCTTCTTAAAAAATTGTCAAAATAGTTGGCGATTAAATGTAATAGTTGACAACTAATGGATTGATCATGGCAGGCTGCAGCTCTAATTTTCACCGTGTTAAACCTTGTGTGAGGGAAACTTCTTTTAATGTGCAGCTTATTTTAGCTGAAAAACACAGGGCCAGTTCTCGTTTGGATGCACAAGTCCATTTTGTGTTTTTTAACCTTGTCAGAGGAGCTATGAAGACTTCACCGTTTAATGCACCGCTCCACAGATACAGAGAACCAGCACGTATCAATATGCTTAATATCAATGCAAAGTGGCTGTACAGTGATATTGTTTCAGGACTGCCTGGAACATTTTTTCAGCATATTCAGAAAGAAAAATAACCTAATAATTTGCTGGATAAATGTTCTTCTTATTGTGTGATGCTTACTTGTGGCTGTTGGCATGGATGGACTGGGTCGGCGAGTTCCGCGAGGGAAGGACGTCATACTCATCGCTGACTTGCACGCCGTTAGAGAAGGTCTAGGTACACACAGAGGAACAACAGAGGAGGTCAATGTTAACATTTGATGAACTGAAATGAATCAGAAATCAGAATGAATGAATGAATGAGAATCAGAATGTATCAGAAATCTCATGTTGTCTGACCCGGGTAGGCAGATGCGTAGCACATACTTCTAAACTTTCTGATTTTTTTTTGTATTTTCTGAAGTTTCAGTGCAACTCAAGTCAAAAAAGTAGTTGGGGGTTTATTTATTAATCATGTAGTTTTGATCAAACCGGTACATTTCAAGCGAAGGATGCTTTCTCCAGTTTTTGTCCCACAGGGCAGAGCATATACACCAGGTCAAAAAAAAAAACAGTGCTGCCGAAGGGGAAACACAATGCAGTGCAGCATTATAAACAACATAACTGAGGTCAGTATTCCACGCTGAGGTCAAAGGTCAGCACCCTGTCTGGTAGATTTTACTCACAGACCTGCAAAGAGGCAGTGGAGTGTTTCAGGGATATGTTTGTGCATGGTCAATCCCAGGATAACAGATCACAGATGGGACGACCTTCAGAAAGAAAATGTGCAGAGCAGACAGAACCTGGATCTGAGGGAAGAGTCGCTCTGCAGGGAAAACCCACACGATAACCTCTTGGATATTAACAAAAAAGTGACAATACTCTCCACAGGATCTGCACGACTGGAGGCCCCTTTCTGATCAAAGAGGTGTCTCTTGATGGAGAGTGTGTGATTGGCTGTGTGTGTGTGGATTTACCACACATAAGGCTTTTAAATGATAAAGTGGAGAAGAGTGCACACATTATTCAGGGGCTCAGCAGGACTCGCGGTTGGTTCGAACGCTTGGTTTCAATGCAAACAGGGATTTCATTATTTGGCATTGATTATCATATTTATATTCTGTCCCACACGCTCAAAGTATGAATTGTCTCATTAGAAGATTGGCAGCGGAAGCATATTAGTCTTGGTCCTCTGCCAGACAATTCTCGCTTTTTGTTTAATCTCTTTCATAATCGGAGTGGGAAGTGTACTCGGGGAGTTAAATCATGATTATCACAAGGGGTTCCTGACGTTGCAACACTTCTCCGTTCATTTTTTTGACCATATTTGACACCCGAGTACCAATAACTGTCCATTTTCCCTTTGACGTACTGTGAAAATAAAATTACAATTCCCCCTCCATATATATATAAATATCTCTATAAATACAAGTTGACAACAGTTAAATAATTTAATTTTCCCAGCTTCTGTGGAGCCTTCCCTATTCACAGTGTCCATAGAAACAATAATGAACATGGTCATAACGTTTTCCTTGTGCAGAAAAGACGATTCTTTGACGATTCCGACAACATCACTCTGAAACTCATAAAGGTTCAGTAGAGCTAACATTTGGTTATTTGTGATACTATATTCCGCAAATCCAAACACCATGAAAAACACTCTTCATGTCCAATCATTTTTTTTTTTTATATTTTAGTAAATAGAAGAGGGGCAATAGTCTGGAAACACAAACAGAAATACAGAAATACTTTTCTAAACTTTTTTTATATGGTTATTCAGACCCGATGGGAATGGGGAACAATAAAAACATGTGAGTCTACTTTCTGCTGCCGTCTCCGTCCTCATGAATGAAGCCCATCATTTCTCACTCAGTCTTATAACATGCATCAACATACATTACAGCTCAAGCTTTGCGCTTAGTGCCGTTCTGTGGTGAAACAAATCACTATTTCATTTTTTCAAATTTTCTAATCCTGTTTTTTTTGCACCTGATGCACTGATTCATGCCATCAATTCCATTGTCTTTTTCAGATTTGTGTTGTGTCCTTGTCAATGCTGTCTGGCTGTGTGAAGCATGGGCCGATGGTAAAAGCTTTGGATGAAATGCAGGTCATTAGCATTCATTAAACTGAAAATTATAGGATTTTTGTTACTCTAATTTAGCTTACTCCATCAGATCCATGTGCTGTACTGCAGATCCAGTTTCTTTTATATCCTCATTAGACTCATCGGGCTCAGATGAAAGCCAAAATAATCGGATCGAGAGAAATTACATTTCATTGTAAAAATACAGTTTAGATTCACAGATGTTTCGAATGGTACACACATTTATCTCTTTTAGCCACAGCTTCAACCTAATTCGATGTTAAATGTCACAAAGTCATCAGTTTCAAATCTGACCTTTAGAATCTATGGTTCAGACTTATGAGGATAAATATCCTCGATTTGCTTCTCAAAACATTACAGAAACAATTTATCAGCAGCCCGCAAGACGGCAAAAACACATTAATAACTGAACTCTGTGGGAGTTGAGAGAAACGCTGTATTCCACACACACCTGACACTCAAACCGCCAACGACCGCATGTTATTACAGACTTTTGGGAGTCTAAATTGGTTTGACTGAGTGCTTTTAGATAAGCAGGCTTCTATACTCTGATTTACTGATGCTTCTTAAAAAAACGCCTCCCACTCTGTCTCATGTTCTGTTCAGGGACATTTCCCAGTCTACAGCCAAGCTGGAAGCTTCTAAAAGGCTGTGATGCTCATTGGAAAGGAAACATAACTCTAAAATAAAGAACCTGATGGGAAGTCAGGGAGTCACAAAGATCACGAATGTCCAACTCTGTGTTAATCTATCCAACAGTCGTTGAGGCGTTTCACTCCACAAATGTCAACCTGCTGGTGGTGCTAGAGGAAAAGGCATCTCCATCCTAACCAGAAGCTGTTGAGATATTTCACACATATTTCACGCCTTTTTGAAGGTCTTCCGAACAGTTTTCACTTTATCCCGAATCATCAATCGTTCAAAGCGACTGTACCTTGGAGCTCTCAGAGTTTCCTGCCCCCTCCATTCTGTGATGTAACCGCCCGAATCCTGCAGACGGACAGCTGAGTGGTCTTCCGGTCAGATGGGAGGGGCCAGCGGGCCCCAGCTGGAGGGGGTGCTCGGCCGTGGTCCGGTGGGCGTCTGATAAGTGTCCCTCTTTGGGACACCGCGTCTCGGCGGCCAGGTGGGAGTCTGACAGCGCGCTGGTGGATGATGAGATGGAAGAGGACAGGGAGGAGGAACCGGGGAGCCACGAGTGGCGTGACTCGGGGGGGATGGGGGGAGGACGCTCGGGGGGAGGGGGCGGAGGCGGGTCCCTCTGGGGAGGAGGTGGGGCGGGGAGAGGCTTGTCCTGCTTCCTGGACATGCCTGGTGAAGACTGGAGATATGGAGAGATGTGGGACAAAATTACTGGATCGTCTAAATTTAGGAATGATATGACACCATGTTCCTCAGCATTGTTACATATAAGTTTTTACCAACAAGAATATATATTCAAATGTAATTGCTTCATTTTCAAAGTTTTGATTAGTTTATTTTGTAATTTAATTACATTATATTGTTACATGTAACTAGTTACTCCCTAATATTGATTGCCACAAAACACGTCATTCTGCTTTTTAGCCTTGTGCAGTTTTCAAGTGGCGATTTTTCCTCATGTTTTTATTTAATTATCTATTATAAATCATCTTTTTTCAAAGTCATCTTTTTTTCTTTCTTTCCTGTGTTTTCATCGCCCTGGTGTAATGTATTATTCTTTTGTTGTTGTTGTTTTTCAAGCCCTTTGTTAAGCACTTCCTAAACTTCAGTTTAAATACTTTGTTCTAAATCATTCTGGGACGTCGAGTTGACTGAAGCTTGGGTTTAGTGATAACGTGCCAGAAAATACTGTTGACCCAGTTTCCATTATAGCTTGGGATTTGGCTTTGCTTTTAGTTGCTTTTGAGGAAGATAGGCCATTTATATGGAAGGAAAATTACGGATTTATTGAATTCTAGCAGAATTCCAAATATAAAATAGGATCAATTCTATGAATTAAAAATGACCACAGCTGCAAAAAATCAGTTAATTGATTAGTTTTCAACTATTAGATTAATCACCAACTATTTTGATTGTTGATTGATTGATACGAGTCATTATTTAAGAAGAAAATTCTCTGGTCCCAGCTTCTCAAATCTGATTATTTCTGGTTCCTTTAGTCTTGTATAAGAGGAAACTGGTGACCTTGGGTCATGGACTGTTGGCCTGGACAAAAAAAAAGGCATTTTATGTTGCATCTTCAGCTTTGAGAAACAGTGATCGACATTTTACACCATTTTATGAATCAAACAACTAATCGATTAATCGTTTCAATAATCAATAGAATTATCAACGATCAAAAGTCATAGTAGTAGTAGTGGTTTCACCCATAAAAATGATTAGAGAATACTTAAATAGTTTAAACATCATCAGTATGTTTCTTGTATCACTTCAAAGTGATATGTAATAAAAGTTTTTTGTTTTTTTTTCAAATACCTGAGGATTACTGTGACTCACCTTTGGGGAGCCGGTGGGACTGGCAGACGGGGAGCGGATGGCACCCTTTTGGATGAGATCGAGTCGCGGCGGGACGGGGGGGAGGCCAAGGTGCTGGCCGCAGTGGCCGGGGTCCCCTATGTGGGCCTTTCTGTGTTGGCTGACAGGCGAAGAGCTGGGAGACACCATGGGCGAGTTCTGGCGCTCGGCGCAGTGCTGAGAGAAAAGTCAAGCAAATCGAAAAAAAGAATTAGAAGAAGGTACAATATCTGCAAAACTGTTCTTCTCCACAAAAAAAAAAAAATAAATAACATTACGTTTCATTTCCCACAGGCCTTTGTAGCCCAGTTCTTTGGGTGCTGAAGCACCTCTAAATTGAATCCCAGCACCCCTTAAATTTGAGAGAAGTTAATTTAATTTTTTCTTTTTAACCATATGTCCTTTTCAAAAAGCTAGAAAAGTATCAAAACCATACAGTATAGAAAGACAATATGTGTTTCTATTATATAATACAGACAAGAAGGAAGAAGAAACATTCAATTCATTCATTGTCTATAAATTGCACTTCAAATAAAAGTAAAAAAAAAAAAAAGAAGTCAAAAAGATCCATTTTGGATATTTTTTCTCCCCATTAAAAGGAGCTGGTTTTACTCAACATGAGTTGTGTTCCCCCAGAAATTAGGGTTACTACAGGTTTCTTTGAGGATTCTAATCCATTCCTCAACATTTAAAAAACGTTTTTCAGATTTAATGGTTTAGTCACAGACTTTTACAAAAAAAAAGGATGCTTTTCTTTCACGTGTGTTGGAATGAAATTGTGTTAAAATGTAGAAAACAGTAAAAATTCATCTTGCCTGGCTGCTCTGGTCTCTGGATTAAAAACCTCTGATTCTAGAATCCCCTCCTTAAACTGACCATCGGCTGCCGCGACGAGACCTTTACCTTCCTGATGTTGGCCAGCCCGTTCATGACGAGGCAGTCCTCCCTGTCCTCCTCGTCGTCCAGCTCCAACATGGGGCAGCTGTGCTGGTCCAGGAAGAAGCACTTGTTGCCCTCATTTCGCGGGTCGAAGGGATCCACAATGATGGGCTCTGTGCCTTTGATCTCGCAACGACAGAACGGACAACCCTGGCCATCCGACTCCTGGCACAGACGAAGAAAACGTTAGTGATCCCACGCATGCACGCACACGCACATGCACAGGTGCGACAGTGCCATTTATAACCCATTTCCAAACGTAAAGATCTGATGAGCGTGGCTTTGCTGAACATGAGGAATCACTTGACTGTTACCGCACACAGCTGGAATACACATGTTTAAGATTGTGTATCTTACTCCCCCCCCCACCAACTATATGAAAGGACTCTGGCAAGTCGACTGGTGTGTGTGGATCCTCTCCAGGGAACACGGCCACATGTACATTTTCCACATGTCAAACAGGGGCCATAGATAAGCGAATAAAAGAGGTTTTGGTTTTCGGGGCATCGCTCTACGTTGACTCATCGGCCCCAATCAAAGGCAGACAATATTTACAGAGAACAAAGCTGCATTTGTGGCAGCCATATGGTTGGGGACTTGGGGGGAGGGGGGGCACCAAAGGCATGTTTGAAACTTAATCCTAATTGGAGTGGGTGGAGAAGGGAAGGAGTGGGAGGTTAAAAGGAAAAGAGCCTGGAGGGGGCGATGGTCACGGACACTAACGGAACCCTACTGTTCTGCAACAGACACAACTGAACTGACGAAACTGCTCCTGAAGCCCGGCTGTGAAGTAAGAGAGAAAAAAATAAGTTGCAAACAGGATGTTGGTTAACTCCAAACTTCCCCCTTTGATTTGCTGATTTACAGGGTAAAAAAAAACGTCATCACTGGCATCTAGAGTAGGAGAGATCTGGGAAACTTTTGTTTGAAGAGAGAGTTTTTTATGTAGTTTTTTTCTGAATTAAAAGAATGTTAAATATTACATTAATAATAAGAAAAATTACAACAGTTACATTGAAATGCTGTTAAATATGACTCTCAAAAACATAACTTTGATATATTTATACCTAAGAAAGGTTTTAGTAAACTTTCCCCCCCAGAAACCCCAAACATTCTCATTCAATTCAATTTGAACTTTTTGCTCATATAGACACAATGCTTCACCTAGTCTGTAACTGTTTTTTTTTTCCTGTTTTGCTACTGAGCAGGTATTGTGTGTTTGACATTTACTCTGTGGAAAGAACTTGTTACTATTTGCCAACACAACAATTTCCAGCAATCGTCAGATGCTAAAAGGATATCAAATGAAACCTAGAGTCTGGTGAAAATAAGACACAGAAAAGTCCCTGTGAATCATTCTGAGTTCTCACGACTGATTCAGGATAAAACTCAAAGCTAGAATAAGGGAACCCTCTCGTGTGCCCCCATACTTCTTGCAGAGATCAAAAACAGTCATTAAAGAGAACAGGATGTGGAATTACATAGATCATCAGCCAGCTGTGAGTGAGGAGTGCATGTCTGTTCCATCCCAGCTGACTAATACACATAGCGAGAGGAAAGTCAGGGAACCACCACTGAGTCAATGACCTAAATGGACCAGGCGCTGGGTTAGTCACTGTCACAGGGAAGGAGGATTCCCTCTTTCTCTCTGACTCACGCTTCAGCTAGCGTGGACAGCGATTTTTCATTACTGAAGCGCAAGCGTTCTTCACTGAATCACTGGCTGAGGTCGTGGAGGAGGCGGGGTCACGTCGAGTTGTCATAACAGGAAGCGTGACAAACAAACACTGCTAACGTGGGTGCTGCTGAATCCCGCTGTTGACAGAGCAGAGGACTGTTCTCTGGAAAGTCTGCGCTCATCTGTAAAAACCTACAGCTACTGTGCATTCTGAGTAAAAAGAAAAAAAAAGGAAAAAAAAAAAGATTCCCAGCTCCGTAACCATGAAATTGAACCTCTTGAGAACCGAGCAGCAGGCCAAAAAACTCCAGCGTTCCAAAAAAGCTGCTCAAACCCTTAAATCAGAGTAATCCAAAACTTTTCATGTCAAAGACCTTTGAACTACATTCAGTGAACTGTAGACAGATCTCATTTGATAAATTCTCTGTGGTCTCAGAAAGATTCCTTTTTTCGAAGATGTGATAACTGTGACCGATCATGTTTCATCTGGGATAAGGACATTTTTTTTTTGCCGCTGTTTTTTTTCAAAATGAGAGCAGATACCAAATTAATATTTCTATAATAACTTTCATACCATACTCATCTAATTCATAATAAGTCACAGCACAGGCTGAATGCACGCTAGCGACAGACTTCAGAGCTCATCATGTTTTTAGAGGGTGTCTTTTGTTATTATTTGATCGAATTGTGTTGTTTGTTCCTATGGTTAATATGGTATTAATGTCCCCTGTTCTTACTATTTAAACATAATTTTTTTTACTGTTGCGTTAATTTATAAGCACTTTGTAACAGCTGATAATAAATTAAATTTATTTATTAAAAGCAATACATCTGAATATGTTTAATAATGTTCAACATGTTTCATTCAGTCATCAACTCCTCTGACTAACACTGCGCAAATGGAAGAGTTTGTGATAAGTGGAAACTATAATAAGTGCAGACTGAATGAAAAACAAAATGTCGAACACCTGCACTTAGTGTCCTCTGAATCATCTTCCACGTCCTCCCTCGCAAAGGCTCCACTGCCAAAGAGCTGAGATATGGCTTGATGGCATAAAATTAGCAAACTGTGATAAACATCATACGAAACATATAAATAACAAATAAGCTGTCTAGAAGACTGTCACACAAACCGACAGGAGGCTAAAAAAATATTTTATAATTGAAGAATAAAGTTGAAATGGTAGTGCCATTTCGCCACTATTATATACCAAATGCAAAATAAGTAAATAAATTAATTAATTAAAAAAAAAATAAGACAGATTTCTGGACTTGTTTCAGGCCTGCAGATTGTATGTGTGAGTGTGTGTGTGTGTCCCTAACAGAGATCAATAACATCATGTGGATCATTGAAATGGAGCAGTCAGTACGTACAACACAGATGTCCCACACAGATGAGAGAGGAGGAGGAGGAGGAGGAGGAGAAGAGAAATATGAAAGATGGGAGGAGGAGAGGTGAAGAGGGGGCAAAGGGAGGTGGGGAGGGAGTCTCTGGACTTGATGCTAATGACTCATTAGGGGAAGCTCATTGCAAACACACTTTGCTGGCACAGCCTCTGATACACGACTGAGTGCACAGGCACAATGAACACAGTGGTGCGGGACACGATGTAGCTGTGGGATGCACACACGCACACACACACACACACACACACACACATGTTAAAGGAAAAGAAAAACAGCACAGAGCAGGAGGCAGAAAAAACACAAGCAGAATACACTGCATGCGCATACTCTCAGCTTTCACTTCTGTTACTGACGGATATGTGGAAATTTGATTAGGACAGATGCAAGGACACGGAGGAGGAAGGGAGGGAGGATTGTTTGTCCATGTATCTATCACTGAAGGCTGAAAGCTGCTTCTGCTTTTCAGCATGCTGTTCTTATTTACATATCTTCAAACCAGGTTCATTCTTACAGATGATTTTAAAAATATCGCCATTAGCAGTGTGAAAGTTAAATCATCATTTCATTCAGGCTCTGGTATTTTTCACAGTATAGCCCAGACATGAATCTGTGCAATGATAGAACAGCAAAGCCACAGATATGCCCTCTGTTCACTGCCACAAAGGGATAAAGAGATGACTTGGTGCCGTGTGTTTCATTACCATACCTGCCAGGCCGTGAGACAGGAAGTACACATGAGGTGACCGCAGGGTTCGATCTTGACATCTTTGTCGTTCTCAGCACAGATCTTACAGAGCTGGAAGGTGGAACCCATCTCACAGTACAGCTCATACTGCTCCTGTTCAGGCAGAACAGACCCCCCGTTAGTCATCGAGTGATGCATGTATCAAACCATAGATGAGAGCAGACACATGCAGTTCCCATGCAGCGCAGACTTCCCACCTAACATCAAGTCATATGATGGTTTCTGGGACTTCCCAAATGAGGAAGGGCTAAAAAAAGGGTGAACGGTCTATTTTTCAACTTTGGTAAGAGAAAAAAAAACTCTGTGTAAAACAAATCACTTGACAATCAATTCATGTGTGATCCATCTGTACGTCCCCACGATGCTCCTCTTGGAATAGACTTCTCAAAATATCATACGAGAATCTCACAGCCACAAAAGCCTGTAATATTACTTGTTATTATCCAGTCAAAGTCAGCTATATAACAGATGATTGTCAGTTCAGTCTGCTGTTTTTTGCCTCTGATCTTTAAACTGGAAAAATGTGGTGGCAGCTCTGGAAAAATAATTAAGTTTCTGCTTCACTGTGCACAAAAAAAAAAAAAAAGCAGTTTCTGAATAAATCTGAGATGAGCCCAAAAAGCCAAGTAGCTGCAGAATCATGCCTCATTTCACGTTATACCAATCGGTCTGATATATATCTGATCAGGCTCAATCAGTTGTCAGTAAAGGTTTTCCACACAATTAAATCATATTGAAGAGTTTACATGATGTATTCCGGCTTTGTGAGGCTTAACCAGATGGAAGCATGTACAATAATATGACTATTCATAAAAAAAGAAAAAAAAACATGTTTTCAAACCCACTTGTGTCACTTTGATATGATCATGAGGCGTCGGCTCACATAAACCAGTGAGGTCAGGATTGTAGCTGCGACCATCAGGAAACAAGTAGCTGCAGATGAGGAAAAAAAATGTGTTACAAATACACACAGTGCCCTAAATATTTACTTTGGTTTCATGTTTTATGAGTTCTGCTGATGTTATTTAACGCGTGTAAAACACAGTTAAAAGTGTTTCTTGTTTTAATTTGGAGCATATTTCCTCATGTCCGTTCTTTTGCTTTTATAGGCATCGTTTCATAACAATGATACTGTACACAAAAGTCCACCTGAAATTGTACCTTTCTGGTAGAACAGGTTACATTTTACTTCCTATTACTAATATGAATTAATACTATTAATACTAATATGGTGTATATTTTGGGCTAGTGGACTAGCCCGAAATATTTTGGGCTGTTACACTGGTGTAAAAAGTATACACAGGCGGAACAAAACATTAGGGTGAATGTGATTGGACCATTGGATAGTGGATGCATCGCCGAGGACCACTCACCTTGATTGACAGGTGGATGTAATGATACTATTAGTTTTTATTGCTCTGATCAAGATGACATATTTTTTTTTTGTTTTTTTTGATTGATGTGATGTGATTGTATTTTGATATAAACATACAAAGAAACCTTTTTGTTGGCAACTATATTTAAATTAAACTTATAATCTTCTAAAAGTATTAAAAATACTTTTTTTTCCACCACAGGTCACCTTTAAGCAAATATATTTCACAACTAAACTAAACTACAAGCAGCGATCAGTACTTAATGATTGCACTATAAATACTATTTGACAGTTTTATTGATCCTGGTTACTGACTGACACAAACTATCGGCCTCCAATAAAAAGCATGTGTTGATAACTGCATGGAATATAAACTGTTAAATATCCTGCAGCTATTGCTAAAAATATGTCAGGCACTATTTTCTACTCCCTTTTTTTTTTTTTTTTTTTTAAATACAATGACTTTTGAAAAGTTCTTCAACTGTAACAAACCACTATGTCAAGCATAGTGTGTGTAACCACTATGCTTGACATTTGAACTTCACTTCCCCCACACTTGCTGGGGTCTCCCTGCTTGATCAAAAACAGAGGTGCTTCAAACAGAATCCTCCCCCCCTTCCTTTCTCCGCTCCCCGCCTACGATGAACTTGTAAGAAGACGCAGCACTCCTTGAACAGCCTCAGCCGGCAGTGAGTGACAGCTGAGAGAAAGTAAACGGAAGGAAAGCATGCTTGATTTGTCTGAGGCTGTCAGGTCATCAGGTATGATGGGAACGGAGAATGACTTTAATGACTTGAAGCTCAAACAAATGGCCTTGTCTCGGCTGGGACAAAGAAAACACGTTGTTTCATCTAGGAAGTGGCGTTTTACTCCTTCATGAAGCGCCGCACTTCACATCTGCTTCAAGGCAGTTGAAGGTTATGCAAATCAGATGTGGCTGATTCCGACACGCTTGAAAGGTTCCTGGTTTGTGTACGGCCTCGACACA
Source organism: Lepturacanthus savala (assembly GCA_030544235.1). Classification (NCBI taxonomy): domain Eukaryota; kingdom Metazoa; phylum Chordata; class Actinopteri; order Scombriformes; family Trichiuridae; genus Lepturacanthus; species Lepturacanthus savala. The sequence goes on along the minus strand of CM060479.1, from coordinate 16,053,277 downwards.
GCGGAGGGCTTTAACGCAACTGATCGATACACACACAGCAAGAGAGATGGAGATAGAGGGAGTGTGTGACGGGTTACATACAAGCCCTCCCTGTAGCCATCGATGAGGGCCTGGAACAGAGGTTTGTTGTGGGGGATGGTCTGCAGTATGTTGCCGTCGTTGGTCACATAGCCAATGGCCCACTGGCCCAGCCGTGTACAGCTCAGTCTGAAGATGTAACTGTTGGAGGGGAGACACAGGGGATAGAAGCTCATTATTCACATACCCCGCAGAACAAAACATGTATAACAAACACATCAAAATATTTCCTGCCGTATTGTCTTAATATTGGACTGCTGTTACACTTCATGCACTGTTTGTACTCTACTCATGTATTTTTTATAATAAAAAGTTTTTCAAATAAATATGAAGAACTTGTCTACTTATTAACACCAGTCTATCATGATTTTATGACCATTTTTGCTTTTTTTAAAAAATTATTTTGGTTATGGGGACAACTGAACATCATTCACCAATGCCGCATACCACAGTCCCACAGCTTGTTATAATTATTCTAATATTATACAGGCATGTTCTTATTTATTTCCTGTCTGTTTCAATTCTCTCTAGTTGCTCTCTCTTGTGTTTAATTTCCTGTATTCCTCTGTATATGTTAGTTGTTGCTGTGTGCATTTTAATGTAAATAAAGCAAACTTGCCACAAAAATCCCTACATTGGCCTTTATACAAATACTGGAGGCACAGCACAAGAATAAGATCCATACAAAAGCAATGTACAATGAAACTGATCTGATCACATACTTACATGCCATTGTGGTTTTACTTATTTGTGTTTCTGTTGTTTCCGATTAAGCTAAAAAGCAAATGTTTTCAGAAATACTTTTTATTGAAGTATTGAACTGTTCTAAGCAAACAATTGGAAAAAAAATTGTTTTGAAGATTAAAGCCCAACTAAGTGAAAGCGTTCCTCCCATCAGGTGCATCCAGGAAGCCTAAATAATTATAGATCTATGTAATGCAGAAGCGATCCCTGGTGTTTGTGTTTAAATATCAACATATCTTTCTTGAGAATCCTGGATTCTTTTAAACAGCTATTGATGAGGGGTCATGCGTTTTTCCAAACATGGCTGCCTCTGAACAACAGAGCGGCAAAATGCCAGAAAGAAACAATGATAGCAATAACATCTGTGCAGTTGAAACAACTGAAACAACATCTGTAGCTGTAGGCGCTGCTAGTTGTAGCCATTGCAAAGACACTAACCAAGCTGACCACAACCATGACTCACAACCATCTCACCCATAAGGAGTCTGAGAAAGAGTCAATGACATTTTAGTATACCATACCACCAATACACCAGGAATTAGCCATGTCCCTCCTCTCGAGCCTCACCTGTTGCTGTGAAGCAGGCACACAAGCCCGCAAACCCCACCACCTATAGCTCAGATCCTACATGCTGGGATGAAATTGATGAATTTATGTGGGGACAAATTGGTTTACAATTGGACTTGAAAATTGAACAAAGGCGCTGATGTCGCCGCCTCAGAATGAAAACAAAAACATCAACAGAGGTATTTTTTTCTCAAAACTCTGTTTAAAAGGAAATGGGAAAATAGGGGAAACCGTGCCAAGAGAATGGTTGCTCAATTCACCTTCAAAAGGCACTGTGTTTTATTCCGCATGTAAATTATTTGGGTATGGTAAACTTCAGCTTGCAACTCACAGCAGGGTATAGTGAGTGGAAAATGCAACTTGGCTGAACATGAAGGATGGGAGAGCCACAGAAAGCCCATGGTCGCCTATGTTATTCTCTGTGCTGATGCTGGGCATATAGATACAGAACTCAAAAGAAAAACACTTGACAGTGAATATGAATATTGGCCCGTGGTTGTATAGAGGGTGGTTTCGGTGGTAAAGGCAGGACTAACTTTCAGGGCACACAGTGGCATTTTTTGAGCAGCTTGATAGTGCTGGAAGTGATCAGTGAGATTGATCCATTCTTAAAAGCCCTCATAGCAATGATGGAACAGAAAAACACACCTCTTATTAACAACATGTTTAGAATGTATTTATAAAAGGCTGTTTCCGTGTGTGTGTGTGGTATTGTGTTGCATAATGTACATTTAGCATAAAAGCAAGGTAGAACAGTGATGGTTGAGCAAGCTAAGGAAAGAAAGAAGAGAGAGAGGCGATAGTGAGAACGATGCCATCAAAGAGAAATGTTATTTTTTGATTGATTCACAGTGGTTATCTTGTAAAGCACAAATAAACATGCCCACACAACCTGGCAGGAAGGTGCTGCATTGGTTGATCTTGTGTGAAAGATGAGGGTTATCCGGTCTGCTGAGGCCTCTCTACTACTGCATGTGTGTGTGTCTGTGTGTCAAACAGACAACAGCATATAGCCAAGGAAAGATGAATGAACAGGGGATGTAACCTGGTTGCTGCCAGCAAAATGTCTTAAACCTACATTCTCTTTGATAGCCAGCAGGGGTCGACTCTACGGGCTCCAAAAAGAAGTCAGACTGTATTGAAGTCTAAACTAAACGTTTCAATATTTATTACCTCAATAAACACTTTACTAATGCATTATCATCGTTTAACATAGATTGTAAGTGCACCATGATAAGCAAGCTAGCAAAACTCTGGGCTTCAAAATCCTGAGCACAGCAAAAATAATAAGAAAATATGAAAACACAGGCAGAGGGCAGATAAATACACCACCACAGTCTATACTTTGATATATATATATTTTTTTCCTGTTCGCTCCCTTGTTCCCCATATTTTTGTTTTTGCTACTGTACCTACATGAAACCATTAAGTAGTGTATTTCTACATGATGTTTTTGGGTGATAAAAAGACATGACATGGCAGCCTGTATTATAAAGTGGTACCATATTCGGCTGCTTCAATTTACCATTTGCTCACTTTTCAGATAATGCTAATAGCGTCTTCTCAGTCAACTTACAGTAGCGCAAAATCTTTGAATTGAGGCAGCTAGATCTATCACTTTAATGTATGCTAAGCGTATGAGCATTCTTAACAGAACGTGCACAAACTTTTTCTTTTTTTCCCCCTTCGCTCAGTTTTAACGTCTGTTCACTCTTATCACAGATGTCAAGTAAATGCACGGGTTCTTCATGAGATTCGACATTATTAATCCTCATAAGTGTACACGATGGTGTTCAGCTCTGCTTCAGAACCTGGTTTCTCTAATCCCCCCTACCCCAAGGTTTTTTCGTGTGGAAAGCTGACTTTAACCTGATTACATAAGCGCGTGTAAACACACGCCATAAATTAAGCGAGCTCTGATCTGCACCATTTGTACATGGTGTGACTGAAAATCTCCTTCGGTTGCATTCAAAACCATCAACGGGTTTTACTGGTATTTTCACGTTCTGGGGACACGGCATCAAAAGAAACAAGTTGCAAATAACATGTTCTTGATAAAAAAGAGGCATTTGTTGATTTAGAAAGTAAGAGATGTAGATCAAGCCATCTTTAGGACAGCTGTGGATCATTAAGTGGAGGGAAATTAGGTGACAGCAACCAGTAAATTGTCCTGTCTTATTACAGAGTAGACATCCTACTTAGATTTGGGGTTCATGGCTGTGCTAATAGCCTTTTTAATTATCAGTCATAAATCACACCTGAAGTGTAGACACTGGGAAATGGAACAGTTTTCTATGATGAAATATGAACTCTGCTGCACTAAAGTGCAACTGACAATGGTGCTTCTGCTGCGTCTTTAAAGCTCCATCACAGAGGGATTTTCATGTGCAAATCATCGCTGAGTAGAAAGGAAACAGCTCAGCACAAGGTGGAACAATCTGAATGTGAAATAAAAGGTGTGGGAAAAAAATAAAGAGAAAGGGTGGGTATTATAAATGCAGTCCAGCACGGTGTCGGGCTTAGCGAGAGCCTTTACCACCATATGATCCCACCTCTATCAGCAACAAAGGCACCAGGCTAAATCCACCAAGGGCTCGGACTGAGGAGAGACGTGGGAAGAGAGTTTCAGTGATGCTAATAAGCCGTGTTCTGTCTCAGATGGGAAGAGTTTAGCTGAGGGCAGTCAGCAGTGATATAACGCTCCCAACAGTCATAATGAAAAAAAATGATGCGACACACATGCCTTATGTGATTGTTTAACAGAGATATAATCAGTATTTCGTGGGCTGACTTTCAATCAGCGTAAGATCAGTGTTTCTATTCGGAACAGATGAAACACATACATAGATATGTGTGTGTGGGCATGTTTGTGAGTTGAGTGTGTCTGAGAGAGTTGAAGTGATAACATGTAATGGCTCATCCGATATGACTGACTCAGTGTGTGTGTGTGTCGGTTCATAACAACGGTAATACCATGATTCATCTGGCATCCTACAGATTTGCATACTCAAAGCAAGCACCAGCCCCTTCCACACAGGCGTACACACACACACACACACACACACACACACACACACACACACTGTTCTGCTCTACCACGCCGTCACGCAAGATGGCTAATCACTGGGCCTGCATGGCTCAGCTTAGGGCTATGGTGAGCTGCTCTCAATAAATTAGAACTGTTGTTTAAGGTATTTTTTCAAGCTACTTTCCCCCGCCATTAGAAGCTGCCATGTGGACCTCAAGATTCTGGCAAGATGCCAAACCAGCTCGACAAACACACGGCTCACACGGCTTCTCTTCTTTCTGCAGCAATTCTACCCAAGATGCAGCAATTCTACTTATGATGATGCAGCTGACAGGAGAGGTGCACCTTGTCTTCAGACTACACACATCAGCAGGCTTTTTCTTGCGATACTTTATGTAACAATACAATTAATTTGACATTATCAAATCCGATTTGTCAGAAGTCGTTGAAGATTGCAGCAAACAAGATCACTTTTTTTTTTTTTTTTTTTTTTTTTACACAGCTGCCTCTGATTTATGTTTATTTTACATTTTCTTTTAGAATTCTACTGTTACTTTCAACAGAGCCAGACCAGATTTTTTTGCTGTATGTTTAGGAATCATTTTCATCCTACTGCTTCCATAAGCTTTGAAAACAAAAGATATAACATTTAAATGAATATATGTGACAGTAATAAGGAGCTTTGGGAAGGTTGTTCAGAGATGTGACAGCGCAACATGACCTATTTATGACACACATAATCCCAAATGAAAATTCATAAACAAACTTTATTTCTGAGTGATGTCCGTTGTGTTTGAGCTCTTCAGCTCTTGCTCAGGCTGTCTGCTGCAGTGGCTAAAGTCCTAATTATTCATGTGCATTTGTGCAGACTGAGAAGATCAATGCTTAAGTGAAAATTGGATCTTAAAACAGCGTTTTGACTTTCAGACCTGGCCGTGCTGCAGGCTCATGGATAACAACCAAGGAAGCTGCGTCAAGGGTAAACAAGTTCAGACTTTTTAAACTCCTCAAAGACGTAGAACATTAACGTCTGACTTGCACATTTACTTGAAGGCTCTGAAATCACCAATCAATTTGGGTTATTTTTCTTGAGAGATGCCTCTCGGGGCTCATCTAGAAAATGGTCATGTCACATATTTCCGTGCAGCGATTGCCCAGTGCAATAATCAAATCGGAATCCGGTGACCCTTGTGGGTTGTTTGCTTATGATGCAACAAAGACAGTGCAATAAATCAAGTCTGAACCAACCCAGCCCACACAGTACTGATCAAAGTGTTTAACTGTTAAAGTCTTAAAGGTACATAGAACTCAAATTTATATATTTGTAGCTGAATATGGAATGTGGTCTTGCCAGCAGTGCTTAGTAATGTGACAAACAGTGCTTGGGAAACAGTGCTCAACATTTTACACCATTTTATGAACCAGACAACTACAATAGATTAGCTGACGATCAAAATAGTTGTTAGCTGCATCCCTATCAATGACTTCACTTCGCGTTTAGTTAATTGTGACATGGCAGTGATATATATTTACTATGAGGATATACAGTACCACTCACATGGTCTCATTCAAGGGAATGGAAAGGTGTGACTGGTACTATATGTTTAATTTTAAACAGCTTGCCACATCTGTTGTATTCTCAGTTCTGGTTTTTGTGGTCAACATACTGTTCATGGCTTCTCTTACCTTAACACCATGTTTTTCTGTGTTCCCTTAACAATGACTGTATTTGCATCTAATTGAAATTAAAATGACCATAAAATAATGTTATCGTTGGGTCTGGACTTTCACAAGAAAAGTCAAGAATTATCTTGCGACTTCGGATGTTTTGCTACATACAATTTTCCAAAGTTTTGGAAGTTTGGCCATGTTTAAAACATCCTACAGACTGTGAGATCTTAGCAATCCCTATAAGGTAATTAGAAGCCATACTGTGGCTCTAATACAGGAAACAATGAGGCCAAGCAAAAACCAAGCGACTGCAATCGCAGTCGTGAAGTGAGAAAAGGCCAACTATGGATGCCAGTTTTGCAAAGAGAGCTTGAGGTAAGTATCTATTAGCCTCTACTAGCATTTAGCAAAACATCTCCATTTGTTTGCATCTGGCTTCACATTAATCAGTGCATCATGCTATGCTACATTTCTATGGGTTGATTACTAGATGTGGGTCAAAGCTGCTGTGACATTGTGATATAGGCAATCTTTGGTCGCAAGACCCTGATGGCAGCTGTCTGTAAACCTCTCTGACATAGGATTGTTTCATAATGGCGACCAAACGATATCGCCATGTTTCGTGATCTATCGTCTGGGGCAGTCCAACATTGCACAGTGTGTAGCTGACTTAATGTAGACTACTGTTCAAAAGTTATGGAAGTTAGGAAATGGGCCTCTATACACCTATGTATATTATTGCACCAAAAAACAGACATTTGAAGTTAGAATAGTCATTTACCACATTAGCAATGTATAGAGTGTATTTCTGATTAGTTTAGAGTTATCTTTATTGAAAAAAGCAGTGCTTTTCTTTGAAAAATAAAAAAAGTGACCCCAAACTTTGGAACAGTAGCGTACATATCCAACATCTTATAAATGACAGATAATGACAAAAAAACATGAAAATGTCCTCTTTTGGCATTCAGGAAATAGAAACACACATGCAGGCGCCATACCTGCCAGGCTTGTTGATGTACTTGTGCAGCCGGGCCTTGACTTCATCATAGGTGAGGAAGGCCATGTAGCCAGGGTGTGTTACTGCCAGGAAATTCCAGTTCCTTAGAATTGATCCCCATGGCTGAAAAAAAGACAGCCCAATATTGCTGTAACTAAACAGATGATTGTACATTCAACCTTAATTTTCTCATATTATCAGCATAAATTCACATCGAAGCACTGTTTCTGACACAATGATGTGATACACAATAAATCGACTTGACGGAAACCGAATTCTCAGCCTGCAGTCAAATTAACAAACAACAAACTGACTGAGGGAAGGCAGAGGCCAAGGTTTCTGATATCTATCCAGCCCTGTAATCTGGCAGTTTGGGAAGCAGCTTGTGCACTGCAGCCAGTTGTGTTTGGCTTTGTTTACAGCTGGTCTGCAGGACAGAGTTACACAGATGCCAAAGCATTTGATGTGGAAGGGAACAAGCTAACATCAATGCTGAGGACTGGAGTCTGTTTACTTGACTGCCCAACAGGAAACATGTAATAACCAGGGCCCTAATTAATCTAATTCACTACATGCTTTGTGATTACTGAATCTAAATTAATCACATGTGAGGGTGCCAGTATCTGCTTTGCTGCATCATAATGTGATTAATCTGCATTCATTTTTTTGACTCATCATTATTTTCTATAATTAAATATCATAGGAATTTCTAGCCCCTAAATGTTGACTTTTTTTTTACTCTAGGCCTTTATCCAAACCAAAAGAACTTGTATTATATAATATTTTGACAATGTAAATACAGCAGGAAGGAAGGAATAATCTGCATTGCACACATAGTACCATGGGCACGGTGGCCTCTATTTTACGGTTTATTATTTTGATCTTGAAGAAGGACTTTTCTTTTATTTAAGTGTATATTTATTCTTTTTATATTTTTATAATATAATACTGAGAAGAAGGGGGGAAAGTCAGAAAAAAACAATGAACAGTCAATATTCACATTTTTAAAATGTATTTCCCAAAAAAATAAGTCCAAAGTCCGAACCAATAGCAGCTGTTTTCCCCTAGAAAGGATTAAAATATTCACAATATTGTTTCTTTTATGATCCCAAACCATTCCTCGTTTGCTGCGGCTCAGTGTTTAAATAACCTTCATCAGATTTGACGGTTTAGTCACAGACTTTCCCAAAGAAATGTGATGCTTTCCTTTCACAAATATGGGGATGAAATAGCTCAGCACTCTTAAACCTCTGATCCTAGAACTATCCCTGTTGATTATTTTGATGTTCTAGAAATAACTGAAGCTTCATGTATAATATTACATAGATATATACAACAGGAATTTAGTATCTGCATCTCTGTAATGATTGGCCAGTTTAGACTTGTTGTTTGTTGGTGGTGTTGTTGTTGTGACTATTGGCATTGACAGAGAATCTGTTTACATTGAATCCCTAAATTAAGAGCAGGGAGCTGTGGGGGCTTTGTGATGGAGGGCCTCGGTGACTCTGCCAGTTGGCTTCGTGTGATGCCAAGTGCCACGACATCCACCTCCATCCTGCCTGTTAGCTAGGGGCCCACCAGGACACTGATCTGTTGCCCTTACTGTGGAGCCTCTTTGGCAGAAGAAATAAAAATATAAACTAGAATCGGTAGCCTTTGGGCTGAAATGGCAACAGAGCAAGTCGTAACCACTCCTGAGTTTGTTGATTTGGGTTGAAAAAAGGAGACAGCCAAATGGGGAAAAAATACTCACTACTGAGTAGGACACACTGGCAAGTAAATCACCATCCTCTCATTCTGTCCTCCAAGGCCAGATCTCACATTTGTGGGCAGTCATTTTGTTCTTTTTTATGAGAGCTGTGATCAAACCTCCTGCTGCTGACGGACAAAGAATTTGCAGACTTGAGTTGAGTTTTTCTCCTTTGTTCATGCAGTAGTTTCACCTTCCCCCCTGCCCTGATTCCCCCCACGATTCCCAACCAGTGAATCAACCCAGGCCAGGGGCGTGAGGTTAGCCACAGTTAGCCTCTTCCGGGATACACCAGCCTGGAAGTGGCTTCCCAGGAAGGAGTCACTCACTGGCAAATCCTATCCACGACTACACTTTAGTTTTGTTTTTTGCTTTTTGTGCACTTTTGCACTTTTTTTTTTTCGCACACCAACGTCCCATGAGTTCATGAACCTATGTATAGTAAACATTCTCAGCCTTTATTCATTTCTGTATAACCCTGAACCTGATCACCAACAACATTCAACCATTGTCAAATGATCATTCACAGTCTCGTTTTCATGCTCAGAGTAAGCATCCAAAGTACAAAGGTTCTGCCAAAGTAAAACATTGCTTTAAGGCCTCAGCGCCCACACACCATCTTGAAGCCACATGGGCCAATGATCTGTCAACAGGAGGGGGCTGAAGCCACACACATCCAAACACCTCAAACGAGCACACAAATAGAACCAGAGATATCAAACAGAATGAAGACTTTCTACATTCACTTTATCCTATGCTCTCTCTGTATCATATCAAGCCAATAAATGACGGTTTGTATGGTGCATTGTGTTGCTGTGTGGCAATGTTACGGTCGCATTTACTTCTGTTGTGTACGAGAAAGTGTCCAGATAAGACTTCGTTCACGCCGAAATCCAGCGATGTGGCACTTCCGCAGGGTGGTAGAGGTGGGCATCTGTGCTTGTGCTTTAGGACATGATGTTTGAATTTCTCTGATTCATGCATTGTTCTCAGATGATTCAGGGAAATAAAACGCGTGAATCCCACTCTTCATTCACTCTCTAGCGTGCTCGGCCACTAATGCCCACCCCCATGCTCTCTCTCTTCAATTCTCTCATATTTTTTAGAATGATTTTGGACAGTTTTGGACTAGGGACATTTTTTCAAAGTTTTAAAAACACTTGGATGAACTTTTTCACAGCAAGAGAGGAACCTGTTGAGTGTTCACTGATTGGTCAAACACATGCGCCAGGTGATAATTTTCCTTGAGTGTGTTTGCATTGTGAATATTCTTTTAATTCTGTATCTTTTACTTATTTTTGGAGTCAGTGGTAAATTGGGATACATAAACTGTTGCCTTGGACATTTACAAGAAAAAAATGAGGTTTATAATCTATAGGTCGATAATCTGTTTCAATTGGGTAAGTTGGAGTTGTTCTTTTCTGACAGTTAGTATTACCCATGTTTTATGCTGTCCGGAGACAAAGACAAAGACATGCATATTATGGATATTATATTATCTGTAAAGACGTCATGTCTTGCTACATCAGAATTTATTCGACAAACCTGTTTCTGTCTCCCATTTAGCTCATTCTCTCTTTTTTAAAGCAAGCCTAGCACTTTGCTTTGAATTTGTGGTTTCCATAGAACTTTTCTCATGAAACACTTCAAAACATGGATCAAAGTAGGTCGCTGGAAACATGGCTCCTGGTTTCATGACACAATGGTCCTCTCTCTGGGTTCGCAGAAAAGATTACTATTAGAAAGCATCCTCTATTTTCATGATGCATCACAAAAAAATAGTGTCATTTTTAGCAGTTATTTCATATATCCGGCTTGCTGTCTCACATCAAAGGAGAACCCCAGTAGAATGGAGATGGAGACACGTTTTCTGTTAAGAATTCCACAAAAAAACGATTTGGGCAAAAAGAACACGAACATAACAAACAAGAAGCACTGCATATTTCAAAATACGTTGTTCCTGAATTCGTTACAATCTACAAACTTTTGACCAACCTGGAAGAGTCTTGTGAAGATATCAAACTCAAAGACGGAAATGTAGTCATTGCAGGTGAGGTCAATGGTGGATTTGAGGGCCATGGCCTCCAGACCCGAGCTGATGGGATGCACTTCGTGAAGGTGCTGTCGAAAGACTTTCCATGGCACTATTGTCCTGTAAGAGAGCAAAACATCAGTCAGAAAAGATATAATAACTTATGAAGCAAGCTCATCCTTGTTGATACAGATCTACAAATGCAATGCAAAGAGTTTCTGCACAACAGAAAATGTTTATAGCCAATGGTAATTAGTGACAGATGAGATAAAAAGAAACAAAGTACTGGAATTTGCCCTTTGGCTTGAAAGGGCCATGAGAAATGAAAATATCTCTTGGTGATATCATTTCTGCCAAATGTCAAATTTCAGACATATGTGGTAAGTGTGAAGTGCAGCTTCCGTGACCTTTACACTCAGTCTGCTGATGTGGTCAAACACAAGATGCTCATTTCACATAATGCATCTTGCTTCCTGACAGAGTTAAACACTTCTATTGGAGGCTCAGTGCAAAAAAAAAAATAATAATACCCTGTTGCTAGGCAGCAACACAGACACATTACATTATTTAAAAAGTAACATGCAGAGAGGAAGAGAGAGTTTACACTGTCGCACTAAACATTAAAGCTTTCTGGAACAAGCAAACACATGTTTTTGGTCTGCAGCATGTTCATTAAATTATTCTGAAACCCAGACACAGCATGTTGTTGTTGTTGTTTTCATTTTATGATCCCATGTCAAAAGTTTGCACATCATCAGTTGGAGATAACACAACATGAGAAAAATACTCCTCATTATCAAGACTGAGCGGTTCCACATTTTACTTCTTTTTTTTCCCACAGGGGTTATAGTTATAGAGAAAAATGCATTAATAAACATGTCTTAACAAACACGGTGTGTTATCAACCAAGAGTTTTATCCTGTTTATGCTAAGTAGGATGACTTGAAGTAAAGTGAAGTTAAAAAATTTACTGTCCAGATGAAAAAAAATGCTCCATCCTGCAGATGAGGACCTGATATATGAAACATTTATTCTGTTGACCTCTGTAACTCTGTTCTTTTATCAGAGATTTAAAATTGTATCATAAGATATGATATCGCAAGAAAAAGCATCTGCCATTTCTTCAGGGGAAATTCCATGAAGCAGTCAGCCGCACAACCAGCTGAATGCAAAAGCACCCCTCCCTAAAAGTTACAAACTGCCTCATACACACATTACAAATTATTATAATATCACTGTTGAGCTGTTCCTGTAACACTACCAACAGTAAATCATCAAATATCAGGTAAAGTCCTAAATAATTCATGTTCTGTCATACTTACACTTCCCCCACCATCTGGATGAAGAAATATTCTGTATGGCAGCTTCTACCATCTGCACATATCCAAGTAACGTTTGTATAGTATTTATATTTATAGTATTTATATGCACCTTACTGCTTTTACCCTTTATTGCTTTTGATATTCTGTTTTACATTTACATGCCTGATTTCATGTTTTATTTGCCTTACATTTATTTTACTACTATTTGTTTTTATTTTATATTAAGGCCCTTGTATTAAGGATTAGTTATTATGTAATAAGCTACTTTTAAGTTTGTGTGAGATTGCTTATTAATGATAACATTATCCATTAATACACTAATATAATCTCTCTATCTCTCTATCTATATATATCTATATATCTATATATCTATATATCTATATCTATATATATCTATATATATATATATATATATATATATATATATATATATATATATATATATATATATATACATACACACACATACACACACAATAACATTTTCGATTGATAGATTGAAACTTACTGTGTTGTGCTTTTGTATCAGTTAACTACAGAAATATTATTGGTAAATTATTTTTTTGTAGATAATTCCTCTTAATGAGGCCTATGAATCGATAAAATACAGTGTGTTTTCACCCAAAAAGGGGCAGGGCATGAGGTGGAGGCAGAGATGCCTGACAAATGGACAGCTGAAGTTAATAAAAACAACGAATATCATATGAGGCCAACTGATCATTTACATAGGCCTGGTCTGATGATGATGATGGTAGAAACAGACAAAATGCTAAGATGGTGTTATCGCAGCAGGAGAAGAGACCCTCACATAGCCGGTGTCAGAGGAATTGGAATGAGCACAGAGGAGAAAAGAAACAACCAGATAGCAATGAGAGAGAATACAGCACACTTGAATGCTTCATGACCTCAGAGTTGAGCAGAATCCCCTCTGATAGTAATCAGGGCTGGGAAAAAAAAACAAAAAAAAAAACAAGCCAGTGCTGACGGGAGCATCACTCTGTGGCTTCAACGCATGGACGACCACAACTTTACTATTCACTTGCCTGTATACATTAGCCTCACATACACTCTGCTACAGTGCTGCATGCACTCACAGATTCTGATGTATGCTGCTGTATTAAATGTTTCATATGGAAGCTGAACTTCAAGCGCTAGTTAGACTAATAGGATGTGTTTATTTAAATAGGGATAGTGCATACTAATGAAAATTTAGAATCAAATAGATATGCCGGATTTAAACTCCGGCTAATTTTCTGTTGTCCCTTGGAAGGTTGATAAATTTATACAATAAAATCTTCATAACAATTTAAGTTAATATACAGTTTAAAAGTAACATAGAAAATATTCCTATACCACACTACGTAGTAACATCTCATTAGAGCTGCAACGATTAGTCGATAAATCAATTTGACTATCGTATTAATCAGCAACTATTCTGATAATCAATTAATCAATTTGAGTCATGTTTAAGAATACAATGTCCAAATTTTCTGCTTCAAGTTTCTCAAATCTGATTATTTTCTGGTTTTCTTCAGTCGTCTATACCAGTAAACTGATGATCTTTGTTGTTTGCTTTGGGAAACAGTATATAACTCACTTTCCAGGTGAGCATGTAACATGCATACTGCATACAGTTGTTTTTGAGAAGGTAGTTTTGATCATCCAATATGTTTTTAAAATGTTTGGTAAATGAGTCTTTTTTTAAATGTGTATCAAGCTTCACAGCTTCCAGGTCTGCGAAGCTCGATATGAAAAACTGACTGACCAAAAGCAAGACAGTCCAGAACAAGACATCTCCAGAGCCCGCCCTAGTTGGTCTGTTTGAGTTTCTCTCCATAAACTTCTTCAGAGAAGGTGGTGTTAGAATGTGGAGGATTGTATACACCAAAATAGAATCTGTATGTAAGTTATTGCATAGTTGAGGTTATCCCTTGCATACAACGTTAAAGGATATAATACTGTATGCCAAACACTATGGAATGGAACCAAATATCAATTTTATATTCCTATTGTGATAGTTACATATTGTCCCTAATTTTGGAATTTCTAATTTTGAATTTTGATTTTGGAAATTCTAATATTGTGATGAGATATAAGTATTGTCTTTTCCTAATACAATTTTCTACATTACAGTAAAGGGATATCCGCTTCTTATAGGATTTACAACTTAAACTACTTCATATAATACTTTGCATCCATACAATTTGCACATTTGCACCTTGATTCCACATACAGTTTTAACACTACTGGTGGATCAAAATGTAATATTTCAAAACTTCCTCTAACAACACTTTAGTAATACACATTATTGTCAAATATCAATTTAAATAAAATAATAGTAATAATAATAATGTTGTTCTTTTGTTATTCTTCCCATTGAGGGCCATCTTTTCTTTTTTAGTCACAGTTATTGTGATATGTCATAAATGAATTGTCTTATGAGTTACCCTGTGAGTACCATCCCTATTCAACACAAAAAGTTAATCGATCGGAAAAAGATCATGTGTCAAAGGTAATAGAGCTCATTTACGGAAGCTGACTATGCTGAATATGGGACAATTGCGACTGAACGATTCAGTTTGACCTTGGCTGGCTGGTAATTTGTGTGCGGGAAAACTCTTTCCACAGAGCTCATCTGGGGTCTTGCGACAGCCCTCTCACAGGATCGATGACAGGAAGCTGAGGTCTGTAACAATCTATAATAGATTAGTCTTCGGAGTGGCTGCGAACAAAGTGGAGCAGAGAGTGCATGTTGTCTGAGGTGGGAAGTTTAAAGTCAGACCTGCTCGGATGCGGATTGTTAATGTTGATTTTTGTGCGGCCCTGCCTGGCTACAGCCAGATCTTCAGCAGAACAACCAGCAACCACATTGACACGCACACAATCTGCATCCTTATTCATACTTATTAATTTTACTACAAAATAACATTTTTACCATTCTTTCATTATATATATATATATATATATATATATATATATATATATATATATATATATATATATATACAGCTTGGAAAAAATAAAGAGACTGCTGAAAAATTATCAGTTTTTCAGATTTTACTACTTATAGGTATCTGTAAACTACTGACAACATTTCAAATAAAAATAGTACCGTTTAGAAAAGGTCAAAATAACAAAAAGATACAATGTTTTCAGACCTCAAACAATGCAAAGAAACAAGATCAAATTCATTTTAAAATCACATAAGACTAATGTTTACACTTAAGAATAGTTCAGAAATCAATATTTGGTGCAATAACCCTTTACAGCTTTCATGCTTCTCTCCAGAAGTCTTTACCATTGTTCTTGGTTCAGTTATTAATCACCTAATCAGTACCTAATCTTTAAGCAGAACGAGATGTAAAAATGCAGTGGTTTCTTGCTTTTTTTTTTTCCAGAGCTATATATATATATATATATACTGTATATGTGTATATATATATATATATATATATATATATATATATATATATATATATATGTGTATATGTATATGTATATGTATATATATATATATATATATATATATATATATATATGTATATATATACTGTATATATATATACTGTATATATATATGTATATATATACTGTATATGTATATATATGTATATATATGTATATGTATATGTATGTATATATATATATGTATATATATGTATATGTATATATATATGTATATGTATATATATATATATATATATATATATATATATATATATATATATATATTTGTGATATATATATATATATATATCACAAATACCATTCTTCACATTAAGGTGAAGAATGGTAAAAATGTAACACATAAGAACTTAGTACTAAAAAGAATGGAAATCCTGTGACTAACCTTTATCTGGTTAAAAATAGTCAAAAATCTACCAATATGTTAAAAAAAAAAAGGTGTCACATAAAAATGTGTGTTAAACTGAACAAAAAGTCAATCCATCAAAACACTGACGCTAACAGTAGGTTTAGTCATTTTACATACTGTGCACTTAACATTTTAGCAGCCCGATTATCTGAGGTCATATAGTCGACTTCAGTAAAAATATTCTCTTATCCTGGCAGAGGATATCCAACAGGCAGAGGGCCCTAAACCTGTAATACAGAGCTTCTCGTTTTGTTTTGCTTTGATCAAATAATGTCACGTATGGTCAATGGCAACAGCAGAGAGGAAATGCCAAAAACAAAACTCAGGCCTTCCTGCCAGGCCTTCAAACCACAAAACATGACTTTGTCATTTAGAAAAGCTGAACCGTGAAGCTGCAGCTGTCACTGTCTTATCGTGCGTCTAACATATTAGCATCTGTTCCTTGTGTGTGTGTGTGTTTACCTCCTATATAAAGATTAATTAGTGATCCTTAAAAGCAACTTCAGCTTCCAACCATGATAAAACAACTCTGCTCTGCTTTTATTTCATCACTTAGATACAACTTGGCACTTCTAAGACAAGCTTCTAACAGCGCCGCTGCTAATAATCAGGCTGCTCAAACTCACAGCAGGTCATCACCATATGGCTTCAAAAAAACAAATGTGAATTTAAAAATCAACGCAAGGTGTGAATCCTGTGTAAAAAAAACAACAAAAAAAAACGATAACTGTTAATTGTTGCAGGGCCTGGCTCAGGTTAAAACCCTTTAAAAAACATGAACAAATACACAAAGAGAACAAAAGCAATCAACTTTAAAGTGATTTTCACATGAATAAAAAAAAACTGAAAAAAAGGCAGGAATCAATTGTGTGCTGCTGTAAAACAGCAGCCTGCAGCACGTTGTGCTGTGCTGTCACTGGCAACTATTGCTTTAGAGCAGCGGCGATGAATTGATTTCTGTTGTTTCATCTGGGGGAAACTAGTTCAAAGGTAAAAATGCACAGGACTTTCCTAAAAAACTAGAAAAATACCTGATATTGCATTGGTTCTTAGTTTTATATACTCAAAGATACGTCATATAGAATTTTAGGTTGTATAGGAGGCATTTCCGACAGTTATTAGTATTGGAACAACTTTAGGAAAACATTCCCTCTGCTACCAGATATAAATCAACAAGTAGAGGGCCCTAAACATGCAATACAGAACTTGTAGGTTTGTCCTCATTTGCTCAAATAAAAGAGGAAGTGCTGAACTGATACTTATGTCCATCAAACCACAAAAAAATAACTTTGTCATTTAAAAAAAAGAACTGTGAAGCTGCTAAGCACAGCTGTGTCACTGTCTTATGTTCTAATATTCTTGTGTCATTATAATTGAGGAAACAGTACGCACATGGGAAGAAAAGTCAAGGAATCAATACAAGGCATAAACACAGGAAACATAAGGAAAAGAGGCGCGGAGGTGACGGGAAATGCTTACTTTTCTAGAAAAGATCTCCTCCAGAAGTCGGCAGCATCAGCTTTGGTGATCCTGAACGTGTCCCCCTGGAACTGCCCTCCGGGGAAGATGGCTTTGATTTCTGCCAGCATGTGGCTGAAGATCAGAGACAGCTTGGTCAAGTTCCTCCTACGAAGAAGAGGCCAGAAATAGAGAGGAAACAGTTGGTGCACCGATGAAGCCCCAAATGCCCCAAGGCAACATATGGAATATATTTGACCTCAGGGCTCTTGACACTTTTGACTGATCCTGGACATGAAAACTCATCCTACGTTCCTACAACCTGTTGGTTATAGCGGCTTCATTCCTCAAAAGTCCAGAAAATGAATCCAAGTAAATCCTAGGGCATCAGACATCAGATATATCACACTCTTCACATATTAAACAAAACTGAAGATGGAAAAACAGCCCATATTATATCGCTCCAAATGTGTTGTAAATGTGACATATTCATATCCAAAGCGACGTTTTTTGACTTTGATGCATGGATAGCAACTACAGCTCTGAGATTGTTGACCCATACGTAGTGCAGCACCTTTTAAGGAGTTCTTACACCGGCTATGGAATCACTTCCTGGTCTAATGTACCTGCTGGAAAAATAGAACATGTCACAGACATCCCATCACCATCAGCCAGCAATAACACCCTGAAGACCACCTTACATAGTAATTTGCTTTTGTGAAGCACATTTAAACCAAGGCTTCACAAAAACACACCTGCGCCCTGTCTGCAATAACATCTATACAGGTGCATCTCAAATAATTAGAATATCGTGAAAAGGTTTGATTATTTTTTGTCAATTATTTCTGAAAGCCTCTGTGTGTTATTTGCATATCTGAGATAGGAGTGTCCCCGGTTAAGAACTTACATATTCAAATCTGATTTGACTGATAGTTGAATCATGTATTGTTTTTTTCTTGCTTTCTTTGCTCCATGATCCATATCATTTTGACATTTTCTCACTCATTCATATTTGTTCTGTATTCACGCAGTTCTTTACATGATCTGACCTCTTGGCCTGTTTCTCATGCTGCTGTGACATCATGTGAAAACTTCTATCGTCTTGGTGTGAAAACTCAAGTGACTAATGGATTTGAATATTCCATTCAAATTAATAAAACCTACTTTAATAGATTTCCATTTAATTTACATGAGAAAAAAACAGAAGCATAAACAAAAAGGGATTAAAACCAGAACTGTGTCGCGTAAACCTTTTCACAGAAGTCAGACTTTGTTGAAGTATTAGAAGGTGAGTTGTGAGATAAGTGCTGAAACAGCTGCGCTATGGACAGTAGAGTTTAAGCTCAGAGCCCAGCAGAGAGACAGCATATAAGTTGGCAATATTCATAAATCCCGAGGGAGGTAGGGAAGGACACTCCAGGAGGTTTTTATGAGCTTATTCTTTGTGAAGAATTGGTGATTCTCCCTCTCCTCTGGGACGAGGATTTGTCTCCAGCCCCCTGTGAGATTAGACCACGGGCTCGTAAACACTCCGGGGAGCCACGCTCGCCGCTACACAAACTCACACACACACACACACACACACACACACGTGACAGGGTGACTTTGCTCGAGGTATGAGTGTAAGGGACAAAGACAGCAAACTGGCTGCAGGGTGCTGATAACAAGCCGTGTGTGTGTGTGGTTGTGTGTGTTGCACCCTGAGCATATTTTTTTTCCCCCAAAACCTCCAGAAAACAGGTTTTGTTCATCACACCTCTGTAACTCAATGGTGTGACAGTATCATGTCACTGAATCCATCATTAGGAGTATCGGTGTCAGCGGTGTGTGTGTGTGTGTGAGCGTCATAACCTTTTTCCCATTTATCAATTCAAATCTGACGTAAGCTCCTGTCAAGACAATGCACCTGAAACAGATCATCAACATGTAGATCTTAAGTACTGCCTGTAATGATGCGTTTGTGTGACTCAGTTTAGCTTACCAAACACCAAATACAATAGTTTGGTTTTTAACCTGCGTGGGGCTTATTTTCCCCCCATCCAACTTTATTCAAGAGTGTGGTCTTTCAGCTGGAGAGCGTGATTCATCTTATTCATGATCAGACTTTGTAACTCTTCGCCTCAAACCTGGCCCTCACACTCTCAAAACTTGCCGCTCGTGCTTCGATTTTCTCTGCTTATGTTCAAATTCTGATGCTCGCAACTCACTTCATATATTGCTCCTGTGCACTCGCGAAACGTCTGCTCTTCTCAGGACTGTTTGTGCAGCAGCCCGGGGGCAGAGGTTTGAGGGAGAGAATTACAAAATGTGAACGTGAAATCAATCGAGCCAGGCTCTAAAATTGAAAGACCACATGTTTCTATGGTTATCACCCCATTAAACGGGCATTATCCACCATCAGCCTCATAGACATTGGTTAAAAGTTGTCTGCTACACCTTAATGTGCACATCAACCCAATGGTATAGGACAGTAATAAGCTGCTATGTTAAAAAATAATGATGTTTTATGGTTTGACACCACTGTGATTACTATTTACTATTTATGAGTACTATTTTGCCTTTTTTTTCCAATTTAATATTTACATTTTAACCTACAAGCTTTTATGGTCCAAAAGCAGCTAGTTAGACATGTAGCAGCAATACAGTCTGCCTTCTTACACTCACACCCTGAGAAGAAGTCAACCCACGAGACCAGGGAGATGCTGCAACTTACGATTGATAATATCAAGAAAAAGTGCATTTTGTGATCTGTTTCTTTACAGACATACATTTACATTTTTTTTTTTTTTTTACACAACGTTAATATACATCCAGCTGCCTCCCTCGGGATAAAAGTCAACTTCGCTTGTACCGATTTATTTTGAAAAGCATTAACTTTAAACCTTCAATGCAGAACCTTTAAGTATAAATGAATGTCTAACCCATTTAGGTCTGTCTTTCCCATGTGAGTTCACATATTGCCGATCAAGCAGATCACCACTAGGTAAATCTCTGTGTAATAACAATGCCACATTTAAAACAAGTTGTTATACATGAAACCCCCAGACACCAATCAAATCCTCTTTGTGGTCTCCTTAGTATCTAAGGAATTTGGTATGATTGGAATAAGTGACGTTTAAACTATCCGCTGTGTCATTTGTTGGCTTTCACTTACTTTTTTCTTTGTTTGCCATTCCATTGCTGTGTTTTGGATTATGCAGTTTTGATTAGTTTTGTGTTTTGCGCATCGTAAACTGAAGCAAAGCAACCAGAAAATTACTGTATATACTCAGCCTGTCTGATGATGCACTTTCTTACCATTTAATTTCTCTTGGCTAATTTCAGTCATCTGGGGAGCTGCAAAGCCGAATTTGCTGAACAGGTTATAGTAGCTTAATGCAGAGTATACATTAAGTGATTTTAACACTATCGGAGTAGGTTACAAACTCATGGCCGACCACTTTATGCACCTGCAAATGTTGGCAGGGACGATGACAGTAGGGGAATCTTGGCGCCTGTGTCTCTGTGTAGCAGGTTTGATGTTTTTTCAACACTGAAGTGCCAATTGATGCAGCGCCACCATGTTAAAACAACACCTACATGCAGTATGGTTGAGTCCTGGGCCTTCTTGTTTGAGAACATGTGATCCCATATGATAGTGATGAAATACGCAGTATGTTCAAGGTAGAAATGAACATAAAAATAAATCATAAGAAGCATCAAACATGAATCTAACGCTGCAGAATTTGCTCACACATTCAATCAGCAATTGTACAATGGCTGAAAGACCAAATATTGTGTTTAAGACAAATACCAGCTAACCACAACGTTCCTTATTCAGTTTCACCCATGGATATTCTGTGCCAGTCATACCCCTCTCTCCTCTTGCTTCCTGTCACTATAAAACTGTTGAAAATGTCATATTTTAAAAACAGCTGCATGCATTTCTGGTTCAAAACCCCTCGACAAAACCCAAACGCAGCCACAAGCGCCTTTATTTGTCACGAGGACTAGGACTCTCACTCTTTCTCAACAGGCAGCCGCAGCGATCACTGATGCTTCCTCCCACACGTAAAACCAGAGTGACGGGTATCCTGATGTTGGATACTTGACGGACACTTGTTTGTGCAACTCTTCGCAACCACATATTTGAATAACTAACAGACTTTTCTACTGGATTCTGACAGCACGCAAGTGCAGATGTCAAAAGGCTATGAATGATATATATAAATATAAATAAATAGATGTATTCCCCAGATAAACCTGTGTCTTGGGTATACTTTGAACTGCTGAGTCATGCTGAAGGCAATGGATTGCAAACACAGTGCTCAGTTTTCTGTTTTATACATTGAGGTATCAGTTTCAAAGCGAGACAGGAATGATTTATGTCCGTATTCTCCTATGATAGTAGACTACCATCAATCTCGATGCTGTTTGGCTCATATTCTTTATGACATAGCAGCAGATGCTATGTACTTTCTGTCCTTGACCATGCACACACAGCTCTTGCATGCGGTGTACACAACAGATCTGACAGTGATATGACTCAATTAGTGACTGTGACTGAGAGAAGTATCGGTTGTTTGGAACAGCAAACACCTTGGGCCAAATCTATAAACCATGTGTATGCACCAAAAGCAGAATAATATTATGATGCCGCAAGTTGGGGAAAAAAAGGATAGTAAAAGTGTGCCATTTTATTCAGGGCTTCTTTCCCCCCCCCTATTATATTTTGCTGGGATATAATCTACATTTTAACTTTCACTATGATTACATGGTGACGCCTGTGCAGTCAAACAACTTAAAAAGCTTAATTTATCTCGAGTAAAGTGAAGATCTTTATATAAATAAACAAATACATGTTATAGTCACTGTTTTAGGTAAAATAAATAGAATATATTAGCATATGAATACGACTGTGAGTATTTTTTTAACATATTTTTTGAGTTTAATAGGAATTATCGGGTTGTTCAGGTTGCCAAAATATGATCTTTATGTAAATAAAAATTATCTTCCTGCATACCATCAGGTGTGACAAATTAACAGGCGGTTAAAATGCTTGCACCATATGAAAGGTGGAATTAATATAACGGCCGTGCTAAAAGACACGACATTCACTCGTTGCGAAAAAGCTTCTTCCTCTTGAATGGCTTCCTAAATACATGCACTGTTTCTCCTCAAATTTAAACAAAATGCTGGGCTTTCTACATGCAAACCAGGCAGGTGGCAGCCATTTATAGTAAATTGTGAGCATGCTCGGAAGAATTGCACGTGCAATTTCAGGATTGATTGAGATATATGGAGGAAAAAACAAGTGGGAACAGACGTATGCATCGTTTTATACATCTGGCAGACTGTGTGTGCATGCTTCCTGTTTTGTGTTTACACAGATCTCCACACCTGAATATACACAGTTTTAATATATTTAGCCCAAGATTCGTTCATCTTATACTAGACTGATTTAGACATCAAATTGCCCATTTATTGCATTTACGGAGTATCGCATCTTAAACAAAGTAAAGAGGGGGAGAGCAGGTTAAAGTGGGGTAAGTAGGAATCACTCTTCTCTCTCGGTTCTAGCAAATACTCCAGTTTGTGCGTGTGTGTGTGTGTATGTCTGCACTGGCAAAGCCAAGCCCGTCTCAGTAATTTCATGCTCTTCCAGTCACTATTAGGCCTTTAATCAACTGAGGACCAGCCAAAAAAGTCTCCATTGGGATGCAGAGGGAGAGGCTGCAGATGCTTACATAATGGTTGCGATTTGAACTCAATTTCAAGCCGTGCGGCGGAGGAATGCTCCGCTTCGAAACTCCCCCAAACAAAGACAAAAAAAAAAAAAAAAAAAAAAAAACACAGGATGCGTTCTCAGCTGTAGGATGTGTTTCAAAGATTTTCACCGTGTTTTTCTTTCTATCATGAGTCCAGATCCACCGGGACACAGTGCGCAGGCAGATTGTGTGTTGATAGTTCACTCTTCCTCGTGTGTCCTTGCCATGCCCTGTGCCATTAGGCAGGTTGTGTAATCTGCCTCATTTGTGCCAGAGGAAAGACGGCGCATTCATTAGGCCTAATGTACTGTAGAGCGTGTGGAGCGGGGCGTGCACAGGCTGCTGTCTGAATAACACACACTTGTTACAGGCCTATTTCCATGCACTTTAAAAATCCAACCAAGCTCTAAACGAAACCAAACAGTTGACTTTTAGCCTCCGAAAATGAAATCCACCGATGTGTCGAACGGCGCCTGGTGTCACATACTGTTGTTGTGGTGACACCTGCACTAGTGCAAGCTCAACCGCCCACTATCTATATTCCTGCTGGTTTCCTGTCACCTGAACGGCATTACTATCCTCTGTATCAGACTGCTCCTCTAAGACAGTCAGGAGTTTAGTCATTTAAAGCAGGAGGTGTCAAACGTGTGGCCTGGGGGGACCAGAACTGGGTCCGATCCAGCCTGCTGGATGACTCTACAAACTGTGACAAAAAATGGACCAGTTCCTATTTTTCTTCACAGAAATGTCTAGTCAGGGATTCTCTTTTTTAAGGCAGAAAATAATTTCACCTGCTTGGCTAAATATGGAATAATTGACTCAAAAACAGTTTCTACCTGAGGGAAATAGTGTGCATAGAAGTAAACTCTTGACTGTGCAATAATATGACAGCCATTCAATATCTATGTATGACGTGAGGTGTGTGCTTGGCATATATGTTATTTATTATTTTATCCAAGTATTATATTTTTACCTTCCATTTTTATCTTGTACTAATAAGGAGTTGCTCAGTTTTGTTTATCTGAGACATCGTTGTTAAAATTGCACTTTTTTTTCTTATGTCATCTCTCCTGTTTTTGTGAAACATGGATAATTAATTGCATAAATATTCGTAGTTTATTTCTTCACATAAAAAGGAAGGAAGAAACTTGTAGATGATATTATTTATACACTTGCTTTTCCTGGTCCAGCCCATCCAGTGAACTAAACTGAGTTTGACTCCCTTGATTCTGAGTTTTTTTTTTTCTTTTAATGAGTCAAAAATACTACAAATGTTCCCTGAAAGATTTTGATACCAAAATAATTTAATTCACTGGCATTTGTCTCATTTTGAGGATCAATAAAGACATTTTCTTCCACATGTATGGGTGCAGTTGAATCAGAAACTGCAACGCTTCTTCCATACAGAGGACAAATTTTGTTAAAAAGGGGGGGGGAAATGACTCTTTGTGGACTCCTGGAGAATAGAAACAGAGGGAGGAAGGATGGATTAAAACCATACACCTGCCTGACATTCAGCTGCTGTCTGGCGGTTGAAGATAGCTATGAGGAGGGGGGGTCTAAGGTCAAAGCTGGGGGACGAGGACAAAGGCAGGGGGGTAAAGGTGCCCTCGGTACAAGCTTTAAGCTGCATGCTCTGATCCAATAGGCCAGGAGGGCCCGGTCTTGTTTTTTCCTCTGTTTGTGTGTGTTTGTGCAGCTGACAGCAGAGATATGGGGAGAACAGAGTGGCCATGCGGGACTGTAATGGCCTCACAAAGGGACTATGAGACAGATGAGATGTCTATCACATCCCCTGCATGTTGCTACTGAATAAGCTAAAGGCTGGGCTGCAGGCCGGCGGGGAGCAAACAGCTGCAATGAAGCTGAGGAGGAGTAACCAGGGTGAGGAGCGGAGGTGGTGGTGGTGGTGGGTGGGTGGGTCAGGGTGGGGGTGAAAACACACTGCGGGGGTCAAAGCAGGGAGAGGCGGGTGAAAACGGCATGAAAACATGGGAGGAGAAGGGCACTCAAGACTCAGCTGAGTCACTGATTTGATTGTTTCGAAAAGATTGTTATTAGCATCAATTATTCAGGCGTTTCGTTTGCCACAGAAAAGAGCTCCAGATCATCAAGACAGACAGAGAGAGGGACGGAAGAGGGGAAGAGAGCTTTTAAAGGCAATTCATTTAAAACTGGAAGAAAAGCAGCTGAGGCCATCAATCAGGACTAATTGGTAATAAAGAAAAAAAGGCAAGAATGATGAGCAATGGGAGGAAAACACAAAACCACAACCAATCAATCATCTCAGCCATTTTTATTTGTCACATGTGATCGCATTGTGATCGCTGCGAAATATCAAGAGTTTATGTTCTGCTCTTAGCCCATAGATCCTGACTCAGACACGCTGATTGTGTAACAGATGGAGGAGGAGATCACAGAATTCTCTTCTGTCTCTGAAAATAGACATTGGGGAACATGCAGTTGAATTTAAGATGCTGGCTGATGCCGAGAGTCTGTTGTGTTCTGTGGGAGTGTTCATGTTTTATCCCGCTTTATTACTTGATGTGGAAACTTTGTGGTAATTACAGAACATAGAACAGTTTTTGTATTTCTATGGTTCTATATGCAATTACTAAATCATTTAGCAGAAATGCTGGGACATACACAACACTATTAAACGAATTACTGTAGAAGCATTTTCTTTTAATAACAGTTTGGTCAAAGTCCTTGTCATGAATACAGGAAATTAAAAAATCTAATTGTCTTGAATTTACAGAAGAATATTGGGGACACTGAAAAGATTTTTTTTCCAATTATTATAAAGTCTGAATTATGACTTTTTTTCAGATTTATGACATTTTTTTTTTTACCCCTTAACATTTTTACTATAACTTCTGAAAAAAGTAAGAATTCTTGCTTTAATCTCAAAATTCTGACTTTTTTCAGAACTCTGAGATTATTTATTTATTCATTAATTTATTTGTTTCGGAACAAATAAGACACAATAAACCCCTTTTTAATTTCTGAGAAAAAAGTAAGAATTCTGAGATAAAAGTCATAATTTTGTCTTATTTTCTGGAACAAATAAAAAAAATGTACACTTTAAATATTTTTTTCAGTGGCCCTAATAAATTAATTTTTGTTCCAAAATTAAATGTTTGTTAAAAAAGTTTCTAAAAAAAAAAACACATTAAAAATCTAATTGACATTTTGAAACCCACAGAAAGACTCGTGGGAGGAAAACTGCAGGCAGAGCCAAAAGCAGATGAACACGAACACTGCTACATCTGAGTAGCTGCAAAAATATTTCACTTTCTATATCGTTAAGCAGGTAACTACCAAAGATACGACTGTTTGTCCGCACATGTCACTATGACCATTAAGTTCAGTAACAAGCATTCACAGGAAGTTTCCCTAAATTCACCTAATCTAATGCAGAGCATGTGCAAATTCCACACAGAAAGGTCATAGACAGTCAGATTCAAATGATTTGTGAACATTAATCACTTTAAATCTACTGCATCACATCTGTGTGGTGGATGTGGGAGGTGATTATGGTTTTATTTGTAATCCTACATTAGGTCACAGAGCAAATAAATGTCAGCGAGCGACTTAAATATTTGGTCTTGAATTCATCGGATCACTGAGGGGAATACTCCATATCCATTCCATACAATGTGTCAGCAGATCGAGACAAAACTTTAGTCAGAGTGGAATGAGTAAGCCTACCAAGGACCCTTACAACCCCCTCGACACACACACAGATGCGCACGCATACACACACACACACACACACCTCCCCCGTGCTCTGAGCCATTCGGGTCCTGACCGAAGCTCTCTGGCTTCCTCCTCTGGTGCGCCGCTTCCTCCCCAGATGGTTCTACTTTCTGGAAGCTTACTCATCTCAGCTCGGCTCGGGGCTTTAAAGCCTTCCATGGGAACGTGTGACATCATCACCTCAAAGCACGGATGCATTGTTGCGATGTGCTGACGTGCGAGGGACCCTCTAGATACCACAGTACATTCCACATCAAAAATGATGAGATAAAAAGAACCGTTCATGAAGCACTGAGTAAAAATATGCCTACACCTAGCACTGTCATTCATAGAGTAAGTATTAAATCTTTTTTCTTTTCATTTTATATCAGCAATAATGCTGCGAAGAGATCTTGACTTGAGAGATTTTGAAATGTGGAAAGATCATTCACCAGGAAAGACTTCCTGCCCCAGCTTAGTAATTCAATCACATTGCTTCCATTCATCCGCCCACAGCCTTCCCTGCTAACATGAATCAGGCTTTAAAATAAAAATTAACACCACCAAAAAAAAAACTCACCATCTCAATTCTCAATTTCCTGCTATGGAGCCTCATTATTTTTTTTCCTTGCAGGTCTTTTTAAAAAAAATCACAAACACAGAAGTTACATATGAGTGAAGGCTCCCTTCACTAAAAATTGATTATTAATCATCTACATGAGGTAGAGTTAATGTCACCATGGTGACAGTGTGATATAAAGATATTTCGAAATGTTACAAAATTATGTAGACTTTGGTCACAGATCAAATCAAATTTAATAACATTTTCGAATAAATACATCGATACTGATATTGATAGTGACATTGTAGGTTGGTACTTTCACTACATATTGACATAATTTGCGAGTACTACATATTTCACAAGTTTTGAATAATGAATCAGTAATGAGGATATGATGACTAAGTAGGTGAAGGCTAGAACAGTAACATAACATAGAAGACTATCAACTTTTGGATATGTGATTGCTGCTAGTAACAGACCTGAGGTTTCTGTTGATAGGAAACCAGACTTGAGATGGAGAATTACAGTAAGTGTTTCTAACCAAAACGTGCAACAGAAGAAATATGACACACACAGGAAGATGGTTATCATTTTTTACACCTATTATGAAACATGTATTCCAGGTTCAATGTAAGGTCCAGGGGCCGGTTTGCACAAAGCACCTGCAGTTTTCTCCTTATAAGTAGAACACTTGAGGCTTAAGTTTTCCTCCACTGAGGGAAAACGCTGAGGCAATGAACCACACTGAAAGAGATTTTTACAGCTGAGGTTTCTGTGGAGACCATTTTCCGCACGTAGTCACCTCACAAAGTTCATCTGTACAGAGTAAAGAAATGTCACAGGGAAACCAAACTGGTCAGGAGGGGGGGGGGAAAGCACTTTGAGACCTTAAAAATAAATTAGAACAGAAAACGTAAAGCAACGGGTGTGGGAGGAAACTGCAACAAAAATTAACTTTCATTTTCTTCATATAGCTCCATAAACTCAGCCGTGTTGCAGTTAAGACTGCATCAGAAATACCTTAGGCTTTTTCCCTTAATTTGGCTGCCAAGGTACTTTGTACAATGGTTTAAGGAATTCCTAAAGTCAGTCAGTCAGTCAGTCATTTTCTATACCTGCTTATTCCTCATTAGGGTCGCAGGGGTCTGCTGGAGCCAATCCCAGCGCGTTACGGCGAGAGGCAGGGATACACCCCAGATGGTCGCCAGCCAATCGTGGGGCACACACACCATTCACTCACACACTCACACCTATGGGCAATTTAGAGTTGCCAATTAACCTGAGCATGTTTTTGGACTGTGGGAGGACCCGGTGAAAACCCACGCAGACACGGGGAGAACATGCAAACTCCACACAGAAAGCTCCCAGACCCAGGACCAAGGAGGTCTTGAACCTGCGACCTTCTTGCTGTGAGGCAACAGCGCTAACCCCTGCGTCACCGTGTCGCCCCTAATTCCTAAAGTATATACATAATATTGGCTTGATTGTCAACTGGTTTAAAAATTATCGTACTACTAGGTCACAGACAGTTCTTGCTGATGGTCAAAAGTCGTCTCCCACACCTATTACCCAGTGTGTGCCCCAGGGATCAAGTCTGGTCCCATTATTGTTTACATTTTATACAAACAATATCCGTGTAAAAACATTAAAATTTTGATGCATGATTTTTATTTGTATGCTGACATAATTGTTTATTCTTGTGCTTCCTCCCGCATCTTTCAGTACCTCCAAAAAAAATGTCCAGGCCAATTATAAAAATCTTAAACTGGTTTTAAATTCTAGTTCTAACGATAGTCATGCATTTCTCTATAGCACATTCCATTTATAGGGGCCCTATTTTGCTATTTTCCAATTAAATAGTTTAACTTTATTGGTCGGTTTATAAAAAAATGCATGGTTTATGGTCTAAAAGCACAAGGTCAGAAGAAGGGGCAGCTACATGGATGCATGGCCAGGTTACTTTTAACTTATGCTTCTGTTGTGACATCACAACTGGAGCCATTTCTAAACAGCTTGTGTCCAGTCAGGTTTCAGCAAGACTACAAAAAAGGCTACACCACAGCAGAATGAGGGGATTGTTTTAATTCAAACTTTGTGCTTTAGGTTTTCTTAACAATCCTTCCACAATTCTTCGAATCCACTTTTCCATGATATAAGACCTTTAATTTACAGCCTGATTTTGTTCAAAATAAGTCCTGAAATGCCTTTTTATACTTCATTTTAAAAGGTTTGCAAACTTTCCAGACTTCTTTTGATCTCAGAAGTAGACACGGAATGATCTCTAAAAGGTTTCCTGATGAATGAACACACAGAGACTTTGATGAGATACACTCAGAGCGACAGTGTCAAGAACACAGTGCCTCAACTTCTAATTAGAGAGATTTAAAAGCCATCAAAGTTGCCATTTCAAATAAATCCCCTCTAAATTAAAAAAAAAAATCATAAACTGGCAATTAAACTAGGCACTGAGATCCAGTCAGTTAATCCCTACAAAATATAATGTAAGGGATGGAGTCATCTAGAAAGCTTGCAGTCCAAATAAAGACTTTTTCTGGATTCATTCTCCTGTTAGAGAGTCATCATCATTACTGTTGGCCGTGACGACAAGTTACAAGTACTGAGCAGCATGTTCCTCTGACATGTCTCTGCACCATGACTCAGGGGTTGTTCACAATCAGATGCCGGGGGCGTAGCGAGTCAATGGATTGAGGGGAGGGAGGGAGGTCAGATTGTCTTTTATCTGCATCACTCTGCTTCCTGGCAAAAGAAGTGCACTTTTAATCCGGCTGATTTAGAGACAATCACTTTAAGAAGGTGCTTGATGCTTCTCGGGCCTGGCTGTAAAAAAAAAAAAGCTCTCTTAGCTGTGCAAATCAGATGTGCTCCACGGCTACAAATCTACACAGTCAAATGGCATATGTTATCAATCAATCATACATCATTTGTAGAGCACCTTTCATACTACAAAATGTAACATAAAGTGCTTAACACAGTAAAACGAATAAAATAGTAACCCCCAACCCCATCACGCTTGTGCATTAGGGCTGCAATGAATCAATATTTTGATAGTCAAATCTATTGATTATTGAAACAATTAACCAATTAATTGTTTGGTTCATAAAATGGTGCTTGGTGGTTTCTCAAAGCAGAAGATTCAACCTAAAATGTATTTTTTTTTTTTGTCCAGACCAACCAGTCCACAACCGAAAGATCATCAGTATACTTTTATAGAAGACTAAAGAAACCAGATAAATAATTATATTTGAGGAGCTGGAATGAGAATTACATAAAAATGACTTGATTTGATTAATCGGTTATCAAAACAGTTGTTGTTTAACTTAAACGATTGGCAACTAATCGATTGACTAATTGTTGCCGCTCTAACATGCACACACACAAAGACACACTCGCAATCAGCACAGTAAATCATACCATAAATAATAAAGCGGCCATTGATAATAAAATTCAATAAAACAGGAAATGCCCTTGCACAATCTATCCCCCCCCCCCATGTTGTTTCAGGTTCTGTGTGTACCTGCCCAGAGAAACTGCAAATGGAAATTAGCTAATAAAATATGTCATAAATCACCTCTTCTCATTTGAGATTAATGTTTTTTTGGGGTGTTGTTCTTGTTCAATAAAGAAAGATACAAAACGAAAAAAAAGGGACGCAATGTCATAAATCTTATTGATTTGTAGAGAGGAAACACAAGAGGCAGGGATTTGGAAATGCATATAAACTCAAAATACAATGAATAAATAAATAAATAATAATAAATGAATAAAATAGCAAGATAAGTAATAAAACCTCTAAACAGGAGATAGTAGTAGAAGTAAATGAATGGTCAGGAACACAAGATAGTAAAATACTAAAAAGGGAAAAAAAAAATAAAGGTAATAAAAAATTTTTATTAAATACAAATAAAAAAGATAAAATAAAGAAGAATAATACAAAATAAAAAAAAATAAAAGGATGTACCAAGAAATAAAGGGTCAACTGCAACAGAGCAAAATTAAAGGCAGAGTTTATGACTTACTGTACGTACAGCATGCAGCCACACTACAAAATGAGCACTGGAGCATCTGTAATTATGTAATTACTCTACCTGAATCCAATAGATTTACTGTAAAAGTCTCTTTTCATGGGATCAACGTGGTAGAACACATACGAAAAAAAAAAGAAGAAACGTTGCCCTCTAAATCTAAGGCAGTAGCTCATTTAAAGAGCAATTGTACACTTGACAGCTCAACCTCAAATGACATATCGCCAGTGAATTGATGCTTTCGCAGCAAGTGACTTATGAAAAGCCACAGCTCTCGTGTTTGTCGACGTCACTTTGTGCTGTGTTGTCAATGCCGGTTTATGCTGCGGTTGCAGGTCTGTGCTGAGAAGGAGCTCTTTATTACAGAAAGGAAGAAATCTGGCTGAGAGCGGGGACATTCTGACCCTTATCTGCCGACACGCTGTGACGGATGTGTCTCATGGACGCTCGAATCCTCGGCGGTGAGGAAGCGACGAGTCTTCTTGGTCTCTCGTGGTTGATATAAACTTGTTCTCCGAGTTCGGTCGCTGCCGGGGCACGGCGGTGCCAAAGGTTTGTTTTAGGGAAATAAAGACTTCATTAAAAGAGGATCTGGGAAACAATGCCAAGAAAACTAATTTGCCTAATTAAAGGAGAGCGCCCGCAGACATCACATGGGGCGGAGGGGGGGGTCCCGCCGGCCTCTTGGTGCTGAAATGACTGCGAATGACAAATTGATCTCCAGGCTTAAGTGGGAAAATATAACTTCGGGGTCAAAGACAATTAACTCAGAGGCGACATTTAAATTAGACACAGAAAGTTCCCGCGCAATCCTTTAACTCCCTTCTTTACGAGAACAGCTGTTTGCAGCCCTCTTCCTCCTACGCCCATTAATTTCCTAATTAATATTCCTGCCGTATATGCATCCCGCTCGCTGTGTAGGGAACGGGAAGATCCAGCGGGACTAATAGGTGGGGGGGATCAGGTGGTCAGATGTGGAGACAGGGACAAAGAAGACAGGGCTGGAGGGGGATGGGGGCCAGGGAGGGACATTAGGCTTCAGATGGGGCGCAGCCCCCTGGAGAAGAGTTCTTTTTTGGGGGGTTGATCACAGCAGTTAATCAAGCGTTATGAAACAGACTTGCAGTAGACACGCTGCCACAAAGACACAGCGGGCCCCATATGGGCAGACACCCCTGTCCCTGGAGACAGATGTAATACCAGATGTGCGCTTCCTCAAAGACAATTTGTCCCTTTCATGAGTCTCTGTCAGGATATCGTGTGTTGTGTAAAACACTATGTGCACACTCGCTGTTCAAAAAAAAAACACACACACACAAAAAACATGGGGGAAGAGGAGTTTCTTCACACCATCTCACTTCAGAACAGAACTTCCCCATGTTAAAGATAACGCTGTTGTTTATTTGCTGTAGTAATGCGCACTTTTGTGTTTCTTTCATTATTTAGTGAGAGGTCTGTAATCCTCTGGGAGATAAAGAGAGTGTGTTTGGTAAATAATGAGATATTCAGAATTTGAGTGTGGGGGGAAAAGAAAAAAAAAAAGCATAAAAAAGTCTCTTACTCTTAGTGCAGCTATGTAAGCAGAAGTACAAGCCTGGACAGGGCCATTTGACATGTTTTGGTGGAGGAAAATCCAAATCTGTGTTTTATGTGGGCTCTGGTTGCCTAGAGATTAGATTTCTATGGAAGGTGGCATGGAGAGAAATGGAATTTATTGTAATTACAGATACACTGTTGCAATGCCAGCAGCGTATACGTCATAGAAGTGAGGGGGCGAACACAACAGTCTGATAATATGTTTTTTCTTTTTTTTTTTTTGGTTTCTTTTCTTTTATCATTTGCTTGTATGTCAAAACACACTCAAGCCCTAACAAGTTAGTTAGAATGTGACTCAATCACACTCCCCCTTTTTTTTTTAAGTGAACGTGTATGATTTATACGTCAAATTAATTTCATAATGAAGCATAAAGAAAGAGAAATATCATTGCTTTTTCATTTCCATTTTCAGTCTGGGTTTAAGAAGGAAAACCTATGGCTGAAAGACGTTTTCCCCGTTCACTAGCACACGTAGCCTTGAACAGCAATGGTAACAATAGCTGCTTCCATCTAGCACTGAACCTTAAGAAAAAAAAAATGAATTGTGACTGTTCTTGCAGATATTGCCATTTTAATTTCATTTGGTGCACAACAACCTTGACAGGCATCACAGGAACCTACTTATCATACCATTAAAACAATAATGCCATAACTAATGAAACAAGCAAACAAAAAAAATCAAGAATTGATTTCAAACGTAGTAGTAGATTAGGGTAGAAAAAAAGTTTTTAAAAAAGTCTTTTAACTTAAAGTAGTGTAAGGTCAGGGAGGCGGCATAGGCTAAATGTGTACTATAGTTGACAAAGACAAAACCTGGAAAATAGCAGTTTTGATGTTTTCGATCTAAAACAATAAATCATTCACACCTACTCCCACCTTTTTTCAAGCAGATTTTGAACAGGCTTCTGAAATTGTGGAAAAAGACAAAATCGCGAATCGGGTGCGTTTCCATCGGAAAAGTTTTGCATAAAAAGACTAAAAGAAGAAGTTGAAAGTCTGGGAAACGGTCACCTAAAAGAAACAAACGGAGAGATCTTTGGGATGTTGTTTCAATCGGGCAAATTAAAATAGATCTTTCATGTCGGCAAAAACCTTGTAAAGCAAATGTAAGTGAGCATAAATTGCGAAATTGAAGAGTTTTTTTAAAAGGATTTTTTCTGTTCCCGTCCAACTTTTTTTTTTTTTTTATATCAAAGCAGTGGGGGAGGAGATGAGACGAGCTGCTGCAACATTTTCTCGCTATCCCTCTCCCTTTTTGGCAGAGGATGCTTGTGGCATCCAGTAACACCTGCCCGCAGCGTAACAGCTTACTTTAATGCAATAAAGAAAAAGTAATGTAATAAAGTAAATAACACCAGTCGATAATGAAATCAAAGCCTGGAACGGTCATACAATATTGGTTTTGCCAGCAATGCAATAACGTGTCCGTGTAATGCAACATCACCTGCTCATTGTTACTGCGTTTTTTCAACCACTCAGAGAGACTCCAGTCCATCCTGCAGGACTTAAAAGCTGCTGCTTGTATGTGTATAGGCGCTAAAACCAATGTATTATTATTAATATTATTAATAAAGCCTGGAAACGTAAGAGGCAAAAAACAGTTTTGTGTACCTCAAGGACCGCGAAAAAAACCCGACAGAACCAAAGGATTAAGAGAGAAATTGAGACAGATAGATCAAAAAAAAAGGCTGCTGGTTGACTTCAGAGGCTCGATGAGAGAGGAAATATATGAACAGGATGTAAAGTGCATGGGGATTTTCCCTCTGCTCTGCACATGGCAATCAGAGTGAACACAGGAGGATCAGTGAAACCTTTCAGAGCCTTAATTATCTTTAGCTCCTCGCTCACAGAAAAATTGCAAGGAAAAGAATGCTAAAAACAAATTAAATTCACTTCACGCTTTTCCCCCCTTTTTGGACACGTTATTAAAAATAAATTTTAAAAAGTCTGACATCCAAACACCGGTTTATAGAGAGTCATTGTTTTAGTATTTTTTTTACTGTCATCCATTAAAATGTTACTGCTTAGAAGTTCCTATTCATCTTGACTCATTCTCCTTCACATCCGCTGCCCCAGGCAGTACTAAGTGATCGTAATGCGTTTAGGTCATCGTTTAAGAGGAAATCGCGCAGGCTCTGAACAAATTTCTCGATAATGATCCAAAAAACAAAACGTCTTATATGTTGGTTTACTCGATAAAGGCAAACTTCCTGTCAGCAGTGTCAGAAACTTCACCATCATGGGTAACCGCTACAATAATGTGACATTTGTGCATGGAGGCAATTTTTGAGTAATGCATCGGGAGATAAAGCACACAAGTAAAAGCAAAAAAAAAAAAAAAAAAAGGGCTGTTGCGTGCAGAAAAGCAAAAAAAAAATGACTGCAACGTTTATTTTCTGCTGAATGTGCCCCTGCTTTCTCTTCTTCCTCCAACTCTCCTCTCTTACACTTCTCCATCTTCACCTCCCACTCGCTCTATAATCTGAGTCAATCGGGCGCATGTCTAAACACATGGCGATCGCAGTGTGCTGATGTAAGTAGAGGAGACATGCCAGCCGGATACAGGCCGGGGATGTGAGATATGATTTAAAATAACATTTTTTTTTTAAAATCCAATCCCTTATTTTATTGTGTCATAAATCGCACTCTTCACAGCATCACTAACGACGCTTTTGTGTCCTCCTGCACAGCAGGGATGCAGGCCAGGAAAATTTACAACACAAACAAACATGTAGGAGAGAGAACGTGACACGGAACAGGAAAAGGACTCCTACTCAAGATATGGGCTTCTCCTGTCTCATACACACTGTTGGAAAAGACTGGAAAACCATGCTTGTGCACATTATGCTGAAGACTCAAGCACCATTGAACTCTCAATGGGACAAAACATGCAAAGGTCCTACATTACAAATAATCAAGTAGGAGCAACTACCTTTTATTTATCAAGTATATCATTTAAAATGTAATAAAATGATTATGATCTACTAAAAGGTGCTCGATTTGGGGTCCGGTAACCCCCAGGGGTCCTTGCAGGGGTTACACAGGGTCCACAGAAAAAGAAGGGAATGATACATTTTTATTATAGTCCCATCAATAAGTAGCATAATGACACAAGATAGGAATATTGTGGTCGTGGATTTATATGCTTTTTGTAAAAAAAAAAACAAAAAAAAAAAAACATAAAAGCAGAAATATCATCAGATCTGGGACTCTAGGAGCATTTTATCAAATTGGGGGTTCGTTTGTGAGAGCCACTGATCTCCAACGCAATCTGTGCCGCTATGGGATGTGGAATGAGACTAAATCAGGACATGAGATCATATCACACAGCCCGTAGGTGGCAGATGGTAAATTGGACAGCGAGGAGCACATCCTCCTGTAACTCTGCTGAAGTGGGCAAACCTCACACTCACCATCATATATTATGGATGTCGTTGCATGTTTATTGTAATGGCGAAGCAGCCGACACCAAACAAGATTTCTGATGTTTGATGTAGATTAAAGGGTGATTCTGGGGATTTTCTATGTTTTTCTTCAACAAATCTCATGTTTGGAACCAACTATAAAGAGATCCACAAACCAGTATTCAAAGCTTGATATTTCTTAGTTCTCTGTGTCATGGATCTCTGTTGTGTTTAAAAAAGAATGCAACCAATGAATATTTTGACATATGATTAATCTATCAATTATTTATTATTACTCGATTAGTTGTTTTGGTTCATTAAAAAAAATGTTGATCCCCGACATTTTTTTCTTGAAAATGACTCAAAACGATTATCAAAATGCATGCCTGTTAGTGTCATGGAATAATGTTAGAAAAAGATTACTTTTAAGGTTAATGGCTTGAAAATTCTATTGTGAGAATAGATTGTGCACCTAATCGATGCAGTGGGAAGTTATTTTGCTCTGCTAGATGACACAAATCTGAAGCACAGAGCCGAGCCCCGTCTCGTCATTTTGAAATTAAAACAGACGCAAAAAAAACGATTTTTTTCCATCAGTGCAGGACAAAAACGCTGACAAACGCTTTCAGATTCAAGGACAAATACTAGGAA
Organism: Lepturacanthus savala; assembly: GCA_030544235.1. NCBI lineage: Eukaryota > Metazoa > Chordata > Actinopteri > Scombriformes > Trichiuridae > Lepturacanthus > Lepturacanthus savala. The sequence goes on along the minus strand of CM060479.1, from coordinate 16,016,015 downwards.
AGTTTCAACTTTCATTCCATGTCTTGTCTCTGCGACTGTGGCTGTCAGGGAGCAACAAAATGAGTGTGGTGATGTCAGACACCACTCACATCCTGTCTCCTACAATATTCTAACAGGGCAGTGACAGCTGTGCAGAGGGCATCCTGCAGCATCCACTCTATATTTCTAACCCACATACATCTGCACAATCACTGTCCCTATTCGTCCCAAAAAAAAGCTCCATAGAGTAAAAAAAAAGAAGAATGTAGGTAATTCTCTTACCTGTCTTGTGACTGCTCCTCATACATCCTTTCCTTTCCCTCTTTGAAGAGCCGGATGGCCCGTTTGGATTTCTTCATAAGGCTGTCGATGTAGATTTTAAAGTACTCATTCTCACTGAGCTGTGTGAGTCTCTGGTTTTCCTCGTATTTGCCCAGGATAAGCCGCAGGTGCTGGTAGGCATCAGGTAAGATATCCAGGATGTACGGAGGGCTGTTTTTCAGCTGGAGTCGGGGATTTTGGCAGAGGCGGACCTGTGGCGGAGAAATCCGTTAATGAATATGTGCTCGGATGCTCTCAGATTTAATTGTGTGTTTTTACTTTAGAAAGTGAGATCCGGCGTTTGAAATGCAGGACCGAGCAGGATGCTGATTTGCCGAGTTTGGATTTGTGACTTCTTGAGATAAAGCCACGCAGGCCAGAGAAAACACCGCGTGTTTGCAGACCCTAAGATGTCAGCGAGTGAATGCTAATTATGTTCTTACTTGTATTGCAAGAGACACACATCTCCGTCTGACTGTTAACGGAGTAACTGGCTGTGGGTGCTGTCGGTACCTTTATGTGTTATATTTCTTTAATGAAGCGGTCTCCTCCTGACACATCGTCAGCGACGAATCGTGGACAAACATTGTGTGCAAAAATTAGCATGTCAAACAAATGCTTGAGTTAATTTAAGACAACATCTGAAAATATGAGCAGAGAACAAATGTGCACCCCATTAGCATTAGCCCCACCTCTCCATGTGCATCTATGACAAAGACTGCATCTGCGACCATCTGGTACACAGGCCTGATGGGTTTATCACTGCAAACTCACAGCTATACCTGTCACGATATCTACTTTTTGTTGGGTGATATATTGTCTTGAGCCTAAATTCAATATAGTTTTTATTATGACAGGCCTACTTACGACTTTATCCATGAACTTCCAGGTTTTCTCCACGGTCCGCCGGTCGGCGGCGGCTTGTTTCGGGGGCCCCACTGCATCATGGATAGCATCAAAGATGCCTAAAATCCGACCTTTGCTTCGGTTCGGTCCACGTCCGCCAGGGTTTCGGCCACTGAGAGCAGTTGCCATTTCCTATACACTGAGACAACGAAAGGGACCATTATTCCCAGTATTTATACACATTTGCAATTGATAAAAAGCATGAAAATGGAAGATATTAATAATAATAATTGTAATTTGCATAGAACCTTTCATACAAGAAATGCAGCTTTCCAACAGACATAAAATAAACATTATAAACATGCGAAGGTTACATATTGCAATACATTTCTGGTGGGGCGTGTTTGCACCTCACTAAGAGTTTTTTGACAGTTCCATGGCTTGTTGTACGACTGTTACTGTCAAGCCGTGCAGATTTTTCAAAGGGAACTCCTCAACTTTTCAAGAGAAACACAAAAGAGCCTCGTCTGTCCGATTGGTTTACAGAAACACACTCAGACGAGCTGATACAGAGGCATCGCTTCTCCCTTAAGTACTGCTCAACAGACACCTGAAAGGACCCTTTGTGTCAGGCCGATGCTCATGATAAGGGACTGAAACAGGTACAGGACTCCAAAGGGACTATTAGAGAATGTCAGGCGGCCTTTGGAGGGGTGGTGGTGGGGTGTAGAGGTCCACGGGTCCAGTGATATTTTAATTACTGGAGGTTTTACAATGATGAGATGAACGTACAAGGATGGATTGTCATGCTCCTTGCTGCAACCACATTCACTCACAGCACAGCAGTGATGTACAAACCGGTGATCGTGAAATGTTCACATATCAAAGTGTGAATAGAAAAAAATAAATCCATTAATATTGGATAAACTCTGCTACTAAGCTATGCTTTATGTTTACATGCTGCTGTGACGTCACATAGTTTTTCTGATATTAAAGTACTATCCTGGAGCTGTTGTTGGGGTACATACAACTATTGTTTCCTTAGGGGGTAAAAACTATGCTGAGTAGCAACTCACAGGAGCCAGATGAAGCCCAGAACATGAACTCTTTTACAGTCACTGTGGCTTCATTAAGATGGGGGGGGGGGTGGGGGGGGGGGGGGGGGGGGGGATCAGCAAGTCCTAACTTACCAAACCACCAGGGAATGTCTGCTGGGATCCCTGCTCAACTCAGTCCACATCCAACGCACAAAAAACAAGGAGTGTCCAAGTGTCCAGAGAAAAAAACAGAAAAAAGTGCCCAGCGTGTTTAAAATCCGGTCACTTCACGATAAATCCTCCATGTTTAAAGTCGTCGTATAAAAGCTGTTCCCCACTAGCTGTCGGAGGAGTTGGATAGACGCGAAGCTGGGAGGTCTGTACAGTATGTTTTGTGCGGAGACATCAGAGGTGAATTTAGCCACCGTTAAAACGGTCACATCCGCCTGGAAATTTCAAAATAAAGGCTCCGTTTCGTTCGCACGTCGCCTGCAGCCTTGTCGCTTCTTCAGCTTTACACTGAAGGTCTTGAACGCACATTCGCTAGAAAGTAAAACCGTTGTTGCATTTTTTTCAAAGAAAAAAACGGATATTAAAAAATAAATTCAGCAAAAAAATAATACCGGAATAAATCGAGAAATATAAAAAATAAAATAAAAAAACATTGACGTTCTGATATTACTTCCTGTGTTGTCCGTCGATGTCCCGGCTAGCTTGACGCAGATGTTCCAGCGGTAGGAGGGTCACTGGGAGTATGAAGCAATATTTTCCAGGAACCGACCAACGCAGCGACAGAAGCGACCAGACACCCATTGGTGCTCAGTGGGTGTCACGTCTGACAGATTCAGTGAAAAACAGCCTCCTTCGGTCCCGGGATAAAAAGGCTTTTTGATGACACCCAGGGGACAGAGTTGATAACGACAAAATTACGTCTCCACTGTGCGCTTTATAGTGATTTCAAAATAAACGTTTCTTCACGTGCGCAGACTTTTTGAAACGTCACGGGCTGTAATTTCAACTGGTAATTTACGGTGATAATGCTTTGAACATGTACAAAGTTGCTCACAAATACCCACATAAGACTGTTTACTTGTGCATTAACGAGTCGGATAAAACATTACAGACGAGCGTTTTTTCTTCTTTTTTTTGGAGTTTTACTTCCGGGAAAAAAACAGTTTCATGCTTTTATTTTGGAGGTAACGGGCCCAACTTCCAGTGTTGTTTTTGCTTTATGAGCCACAGAGTGACAGGAGAAGGGCCGCTCCCAAAGAAATCCACACAACTCCTCTCACTCCGAACAAACGAGCAGTGTTTTACCGGAAATGACACAAGAAGTGTGGGTGTTAGAAATATGTACGGTACCATAACAGGGTATAAAGGCAACATTTATTATTACAGTGAGGCAACTTGGTAGGAAGTGCAAAAAAATGTAAAAGGAAAAACATTAGAATAAAAAAGTGAAGTTTAGAATGATAATCTACCACACCAGTATAATATAAAAAAATAACGATTGTATGTTTTGGATGTTTTTTTTAATCTGTATTAAATACAGATATCACTAACACACACACACACACACACACACACACACACACGCACACACACACACACGCACATATATATATATATATATATATATATATATATATATATATATATATATATATATATATACACTGTAACAAATTGCTGTAATTTCTACAGGAAAATTTTACAATAACTTACTGTTCTGTCATTTTACAAAATGTTATTGTATACCGCACTGCATTGTGGGTCCAAAATAAATACAACAACTGACAGCATTTCCCCACAGTAATGTATTGTAAAATTACAGGTAAGTTATGCTCTGACTGTAAAAGAAGCATATTACAGTTAGATTCTGTAAATGACCAGATGTTGGCGGGTTGAATTTGAAAGAGAAGACGCCATCTTGACACAGAGACAGGAGCAACGGCCAAGGATGTGTCCTGCACTGATAAGTAAGTTCGAGTTTAACCACCTAAGTTACAAAATTAAAATGTGATATAACTTGTAAGTGATATGAGAGTCTTTAAAAAGCCAGCTCAAAACGTGTCTGTGGTAGTTCCGACCTCCCGCGTCTATGTGCCGACAGCCGTGCCGATAGCTCCAGCCGCCTCCCTCAGCTGGTTTGTGAGCTATCGGCACGGACTAGTTATGTTTGAAAAGCTAGTATGTCGCGTCGGTGTAAATGTCGACGGCGAAGGGGCCCTGTAAGGTGCAGGATACGCAGCAGCAGGGGTGATTAAACCGTGAAATAAACCAGGACAATAAACAGCGACACAAGTTATTTCCCCATCTGGCTAGCGCCTAAGCTAACATGTTAGCCATAAGCCAATGTCTCGCGTCTCAAGGCAAACAAAACCTGGTTTGGGAAATAATTAGCCTTTGTACGAAGACATTCACTGTAAATTCGCCGTTTTGAAGTCAAACAGGATAAGCTACGTGAATCTATAGATTCAAGGAGTTTTTTGTTTTTTTTGGGGGGGGGGGGGGTCGGTCGGTCGGGAGATTTCATTTGTTTAATCATCATTTGATGTTATTATAAGCCTTTTGTGACAAAATAAAAACACGCGACCCTGGTCCTTTTTTACACTCCTTTTCGCCGCTGATGTTATTGATTCATTTAAACGTAATAGTTTTGAGCCATTTAAAATGGCAAAGAGGGCATCTCGCATTCATTGCTCTGGCCCATCCTTCACTAGACGGGGCGTCATTTTTTTTTTTTCAGCGCGAGATTAACGTGTGTAAATACTAGGGATGGGAATGTGTTTCAGTTTCATGGAATCGTTTGGCAGTTAATCTAACTATTCTCTTATGGATTCCAACCAGCGCTAATTACGTTACGTACTTTACGCATGTTACGCACGCTCGATTCAGCAACAGGACAACGCGATTACGTCACGCTGGTTTCGCACGTGCGTTGCAGTCGTCAACAACAATGGCACCAACTAGGATCAACCGCTCAAAAACGTGGCTTCACTTCACAAGGAAAAATGACAACAAAGCGATTTGCAGTCCTTGCAAAGTGAAGATAACCGCGTCGGGGGGGAATACGGCTAATATGCAGAAACATTTGCGCACAAAGCATGCGATCTTTTTAAACGAGTGTCATGTTTTTGACGCTGTGCCACGCTGTGATCACCACTGCGGCTACCACTGCCTATGTTCTTTGCAAAGCATGCGACGCTAACATTATGCTATTAAACGAATGCGGTCTGCATTACATATAGAAGATGACCGTGACAAGAGAGAGTTAAGGTTGTGACTTCTTATTAAACAAACTTCCAATACCAATCAAAATGTTTGTTCTATTTCCCCAAATCGATAAAGAATTAAATCGTTAAGCAATATCGATAATGGAATCGGAATCTAAAAAATCGTATCAATTCCCATCCCTAGTAAAGACAACGGGTAAGAGTGTTAAGACTAATCTTTTTTTTATTTTTAGTTGTTGCTGTAACTTTTGTCACCTTTCTAAGTGAGTTACTTCTGGCCATTACAGCTTAAGTAGTTTCTGGTGTTAATACAGTAAATACAATTGTTTACAGTTACTACAGTTTACAGTGAGAAAAGAGACAGCTGTGTGTTTGTGGTGCCTCCTGCTGATCACTGAAACAGTGTATGTGGACAGAGCTGAATATTTTGTTGGGTTGTTTAGTGTCCATCGGCCGACAATACCTCCCACTTAGTTACTGTCCACCACTGTACTAGACAGGCATCACCAGGTTGGCTCCACAGTTTAAATTTCCTCAACCTTATATGTGAGTGAATATGAGGCCACTAACACCTCGTCTGTTTTGCAGCATCATTTGGCCACAGGTACAGAAGGAAACCACATCCACCGCTGAAGACACAGTGATCGCAACACACATCAGCAAGGACAACTTCCAGGTGAAATCATTTGTCTAGCTTTTTTCAATTTTATTCCTCTATTTCTTATAACGTCTTTTCTTTGGCTTTCTGTCTTTCTGGCTATCTATTTTTGTTGCTAGCCTTCCTTCTTTCTTTCTTGTTGGCTTTCTTTATTTTACTAACTTTTTTCCCTGCTAGCTTTTTTGGAAATCCATCCATGTGAACAGGGTTAGGGTTACCCACATGGGACGAGAGTATTCATTATGGTATTAATGAGACTAAGCCATGTTTTACATAAACCATTGTGGTTATGGTGATGCAACTGTAAATAGTCAATAACCTATACATAACTACTACAAATAATATGTGACAAGAAATCCAAACTATTCCTTTTACTGTTATGAACATACAATTTCACTGTATCAGCCAATGCATTGCAGATCCACTTCCTGGTTCAACTTGCCTGGAAAATATTCAACAGCATAAATTCTTTTTTTTTAATATAAATGTTTTGCAGTTTTTCATATTGGAAGGGCAAATGATTAGCTTGTCTTGCATAACCTGGATTCTGCTCTCTCTTGTACACCAGCAGTCAGTGCAGGGTTTTCATGAAGTTTCTTTTCATGTGATTTCAGATGTTTCATGGGAATCAATCCAACCAGAGGCACCAAGACGGCAAGGCAAGTCATCCAGAAAAGTGGGAAGGTCCGTGAGAAGAAGAATAATGCAGTCAACCCGCACGTATCTTCACTCCTCAGGAGATTAATGGACTTTGAATGGCTTTATGCTTAAGTCATATTGCAAATGATGAGGACTCCCCTCCATATGAATGGAAGTAGGTCATAATATTCCATTGAATTCCCTACAGTGACAGGTGTGACTGTTTTGTTGAGATACTCAAGTTAACATAATCTTTCCTGTTAATGAGTTGATATGTATCTCGGTATGATATTTAGAGTGTGTTGCACTTTATTACTGTAACTGCACTTAAGTTTGTTTTTGTTTTTTTGATTTAAACCATAATCAGTTGTCGTTTATGGCTGTAGCTGAAAAGTGTTCATACCTGGCCAGTTCATAGAAATAGGCCACCACCGCCTAACTAGGTGCTGGATAGGCTGGTCCTGCCAGGACCCTCTTGTTGCATTGTATTCTGGTTATTCTGTATAAGATATCTACCTCATGTTTTTAAGAGTTTGAAAGTACATTTCAGTCTTTTAAAAGTGAAAAGCATTCACTTTTTCAGCTATTTGTGTGACGGTAGATCTTCGGTAGGATAAGACTAGCCTTTGTTCCCATGCATATCAATGAGCCTTGGGTGTCACCTGTTAACTAGTTGCTTCCTTGGATCCCTTTGGTGGAGGAGAAGGTACTGGCCATTGCATACAGGGAACACCCCATAATACCTGCCATTGTGGAGATGATCAGAACCAGGCAACCAGACTTCACAATTTGGTCCTTGTCAAAGTTACTCAGATCTCGCTTGCCCATTTTTAAAGTAAGTGAACAGTCAGTTCTTGAAAGTTGATGTGTTGGAAACAGGACTAATGGCGAAACGTAAAAAATCTGAGCCACTTAGAAAAGGGCCAATTTGTGATAGCGTGACAATTGGGTCAAAGCATCTCCACAACAGCAGATCTTGTGAGGGTTTGCTGGTCTGCAGTGGTCCATGGAAGGACTACTGGTTAATGGGTGACAGGATCATGGACACCTAAGTCTTACTGGTATTTGTGGAGCTAAGGTAATCTGATCCCACAGATGAGCTACTGTTGCACAAACTCCTGAAAAGCTTCATGCTGGCTATGATAGAGCTGTCATAACACAATATCACAGCTTGTTGCTACATTAACACGTTAAAACCACTTATCAGGCAGCTGCTTTTAATGTTGGCGTTGACCAGTGTATGTTGAGGAATGTGCTGGTAACGTTTGTATGTATATGTGCAGAGGTGTTCTCAGTCTCAGTCTCGGATTTTAGTTGTTCAGGTGAAAACAAGTTTTATGTGTGTTGTAAAACTACAGTTTAAATAAATGTTGTTTTGTTGCAGCTCTGACTTTGGTTTTATTTAATGGATGAAATAAGTCTAATGAAGTGTTGATGATTTTTGGTTTAACAGCAAACCTCATTACATTCAAAATATTTCATACTTTGCAATGCATGCAAAGATGCTTATGTACAAACAAGACCTAACTGTCTACAACAGTGTAACTTCTGTAATTTTAATTGAATACTAGATAACCTTGTAAATGAAATCACATTTAATAGTTGTTTTTGTGGTGGGTGACACAAAATTACTGTAATTTATATACAAAAAAACCTGTAAAATGTTTACTGTAATTCTTTGTCCCAGTAATGGATTGTAATTCAGTTTTACAGGTATTTATTGGAAACCTTTTTGCCAGGAAGTTACTGTAAAATGAAATGCTGTATATTGCTGTAATTCAATTTTACAAGATTTTATTGGCAACTTTTTTGCCAGGTAGTTACTGTAAAATAATTACAGTGTATGACTGTAATTATTTTTACAGTAATTAACAGTACATTTTACAAGATTTTATTGGCAACTTTTTTGCCAGGTAGTTACTGTAAATTCTACAGTCAATTCGTTACAGTGTATATATATATATATATATATATATATATATATATATATATATCACATTATATACAGAAATACAGGGAAAAGTTACATGGAAGAGAATCCGCACTGCGATATTCCAGCCATTTGATAATAACAGAACAAGAAAGTGAAACTGTTGTGACTTCAGTGTGATAAAACATTTATATACCGGGCTCATCTTCTCCTTCTTGCTCTATTTAAATATTTTACTTTCATTATGAATTTAAATATGAAATGTATCACATACTAAATACGATTCATTGACTTAAAAAATAAGCACTTTTGCTGCTGTAAGTACACAGTACCACATCATCTATATGCTAATGTGTCAACAACCTGAGTGTGCAGTTAGTCAATCAATAATTTTCCAAAAGCCTTGTGACCCTGGTGTTAAAAAGGTCTTTAATACTGGGTTTGTAATGGACCCGGGGGCCGTTTCCAAAGAAACTGCGGAATGTTGACTGAGACATGGTTGTTTTGTTGTATGCAGAGTCTATATATTGTATAAAACAAGCAGCAGGGAGTCCTTGTAGCTCTGTGCATTACCTTTGTGTTAAAGATCCACTATTGTTCACTTTTGAAGTTTTGATATCCCTAGCAAGATATATGGTTTTAATTAGCAAAAACATTCACTATAATTCTACACCTTCTCAGAGAGGGAGTTCGTATCATCTGCATATTTACAAAGTGAAATGTTATGTAATGTCAAGATACATTGTTTGTGAGAGTAGAAAATAAAATGAGGGCTACAAAACAGCCCTGGGGGTCCCCATCCAAGGATGAGCCATAAAAGTCAATTATAGCTTATAGCTCAGTTTTAACATGCGGTATGTCAAGAATCAATGGGTCCTGTGAGCTCACACCATACACACCATACTACACACTACTTGATCTATATACGAGCTAAGCTACAGTAAAGCTACTTCCCTTCATCTCCCGAGCTTCATCTCCCTCATCCCATCCAGTTTGTTCTTGCAGGTGTGAGAATCTCAGTGCATCAGGCGTCATACACCCTTGGATACATTTCCGTACAAGTCAACCCTATTTATCATGGCTGATAAAGCAAAGGCTAGTGGTAGTGGCAAAAAGCACAAGGCAAGTGATGATTGTGGTAGTACTATACTTCTATTAATGTACAGGGTAACAATAACAAAGGTCCCAGGATTGACCCGTGTGGAACACCTTTACTTATGACAAGTGAACTAGATCTAACCCCATCAACGACAAGCAATGTGTTCTTTCACACAGATAATCTGAAAACCAGGTAGATGAGCGCTCATTCAAACTAACTGAAGACAGCTTCTTTAATAAAATAGTGTGATATTATCCAAAAATAACTTGAGTAAAAGAGTAACACAGTGTTGGCAGTTATCAAGATGATTAAATATATTGAGAGATGCTGTTGTGGATCTACAGGTCTAAATCCAGATTATTGAGATTGCAGGAAGCCATAAAATTCTAAATAAATCCTCATTTGGGATTCAAGGACTTTGGCTAGACACCATAACTTGTATATTGGGTGGTAATTACTCAATTCATAGTACCACTGCTTTTGTGGATTGGAATCACCTGAGCAGGTTTCCAAACACCAGGGATTTTACCGGTAATGAATATTAAATTGAAAATATGTGGAATTGTGTAGCAGTTAATTGAGCTCTAATGCACAAGTGGCTGTGCTCAAGGCAAAGCAAGTTTATTTGTTTAGCACATTTCAAAAACAAGGTAATTGAAAACACTTTACACAGAAACATTAAAAGCATCAAGACACAATTAAAAACAAAAAAAAAACAGTCAATTAAAAGAAAAAAATATTCCTTTATGTTCTAATTTTAAAATAAGCATTCTCACTCAGTTGATGAGGGAACTTTTAACTGCTAGGTGGGACTCTAATCCTTGATCTTTTAAGGTCAACACTACCCTTAGTATTGTTTTTGTCCAAACCTAAGAGTGCTTCTTTATGCACTTCTCTCAGTCAGGCAACCTCTTGATAGACTGAGGGGGTTTGATGTATTTTCTATTCCAAAATCCATGTTTAGCCTGTCACGCTGAGGATATGAAGTGATGATGAAAAGCATCACACATATTGATTTTATTTAAAATTTGGTTTGTTTCATTAAGTATTTGAGGGGGTAGTGAACTGGTGGATTTAATTTTTATAGGATTCCAGACACTCCAGAGGTTGGTGGCATCCTCTTGTGACTCACAAGGGAGTAGAGGTAATGATAGTATTTTGTTTTTCGTATCAGTCTGATGCATTTGTTTCTTAATTGTATAAATTGCAGTCTGATGTGTCATGAGTGGTTCTCGCTTTGACGTCAACCTTTTTCTCTGGTATGTTGAGCTTTAGAGATTACTGTGATTTGTTGCTTTTATTATCAGGTCACTTTACCATGTTCCTTCTGGTAGAGGGACTCCCAATGGAAGTTAGCCCATCGGCATTGTATAGTAAACTGTTTATTAATGTACAATTTCCCTTTATAACATATAAAAGTACATTCAAAAATGAGTAAATCTCATAAAACTCATCAACTGCCAAAACAGCATCAGGAATCAAACTTTTTCTCCCAGTCCTCCTGAAATATATCATGCAGGAAGCCTTGTTCGGTAAAATGCCTACAATGTTGTTTTCTAACTAAGTCTCTCTTTAGATTTCTGTCACCTAGATGAGCTGACACATGCTGTCAGGCAGTAATCACTGATGCAGTGTGTGACAACTCCACTGCCCGGGTATTTGAGTGCTTTATTTGTTATTATTAGGTAAATTAAACTTGACTTAGGCTGATCTTTTACATTTGAGGATGAGCTGTGAAAGATCCTGTTATAGACAGATTTCCTTTAATTTGATGAAGGCCTCTGTTAACAATTTAGATTTAAAATACCAGGAGAATTAGTTCAGAGGCATAGTTACAGAGAGAGGCTGATAAATACTAGCAACATTAAAAAAAGGACACATCCTTCCCAGCATATATATATATATATATATATATATATATATATATATATATATATATATATATATATATATATATATATATATATATATATATATATATATAATAAATACAGCCAGCTGTTAAAAATATTCCACCACCTTTGGCTCTCCTATCTACCCTAAACATATACATATACTATAAATCCCTATAATTATGTTATCCTGTTTAATGTTGTACTCTGCAGTTTCTTTTCTGTTCTAATGTATTGTATACTTTACACACAACATATATTACAGGCCTATGCATCTTGAAGAGGGAAACGGTACAAAGCCCCCTGAGGCGAATCTGTGATTTGTGATTTTAGGTTGTACAAATAAAAATGGGCCGACACGCTGTAACAATGGGTAGTGCCCTACAGCAAGAAGATTGCAGGTTCAAGTCCTTGAGTTGGGACCTTTCTATGTGGAATTTGCATGCCCTTTCCATGTCTAGGTGGGTTTTCTGGCTTCCTCCCACAGTCCAAAGACATGCTTAGGTCAACTGGAGACTCTAAATTGCCCATAGATGTGAATGAATGGTGTGTGTGCGCCACAATAGGCTGGTGAACTGGGGTGTAACTCTGCCTCTCGCATGAAGTACGCTGGGATTGGCTCCAGCAGACCCCTGTGACCCTGTGAGGAATTAGCCGTTATAGAAAATGACAAATAAAATTCACTTGACTTGACTTAAACACTTTATATCCATTGACAGCTGCACCCAGATTTGAAACCTTAGTGGATAACCAGGACTATCAAAATAAGGAGGCTTTCTGAATTAACACATGTACAAAATCTAATTTGGGCTTGAGATTTCTCAGTAGTGATTCTTACTCTCTGTATATTCACTCAGTGGCTAAGACAGGTAGGACACAGGCACGGGTAGTGTGATAGGAACAACATATTGCAAGTTTACAGCAAAGGCACGATTATCCCACCTACAGAGATGGACTTCATAGAGTGAGTAACAGTCCCAAAAATGTTCAAATTAACAGTGAAGCCTATAACTTCTGGGCTCTGCAGGTGGACTGCAGCCACGAGTGGAGACTGACAGGTTGAATAAAAGTTTCACATCCTGCACTGTGCAGTGCTGGGATGGGACCATAAATAAAGAAACATGATTCACAACAATTGTTTTTTAGAAAGTCACACGGTTTATTAAACAGAGTTTTGATCTGTTCAGACTGCTGTTGGAGTACATCATTTAAGAGAGCAACTCAGCAAATTGAACTTTAAATCCATGAAAAAGACAAAAAAAATGAATATGAATCATGGCTATAACTGAAAACTGATTGTGTAAATACTAATTATTCTAATAAATATTAAATAATTTCAGCTGTAAAATATAAACACAGAGTTAATTTAGTCTTGCCTTGTAATCTGTAACGTCTGGTATGGATTAAGCATCCCATTTAAACAATATTTATGAGCCAGTCCTCTGCTTTTTTGAGTTTTTTTCTATGAAAAAGGAAGCAAACTTTATAAAGACAATGGCAGCCATCTTTGTAGTTCTTTCACACCTACACATACAAACAGGTTCATACACCCATGCACATTCACATGTATACACTGTATCAAACCATTTACTTTAGATAGTTTACTGTGCGTTTTACTTTTATGCCCTTATGAATAAATGCTTTTGAGTAATACCTGCTGCCTCTTTAATGTTGACAATAAAGAATTATACCCACATCTCCTTTAGAACTCTGAATTCTTCAACCCTTACATATTAATAGGATGATCATGGTTTATATTATAAAGTTAATTGTTAATCAGACCTCCAAATGGATAGCTTAGCGCATTTTATGAGACTGAATTAGAGAATTGGCTATCTTTTCCTCTCATCCAAGAGGTGGTTCCCCGACTCTAGAACTTCATTATTGAGCTCTGTTTTTAATGCATAAATAGTTATTTCAAATAATGACTCTTTTTGATAGCCGATGTCTTCTGAACAATTAGTGCAAGACACTACATTTTATTGGTGCCACGAGTGAGGCTGGCACAACAGGAGGAAAAGACTAAAAGAAATTACAAACTGCTGCAAGCAGACTACTTCCATTTTTTAATCTCCTATGGGATATTGGTTCATTAATCTTCAGCGTGAGCTGAAGATCATTTCAAGGAGTTGGGGGCATGACAAAAGGCAGACTTTCCAAACTCAGTCTGTAAACCTCCTTTATAAGTCTTTTTTTTTTAGCATGTCAAATAGAGCTTATAGTTCCAGTCTTATAACAATGTAAAATACGATTCCCGTAATTGCCTCAAAGATAAATAGATACCAATATTTATTTCACCCACCTGTCATAGAAGACCAACACAATTTCTCATATAAGCATATAAGATGCAGTGGTGCATATCGTATCTGTCACCAGTGATAAATCGGAGAGCGGAATGATGAACAGAATCTAAAAATTTAAGAGTCCAAGGAGCAGCGTTTCTATAAACCATAATCCAGGACTGAAAGAGAGCTTTAGTGACTCTTTTTCTACATGTCCTTGGGAAACTAATAACGTTACTGTTCAAGAAGTCATTTTTTTCACCTAAATTCCAAGGAAGTTATCTCTATCGTATTTAAATGATCATTTTTCATTGAGAGATTCCAGGTTATGTTCTGTAACCTTGTCTATGTCTAAGTCATATCTAGTTGAAATTTGTAGATTCTGGTTCTTCATTTCCCTCCAGCAGAAGAATCTGATGCAGAGTCTCTTTTTGCTATAAGCAAAGCAGCTCCTCAGTAAATGTAATATTGATCACACTTCCTGTATTGCTCAGTATTATGACAGCATGCCTGTCATGTCTGGCGTTTACAATGGCATCCAGAATTGCCTTAGGCAAACTAAATTTACATTCATCACCACACACTGTCTCAATCTGGTTTTGCTGGACTGTGTCTGAAGTACAAAGCCAGCGGGAGATTTCTTTTGTTGTTGGTGTGAGACATGTAGAGGTTTTTTTCTCAGGCTCATTAGCCCATACCCATTTGATTAAGAAGGAAGCAGACAACTAAAAAAAAACTGTTGATTGGTCCTGTCAGTACTACTCACTGTGTTTTGCAATGATGGCTTCTCCCAGCCCATCACTGCAACCTTAAATGACATTAACTCACAGCCAAATACTTGCAGAACCACCAGACCAGAGAAGCCAGGCAAAATAAATTTGACTATTTCACTTCAATTTCCTTTCTACATTTCTAAAAAGGAAAGCATCACACGGTTTTAGGAAACTAAACTTGCCACAGCAAAAGAGGAATGGATCAGAATCATAAAAGAAACATATCATAACCCAAATTTCTTGGGGAAAGAAAACCCATTTTGAGTAAACCATCCTCCTATGGCGAGGACCAAAAAGACAAAAAAATGGACCTTGGAGGTCCATTTTAAGGTTGTTTCACATCATTATTTTCATTATGTGGTCCGCAGCAGGCAATAAAATATTTACTATGTAACATATACACTATAGTGTGGTCTGCTTTCACTCCTGCAAAGAAATCAAAATTGACTATTGACGTTTCATCAATGCAATTCATCAATTATCTTCAAACAATCCATGATGCATTGTGAATATTTCACTAGGACCAAAGTTTGCGTTCTTACCATAGGGACCACACCAAGGTTTGTCGTTTTGTGCTTTTGGTGCAGAGACCACCTCTTTCTGGAGGTCTCAGTCTGCTTGATATTGGCACCTGAATGGGACAGATGCTTTCACACCAACGAAAACTAAGCTTGATTAGTTTTAAATGGACAGCACACCAACTGCTTGGTGTGAAGGCAACCTTATTTTTTTTGGACTTTGATTTTGAAATGCAAAACAGAGATGAAAATTTAATGTTTGTCTCTGCCCTTTTTTTCCTTGTCTGTATTATATAATCCAAACACATACTGCATTTCTACATTTCAACCAAGTACTGTATGGTTTTGACAGTTTTTTAGCTTGTCAAATAAAGCACATAAAATCTTTTAAAAAATTCCCTCAAATTTTAGGGATGCTGAAATTCACTTCAAACGGCTATGTATGTCTGACACTTTACAGTCTCTTGATCTTTTTGCTTGAGACTGAAAAGATAATCCTTACAGACTCACACTCTACACAACTTCATCCTGAAGCTCTAAATTCAAACCAAATATCCATCCATGATAAACTTCAAATCACCATGTTCTACCCTGTCATCGAACAACCAATGAAGGAAAACAGCCCCAATGCGTCTGAGCATTGAGGCAAGTGCGGTTCTCATGGGAACGTCAACCCTTGAATCCCCAAGCATGCGACATTCCTTCATGAGAAGAGCCCTGTGCCGATGGCAAAACCGTCACATTCTATCTGAGAAACAGGATTGTACACCAACCTGCTTATCTACATATGTAGGAAAAAGGGACATCTTCTATAATTTGCTTTCCTTTGTCAAAGTGGAGACTTCACCCATGTCTTGCAGATAATTCCGTCCTTTGGAAAATTGTGGAAAGTTCAATCCAGGTGTCATCTGATCATCAGCGACGTACAGCACCAATTTAGTTGAATATTCTTTGTTCTAATTCAATTAAAACATCATGATCTATTTTTTTCTTAGCTTCATCACGTTTTGGTAAATAACTCAGGTTCTCCTTACTTTCACACATTGGCATCTACCAGATAAAGAAATCTGGACTAAACCACAAACATTGTTATCAAAACCAACACTGAGTAGGCTATTTAAAAAGAAGTGAACCATTGACCTGGTCAAATGCTTTTGATAGATCTATAAATAGTGCAGCATCATATTTCTTGTAATCTAAAGCAGGGGTTAGATCATTAACAATGAAAGTGATGGCTGAGACCACTATAGTTGTACTGTGATTAGCTTTAAAGCTAGATTGATGAGGGCTTAAAATAGAGCTGTATGAGAGGAACTTCTTTGAGTTCGTCATTCACTAATGATTTCAAGATTTTGGCTAAACAGGACACCTTGGAAAGTTTAGCCTCCTCTGGGGTGGGCAGTGTAGCAGCCAATAAGGGTCTCTCTTGTAGATTTTTCAACCTGGTGGAGAAATATCATGCTAAATGGATAAATTCCATAGGTGTCAAGCAATGGAGTAGAAATACTTTGTCACCTTGGTCAAGTAGAAACTTTGGGTATCTATACTGAATTGGAGTATTTTGTACTCTTTACATTCTCACACAGTGATCTGTACTTTGTACCCCTTACATTTTATTGGGGAAATAAGAATAAAACACTTCTACAGTGCTTGTGTGTAAGTACGTAGATCTCTGCTGTTCCATAGACTGGAATAATATCATCCACTCATTATATTGTGGTCTGGCCTCCTTTCGTGTTGCTGAAACCGGGTGGAGTCATTTAGAAAATTGCTCCTGTTGTGATGTCATAACAGTTGTAGAAATCCTTGAATCCATGGAGCGCTTCCCTCCTTCTACGCTTGTAAGTGCTTGCGCTCATGCTCGCAAAGTAATCTTAATTTATTTGTTTTTTGTTATTTATTTTCATTCATTTTAATTGTCTTTTTATTCTGTGGGGCTCACAATGGATAGGTGACATTTGTGTGGCTGAAATGTGACTGACAATTATGTGACTTGCTGAAATCTGCAATTTCTCAAGAGCCAAGCAGTTTTTCAAAACCTCCAAAGGTAACGCCACCGGGGGTCTCCATGAAACCATGATGTCAACATGTTTCACACCTCACATGCTCAACTTGGCACCTTAGAACACTCATAAAATTGACCTTAAACCTTTAAAGGGTTTTCTCAGTGGACCTATACAACAAGCTGCACTTTGTCCCAAGGAGGTCATTGAAAAACACAACAACAACAAACAACATCACCTAGACTTTATTATCTATCAATAAGTCATAACATTCAAAAATTTGTACATACACACATACTTACAAAGGAATAAGCGGGTATAGAATATAAATGAATGAATGATAAATACATACGAATACATAGATAGGCTACATCATTGCATATTCATGGTCCTTCATAGAAGGTATCCTGCACTTCGACAGGCATCACACATCAAATCACTCAAAATGACAATACCTTAATTTCGTGTATTATCACCTCAAGCCACCAGCATGGCCCATTCTACTAGCCTCAATCTGAAGAAGGACCTTCTATGCTTCCATTGTGAAGTGAAGGGCTCCTGGAAAATTAATGAGACGGTACAAATCTGTTAGTGTCATTAAAACAAAAAAGCTGCAATGGTGTAAAAAATATACGACATGACAAATTCATCAGTTTACTAAACTGAAAAACTTTGCAAGATATAACAATATACAGTATAGGTTAAAGTTATCTATCTATCTGTCTGTCGGTCTTTCTGTCTGTCTGTCTGTCTGGCAAAAACTGATTACAGCTCATATATTTTGACTGACAACTAATATTTTTTTCCACATAATGCAGTTTTGAAACTGGCACTTTTACAGTTTTACTTGAGTAAAAAGCTTGAGTTTATACTTCTACAGAAGTATTTTCAAAATCTAGTGTCCTATACCTGAGTAATGAATGTGAATACTTTTGACACCTCCGCCCACACATGTACACCAAAGCTCGTCAAAGTTCATGATTTATTCTCAGGTACAACACGAAGAATAAAATAATCACCACCAAGCAGCGGCGAGGGAATATATGGCATCATTGCCTTTGCAGGAAACACGCACAAGACCTTTCTATTCCTCCATATTTCATATTCCATGAGAGATGTTCCAGGCCTGCTTCCTGAGGAATGGTTCTGTCGGCCCTGTTGGCTCCACCAGTGGCTCGAGATGGATGCAGGACGCAGACTTC
Organism: Lepturacanthus savala; assembly: GCA_030544235.1. NCBI lineage: Eukaryota > Metazoa > Chordata > Actinopteri > Scombriformes > Trichiuridae > Lepturacanthus > Lepturacanthus savala. The sequence continues at coordinate 15,997,600 of CM060479.1, read as the reverse complement.
CTGGTCTTCCTTCAGCACTTTCATGACACACCCGTGTGAGTCAAATCTACTGCGCTTGCTGGACAAACTCGCTTCCCACCTCTTCTGTGGCAGCAATTAAACATTGCAAAATGCATGGCATATTGCTCCTTTCCTTCCCATCCCACCGCTCCCATTGTCTAGAGCCATTTGACAGAAGAGTCTACTGGCCCACTGAATCGTTACATAAACACTGCAGTGGTTCATTGGGATGTGATCGCACCGTGGGAAAACTTTGACAGTCTATGACAGGGGAGTCAAGCTCAGTTCAATTCATGGACCACATGTCTCAGTTATTCGATATTCAGCCAGTCTACTGTTGCATTGCACTTCGAAACATTTAGGGTTTTTTAAGAAGCAGGTGAAGTTATCGCCTACCCTTACAAACCATTAAAATATTTAATCCCTTGAGTCCTGAAAGATGCTCACTGACTTCATATTTCTGTGAGGAAATATACAGCCAGTGAGCAGGATTGGGCCCTTTAGTGGTCCAGTTCAGGCCCCCTGGCCACATGTTTGAAACCCTTAGTCTATGACAGTCTGAAGCTCTGCCTCCAGCTGGCTTTTAATGCGCAAGTGTCTGGCCATTCAACCCACTAATGTTCTCAGCGGCAGACTTATGTCCCAACACCCAGTTCCCAACCACACACACACTATCAGCCAAAACCCTCAACATTCCAAGACATAAAGGCTTGAAATGTTTTGCTCAATGTGTAAGAAATCAAATAAAATCTGAGTTTCACTTTCAGAAATAATTGACAAAAAATAATCGAACCTTTCCTGTGTAGGAGATTGCTCACGAATTACTGCGATTTAAGAAAAAAAGATTTAAAAACAGGGCTAAAAAAATAGAAAGTGTATAAGGAGTAAATGCTAAAACAAAGAGTGCCTAATAGACTAATAAACAAAATAAGATGAATTTAGTCAAATAAAATAAGTAGGAATAAGGATGGGAAAGGAGCAGGCAGAAAGAGATGAGTAGGTCTAGAGTTTGTTTTTTGTGCTTTGTGCTTGTCATTTTTGTGGTTTAATGGTACAAGACAATGTGTAATTTAGAAAACATACGTGTAATCATATCAAAAAAAGGGAGCACTGTGATTTCTATATTTCACCCCACAGCCCACAGTATTCTTTTTAGTTTATCATTAAACCTATGCTTGTTACTGTGCACCAATATGTCATGAAAGCAGAACCACTGCAGCAAAGCAATTAAACATCTCCGAAAGCTGAAAGAAATAAATCAAACTAGGCCTAAGCCACTGCAATATTTGTCCAGAGGTAAAACAAACAAACAAGCAAACAAAAAAAAAACAACAGCCTATTCTCCACAACCAGAACACAAAAATTGATTATGAAAAGAAGAAATTTAATCACTGCTATAATAATGACAATAATATATAGCTATATATATATATATATATATATATATATATATATATATATATATATATATATAATCTTTTATATCTTTTATGAAAGCAGGAATAATAATATAAACAATTCAAGTTTATACTATTGTGTTGCTTGTTGTTTTCATTAAATAGAAAACTGAAATAGAAAAATTAAATTCAGGATCTTTTTTTATTAAGATAAAGGACACATTAGATTTGCAATAACATATTAACAATTGCATTGACAAATAATAGCATAAAGAATTTGTTTATAAAGTTGTGTTTCCCTTTCCCCTCTCTTCTCCCCAATTTATACAGTCTATGATTGTATTTGACCTTAAGAAATACTTGTAACTGGATAATGAATAAGAAAAATAGCATTTAATTATCAATTATCAGCCCATGATAACGACTTGAAGTGGCAAAGAGGTGGGGGCGCCATCATTTCAGTATTCAAACTCTCTTAGGAATAAAATATATACCTACGCATCATCATTCCTCCCTGTTTAATGTCCAACTGACAGGAAAAAAGTCCTTTCACTGTTGTTCCTGTAACATTACAGGTTAATGATTTCGTTATTACAGTTATTTCTCCATGGATTCAGATTATCTTTAATTCAAGTCAATTTGTTCATACAGAACCAAATTACCTGTGTCTCATGACATTTTTCATATAGAGCAGGCTTAGGTCATACCCTTTAATTCTCACCAAAATCTCATCATCATGAACATCATCTATTTGGTTTTATTTTATCTCTACCTCGGGCCGACTAAGCAAACCCAGAGAAAAGTAAGTGGTTTGGAGGAAAGATGGGATTTCCCTCAATATCCCTATCTTCCAGGAAACATCTGAGAACCTCTTATTCCGAGGCCCCAATAGTATGAAAAATCTCCCGTTGGACGGACAGCTCATTTTTCTGACAGCCCATTTTCCAGAAAGTACAAACCCATCACTCCAAAAATACAATCCTCAAGTTAGACAGACACATAGCCTGCAAACATCACCTGTAAGCAGCCAAAATACATTATTTGGATGGTAGTGGATTGTATGTATTTATACTAGATACGAAAGCAGCGTGTTGCTGCTGATATAATATAGAAAAGTATGTTCTTGCTGCAAGGTGCAAGCCTGCTGCAGCCTGTGATATGGAGTTAAACGGGCCCTATTTTTCAGTTTTCCTGGTTTAATTTTGCACTTTTTATAATAATGAGCTATTTTTCTGTTCTAATAACACTTATTAAGACCTGTAGCAGCAATGCATCCTGTCTTCCCACACTCTCGCTTTGAAAATACCAAAATACTCTGTTGTATAATTGGCCTAATGCTGTCTCCACTCCAGAAGGAGGGGTGGTGGCTACATGGATCCAGGGGCGGTTACTTTAACCTTACCCTCCTGCTGTGACATCACAACAGGAGCCATTTTTAAACAGCTTGTGTTGTGTTGGCCAAGCGCCAACAGAACAAGTGGGTGGTTTGTTTCACAGTTTTTGTGTTAGAAAGAATACCAGAGATCTGAGAATTTACACACAAGCACTAAAAAGTGTTTTTTCATAATATGGCCCCTTTAGAGTATAATTTTGCCTCAAAATCAAGACTGTGCATGTTTCCCCAAATCCTGCTATTGGTTATTAAGAAGCTTAAAATAGTAGAGGCAAATTTTTCTAAAAAAAATAAAATAAAACTGCATCAACAGAAAGGATTTTTACATGAGTACAACTCACATAGACAGCTGTGCTGATCATCCCACAAATGCATATTGCTTACAAATGGGGCAGCACTTGAAAGGGAAATAAACAGGCTTTCCATTGGTATAAAATGCCAAACACAAATTTCTTTACTTCTTGTTTAACGATAATCTATCGAGAACCTGGTAAGAGAAAATGAAGAGTTCATTTGCAAAAACAGATAAACACTATTTTTGCTAAGATAATGGGGCTGAGGCTGAGCTTGTAATTTCAAAAGAGTTTCTTTTGAGAATCCTATATTTGTTATTTCATATCTCCTTGGTCAAAGACACTAGACTTTGATTTGACCCAAAGTAAATAATAAATAATAATAATAAATAGATATTTTTTGTGATTTCTAATAATGATTTTACAAATTAAGTCTTCATATAGGGAAAAGAGAGGCAATATAAGTCACAAATTGAGTGATGGAATAACAGGATTTTCACTATTTACTCATGAAGCTGTAGAAGCCTGGAGGAGAAATAAGTGAACTCTGAAATGTCTGTTGAATGAGAACTTACAATTTCATTTAGGAGACATTTTTATTTAAAGTGGCGTACCTCAGAGAGTTAAAGGACTAATCAGGAAAAACCATAAGTACCCACCTTACAGTGTGTCTGATAGGAGCTGTTTTGTAGGTGATCGTCAGGATTTTGATTTGACGAAGGCAAATACTGGGAGCTAATGGAAGCTCATGAATAGTTGGGTAACCTGCTGTTAGCTGCAGTAGTCAATGTGTGATCTAACAAGATCCAATACCAGGAGCCGATCTGCATGCTCAGACAAGCAGGGTCACATCCTCCTGATGTCGTATGAGGCAAATTGACATAACGGAGCGATTGGGGGCCCGCGTGAACCTTAAAGGTTAGTTGGTCATCAATCATGACACATCTGTTAAGGTCAGACTGGGACCTAAAGGCAGTACAGAGGCAGAGGATAAGGGCAAAAAGTAATTTATGTTGGGCAGCAGAGAACCAGGGAATCATGTTTTCATCCAGACAGGGGCTCCAGAGCATGGAGCTGGAGTCAGACAGGGCTTTATGTACAATGAACATTCAAGTTCATTCAATATCAATATCAAGTTCATAAGCTTTGAATTTTCACAAGTTGAAAGAATATATCTAAGATTTTTTTCCTAATTTTTTCTCAAATTTTGTTCACACATCTGGTTGCAAATAACCATAACAATCTAATATCAAACCAGGTATACATTGTAATACCCTCTACAGAAAGAAAGGACTACTTTGGCTCACACTGCCATCTGCTGGCAGAAAAATTAAATATCAGCACCATGTTGATTATGATACATAATAATTAGCTGTAAAACTATATTATGACCTTTATGGTTTAAAAAAAATACAAAAGCAACATAGCTGCAAGATGCCAAATGTCTACTATTACTGTTATTACCTTGATAGAGGCACAAATCACATCTGTCAAAAGCCACATTCCAGTGCATCACATGCAGATATTTGTAAGCTACACCTCAAATCTGTTGCATAATTCCTGTTTTTTAGAGATTTTTTTGTTTTTGATGGGATAGAGACTGAATGAACAACGTCTCCACAGAAGGACAAAAGCTGCATGCAAGTCTCCTACTTTACATACACCAACATTTTTTTTTTGTCACAAAATGTTTTCAGTATATGATGAGTTGAAACACGGCCTGCCAACAAGTTCCTTATATCCAGAAACAATAGAAAAAAAGCGAGCCCCACCCCCAAATTTGTGAGATTAAAAAAAACATACTCTGTGAAGTTTCTTCATACACAATAACCTAACTGTATGGATTCATTCAATATTTGCCTGATCTTTTAGAACCAAATAATGAGCTAGAATTTCTGGTTGAAGCTCATTTGAGTGTAGAAGATCAAACAAGTATTGAAATCCTGGAAGGATTTGGGAAATTTCGCTGGATTCAGTACGTTTATCCAACAACGCTAATTAAGGCAGGAAAATGTACTAATGTAAGAAATGTATAATTTTACTAGTTTACAAGGTTCACCTAACCACACCATTATCCAGCAGTTCTGTACTAACCCTTTTTCACATACTGCACCAAAATACAGTATATGTTATTTTACAGTTGTTTTTCGCATGAGGAAACACACAAATACCTGCGTGAAAGAAGTGGATCCAATATAAACTGTGCTAGACTCCAAATGTAATCAAGTTATAGTATAGCAACATGCCTAATGCATGATTTTGAATGTGTTTGACAAACAATTGTGGACCTTGCATAAAACTCCGTTCTGCAATAACAGAATTGAGTTGGACATTTATCAAATGGATGTTGCAAATGTGATGAGGAATCTGTTGCCAAAAGTGGCTGCCGAGTTTGTGTCCAACAATGGTTGCTAAATGAGCCGCGCTGCCCAAAATGCAGGGACGGCAGGTTTGAAGACCTTGTCCTTGACATAACAGAGATGGATGGTGTCATTAATGTGCTGAGAGATGAATCATTTCCTCTGTTTCTTGTTTGTTGGGTTGAATATTTGAGTGAGCAGCAATTACATCCTTTTGTGCCTTCAATTGTACGCTAAAAGTGTGTATATCAGGCTTAAGTGTCCATACTGGTTCCTTTGAGTACATTTCATTTTTGTAAATATTCCACAAAAAACATTCATCTGCTGAAAGTGAATAGTTTATCTGTAAGCAGTAAAAATCCTATATCCAGAGGCGGTTGTGTGAGCATGATTTTTGATATTGTTTGGAAGCTGATCACGATACAGTATTCAACTTGTACAAATGTGATGTGGAAACTCGAGTATGGACTTTACAGAAAGTAGAAGATGAACAATGAAACATGAATTATATTTACGTGCATTAATGGTCTGATGGAATTTTTCCAATTTTTCCAAGTCCATGACCGGATTCCACTGTTTCCTGGTTGCACACTAAAGAGTGATCGTATTTTTAAGAACAACACCTCTCCTGGGATTTGTTAAGATGTAAAATTTACTTTTTTGCTTCAAGCAGATATGAATTTGACAACTATTCAAGTCACTGTTATTAAAAGGAACATAATCTAATTTAAATAATGAATTAGCAAATCAGACCTGTTATATATTCATTCATAACTTTACTACAGGAGATACAGCGAATAGATGTTTGTTGAAGTAAAGGTAATAACATGATCTACCAGAATATAATGATCAATATACAGGTAGTTACATATTGTTGGGAGCGGTGCAAAGCAAGAAACAGGACAGAACTGTCTTTTATAGACAATTTTCACTGAAAAAGGTACATTTTTACTCTACTGGATGGCGGCCATCTAGGATTTGTGTAAAGTAATGTAATCGACTGTGTATAAACATTAAATCTCATCACACAAATATTCAACTATCATTCCATATTTATTATGAATTGTACATTAATAAAAATGCTTGTATTGGCAAATGACCCAGTGCCAATGTGTAATACCTAGGTCTAGTATTAGTATTGTTCATTTTGACAACCCTTACAACCCTACAACAATAGGTCTGTTCTGGTTGAGTCGGCTGTAGTTGATTCTCTACATTATTACACATAGAGTACATGTTAATATACATCCACTTTAACAGTCAAATTAAACCTGTTTTCATAAAGCTACTTGGTACTGAGAGTTGCTCCTAGTGATGACGCTGCCCCGAGTAGAGGACTTTTACAAGGCTGAAGAAGTCAGGAAAAAATGGTGAACAGACAAAAATGTTGAATGCCATTACTACACAGGTGAGTTTGCATTGATCTTTCGCACAAATAAATAACACATTCTATTCTATCTGTTGAAATTGACATCCATTAATTCTCTGCTGAAACTTAAATGGAATTGATACTTTTTCATTCTGAGAACTCAAAATTGATTTTACTCTTGAGTTGAGTAATCTCTTAAAAATGTATTTTTAATACTGCCATAATTTGGTCATAACTTTTGTTAGAGGCTTAAAATTGAAGCCTTATGAGAGTGATTCCAGAATCATTCTCTGCCACTGTTTCGGGACTAAGTAGCCATTAATGTAGCGATCGATCGAAACATCTATAATAAATTATTTGTGCGCAGTAACCAAGTGTTTCAAGGCCCTTTTTCCATAATTTCCATTATTCTGGTAGAGACAGCTGCCAGGGAAGGGAATGAAGCAAATAGTTTTCAGGACCCCTGCTCCACCACATAAATATGCTTCACTGAGGCCAAATTTTCGGCACAGAAGAATGATGCTCAGCCTGGATCTTTGACAGCAGAGAATCTACAGCCTGAGGACAGTGGAGTGCATTTTTGTGCTGTGTGTGAACACACTCATACAGGCAAATGAAACAGCTGCACAAATACCCGACTGCTGCTGTCAGCCAGAGCAGGGAGGAGACGTTTCTGACAACTTGCTGCATGTGTGACCGCCTTCTTTCCAATTTATCTTCCAGTGTTTACTCTTTTTCCCAATATACACACGGCTATTCATCTTGGATGATTAATACTTACACATTATATAGATCCCTATTCAAAGCAATGCGTTTTTTTTGTTGTAATACTTTTCACAGTCACAGATTCTCTACAAAACAACACAATATGCAATATATACAGTACAAGCCAAATGTTTGGACACACCTCATTCAGTGTGTTTTCTTTGTTTTCATGTACAATGTAGATTCTCACTGAAGGCATCAAAACTATGAATGAACACATGTTTATGGTGTTATGTACTTAACAAAAGAAACTGTGAAATATTTGAAAACATGTTTTATATTCTAATTTCTTCAAAGTAGCCACCCTTTGCTCTGATTACTGCTTTGCACACTCTTGGCATTCTCTTGATGAGCTTCAAGAGGTCGTCACCTGAAATGGTTTTCACTTCATAGTTGTGCCTTATCAGGGTTAATTAGTGGAAATTTCTTGCTTTATCAATCAGAGCAAAGGGTGGCTATTTTGAAGAAACTAGAATATAAAACATATTCTTTTTGTTATTTCACCTTTTTTTGTTAAGTACATAACTCCAGATGTGTTCATTCATAGTTTTGATGCCTTCTATAATGTAAATAGTCATGAAAATAAAGAAAACGCATTGAATGAGAAGGTGTGTCCAAACTTTTGGCCTGTACTGTATATATACACATACCTATGGTCATCTAAAATGAACAGAATTCAGTATAAACCATGATGTTTGTACAATATATTGTAACTCTTGCCTGTGTGAGTGAGTTTGCGTCAATCTGCCTCCTCCTCTCCCCCTGCATACATATGATACCGGGAGGAAAAATCTATCGACTTGATGGTTTTATCAAAATGTCTCAGTCCCTCTTATCACTTCAACAAAAATAAAAAATAAAAACATTAATGATTATCCAAATAGCTCTAATTACATGTCATATTCTGATTATTGTCTCAGCCTTGCATGGTAAAGTATCTCAGATTTGTTAGGTTGTGTATCATGTGTGTGTGTTTGTATGTGTGCATGTGTGTGTACACAAGTGGGTGTGGGGGGGCATGTTGTGGTGAACGGGTAATAATGAATATGCATAAATGATTTTACACGTCTAGAGTCCCGACTAAAAGCATTATTTCTGCTTCTGTGAAGTCTCCCTTTCATGCTGCTCATATACAGTCCTGTATGTTTTCTCACTGAAGCATGAATAAACAAACAAACAAGCAAACTTGGGGGAATTGCAATTCTCTTTGAAGCATGAATAATGTATATGCATATACATACAGTCCAGGAGGAGCAATGGAGAAAAAAAATAACTAATTTTTGCCCTCAATTCAAACCCTTAGTTAAAAGTCTTTTAAGATTTTCAAGTCTTGATTCTATGCACTTTTCAAATAGGTTTATGCTCAAATATAGAATTCAAACAGCAAAACTATGAGTATGTGATATTGTCATTTGAGATTTATATTTGCCTGAGTAAAAAAAGGGTTGTAGTAAGTAAATCTATTTTAACCTCTCTACCAATAGATGGCAGTATGAGTACATTTACTATGCATGTAGCTCTGGTTAGCTCATATGCCAACAATTATTCAGATTTTTTGCATTTAATGTTTGTGATTTATTTGCATCTTAGTTGCATACAGCATGCATTTAATTTATATTTCTATATAATTACAAAACCACACATAAGCAGGTGTTTTAACTTTCAACCCAGGCATGTTTTGTAGATTATTTCAGAGGTATATATGTTCTTATAATATTAATAAAAACTTTATTTGTATCACACCTTTCATACAGAAACTCAGTTCAAAGTGCTTTACACCAGACATGAAATGAGCATTAAAATCATGCACAAGAAATCATTAAAAATGACAATTAAGACTAGTTTAAGAGGGAAGGGAGAGGGGGAACAATGAAATAGAATAATATGTCAAATAAACAGAAAAAAATTGGTTTGTTTTAACAGAATCACTATATTGGAATTGTCATAAGGTCCTGGTGTAAATAATGATTTACCACTGTGCTTTATACTGTGCAAACACTGGATTTTACTTTATGGGATATAGTACACTGCAAAAGAAAAAATCTTACTAGGGGAAATTATCTTGTGTATCTTGAGTTGAATTATCTTATTCCGTTGGTAGATATTTTTATTGATTTCAATTTGAATTTCATTGTTTTAAAAGAAAAATTAAATAAATTGCCCCGAAATATGAGATAAAATGACAACATTAAGACAAAAAGTCAAAATTTAAAAAAATAAAAGACCAAATTGCCCAAATCAAGAAAAAAATCTTGAGAAGCAAAATTATCTGTCAATGGAATATGATAACTCTAAAATGATTCTATAGAATATTAGACTAACTGTACTAAATACAATAAATTTTGACTTGTTAAGATTTCCTTTTCTGCAGTGTATAAAACATAGCACAGCACTGTTCAGAAAAACTCAGTATCTCAGCATCCAATAATGGACTTGTTGAAAGCAAATCATCTTAATCTTAAATATCTTAATCATCTTAATAAGAAATACATACCACCAAATGTCCTGAAGATTTTAGATGGAAACTCAAATTAAAAAAGCAATAATAAAACTATGTAACCATTCTAATTTAATTGTACCATTCACTGAATCACAGTCATTTGAAGACATCACCTCTCTTTAAATAAAAATATGTATTTTTGATCTAATAATTGTTTTTAATTATTGCTTAATCTGTGGATTCTTTCCCACTAGAAGCTACTGGATCTGAGACATCTGAGAGCCCACACAGGCGAGAGGCCGTACCCATGTAAAATCTGTGAGAAAAGATTCTCTGAGCTGTGCATTTTAGAAGAGCATATACATGCAGGTGAGAATCCCTACTCATGCAACACCTGTGGGAAAAAAAAAATCCTCGAAGCTCAGTGCACTGAAGGAGCATATCAGAGTCCATATGGACGAGAGGCCGTACCCATGTAACACCTGTGGGAAAAGATTCTCTGAGCTGTGTGCTTTAAAAAGGCTCATGAGAATCCACACAGGTGAGAAACCGCACAACTATGAAGAGAGAGAAGATTTGAGATATCGACATCAATTGAATGACACAAGAACACACACAGTGAGAAAAGATTCTCTCAGATCTCAGACTTGAAAAGAACTGAAGAATTCATACAGGTGAGAAGCTGTATCCAATATTTCAACATGCCACGTTGAAAGTCAGATTCTATATTGATAGTAATGCGACTAACTATGAAATTATTATTATTTATATTACGTATTTATTATACTGATCATTAGAAGCAAAGACCCCTTGCAAGACCCCTTAAGAGACATTTAGACGTTTCTTTTTGGTTCCTGACACCTGGGTGGTGCCTTGTTTACCATTAATTCTTTTTTAATAATATAAATATATCATAATATTTAATAATTACTATTTAAAAATGCTTTTTCTAAATCCCAACACTGTCATTAATTATGAATTAGGTGTATAGTTTCATTAGTGGTATTTTTTACATGCAAAAACATTTGTCCCTCTTTTTTTTTATTTGTATCTACCATACAAAGAATTTCGTGCATTTATTCAGTCAGTCATTTTCTATACCTGCTTATTCCTCATTAGGGTTGCATGGGTCTGCTGGAGCCTATCCCTGGGCATTACAGTGAGAGGCAGGGATACACCCCAGATGGTCACCAGCCAATCATGGGCACACACACCATTGACTCACATTAACACCTACGGGCAATTTAGAGTCTCCAATTAACCTCAGCATGTTTTTGGACTGTGGGAGGAAGCCGGAGTACCCGGTGAAAACCCACGCAGACACAGGGAGAACATGCAAACTCCACACAGAAAGGTCCCAGACCCAGGACCAAGGAGGTCTTGAACCTGCGACCTTCTTGCTGTGAGGCAACAGTGCTAACCCCTGCTCCACCGTGTCGCCCTAGTCCATTTATAATTTTTTATATTTATGTTATTATTATATAAAACAACATTGCCCTCAGCCTCTACTTATCAGCTATTTTCATCCCTTCTATTTAGAGTTTCCCCTTTCTCAGTTGAAATTCAGAGGTCAAAGTTTTTCAGAGCAAAGGGTGGCTATTTTTGAAGAAACTAGAATATAAACCATGTTTTCAGTTACTTCAACTTTTTTTGTTAAGTACATAACACCATAGTTTCATAGTTTTGATGCCTTCAGTGAGAATCTACAATGTAAATAGCCATGAAAATAAAGAAAACACATTGAATGAAAAGGTGTGTCCAAACTTTTGGCCTGTACTGTATACATATACCTATGGTGTATATAAACCTAACCCTGCTAATAGATAATGTTCCATATTCCTGAAATATTCCTTCCAGGATTCTTTTTGTTCACATTCCCACAACCAGAGACTTTAACAAAGTTATATCTTCTACTCTGGTTGGCATGTCACCTTAAATCAAAGAGCCTCCACTGCAGAACAAGAATGAAGATTATATGAAACTAAGATAAGTAACCAAAAAATAAAAAAGTGCAGGACAGATAACATGCAGAGTTAAACATGGCCTCTGGGGGTCTGAAATAAATAAATACAACATTTAAATGACCTTGTGTTTTGGGAAACAGTTATTTTCCTGACTAATCAATTAACTGAAAAAAGACCACACATTAAGCAAAAATTAAAGAAACATTGATTAGATGCAGTCCTATACAACAGAACTGTCTGATTCAATATAGGGAATAAATAAGAAAAATAAAAAGAAACTATCTCTTCTACTTTGAACCTGACTTATAATTATTAGAGGCTGCAATGTTCCACCATGATAATTAATGACTTTTTCAGTGGCTTATTATAATTAATTACATAACTTATACTGTACTTTTTATGAATTTGAAGCTGATGAGTTGAATTTGCATTTAAATGCAAATTCAACTCATCAGCTTCAATTTGCATTTAAATGGGTTTAGTTTAAACATGATTGAATGAGCAAATTAATAATTAGCTTTCAATTGTCTATGATGAATACATTATTTTTTATTGTTTATTTTTTATGTTGAATGTCTCTCTGCTTCTTTAAGTTTCTTAACACAACATTTATTTCTTGGTCTTTTAAGATAATGAAGCCATGTTGAAAATAAATGTTTAACATTTCACATCACTTTTATCCCTTGGATTTTTTTTGTCTTCCATAAATAAAACCCAAAGATCAATCAATCTAATGATAATATGGAACTAAAATTTAACGGTAAAACTAGTGTGCAACATTTAATTACAGAATTCTCCAGTTTTCTTTCACTAACCAGGACTTCTCTTCTGCTGTCACAAACTTCTTGTGATTCCTTTGTCTGATTTAACACCTAAAATGTTGAGATATTCAAACTCCTGTCATGTATGACAAAGGAAAAGCAGAAAATGTTCACATCTGAGAAGCTGAAAGTGGGGAATGTTTGGGCATTTATGCTTAAAAAAAAAAACCTACAGAAATGATGATTTGGTTATAAAATAGTTGATAGCAGCTGTTATAACTGCGAAAAGGTAAAAGCAGCAGAATGGTATAGTCACTACAGTAAAAGCTGATATTGTGCTTTGGTGGCGTTTGGCCAGCTGTTCCGGGATCCCTTTAACATTTCCCATGTTGACAGACAGTGTAATTCAGGAGGCTTTATGGTTCCTTCAAAACATATTTGCTGTTTATTGGTATATAAATGTCATTTCTAGGAGACAGGGCTGCCGCTGTGACCCGTCCTGTCGCAGCGGCACAGCAGTAGCACGGGTGATGAGTCCAGTGCATGTGTGTAAATGCGTGATGTCAGTGCAGAGGAATATTGTGCATCTGATGTACAGTACAAACTGACACTCAGACAGAGACCTCCGCTCCCCAGGCAGCGACACACTCAGGCCCCCCCCCCCATGAGAGCGTCATCTGCACTGACATATGGACACACACACTCATCACCTCTGCAGCTCCGCACAGCTGCTCTCCCACACATACCCCACTCATTTTTCACCCTGATTCATAATCTGCTCGGAGACTCGCATGCGGAGCGCTGACATAATCCGCTGGGAACAATGTCTGTCACTGCGCCACGTCCAAATATTGAAACAAAACCTTTAACCGTGCCAGGGTGGAGGCCGCGGAGCAGAACCCCCTGCTTCGACGTTTACCTTCGATGGGAAACCCGTGGGATTAGGCGGGGATTTGAACGCACCGTCCGAATCGTGGGGTTATCTGCGTAGGAGGCAACATGCGTTTTTAACACTCTGATCCCTGTTCACAACAACAAACACCAACAAAACCTGCCAGCAACAGCCACACATCTACTGAATTTGCATCCGGAATGTTATCAAAGCTTTCATTCATCATTTCCAATTCAGCCTCTGTGAATCCTGACTCAGAGGAGGCCAAAAAAATCCTTGTCAAAGCATCATAAGTATTACCAGCTAGATGTAGTTAAATACCACATTAAACATATTGGTTTGGTCATCTGACTGATATATTATTATATACCATTGCAGTACCTGTATGAAGTATGTACATATTCCTGTATAAAGGTGGAAGCTTAAGTAGATTTTTCATGTTTGGCCAAATGAGGATGTGACTGTTACATAGTCTTAATAGACAAATTGTACACTGGGTAAGACATGGACATACACTGAGATAAGGAGAGAAAAGCAAATGGAGTTACTGTAAGAAAAAGCTAGAATTTATGTCGAAAGTGCGTATCAAAATCTACATATCAGTTTTGAAATTGTGTTGATAGGCCAAGTAAAACCGGACTTGTGATAAATCTCTTTCTTTGTACTTTTGCCCGTATAGTGTAACAACCTCGGCATGTTACTGTAATATATTTTTCTAATTAAATGGGTTTAGGTCCAGATTCTCTTCTGTTAGGTGATAGTGCTGGAGATTTCCTGAGGGTCTGTGAAGAATTCTTGGATTTAAAGGCTGCAGCTCTGACACAATCTTATGAAAAAAAAGCATTAAAAAACTGACCTTCTACTCTGAGCAGTAGGGCTCTTTGGTATATAAACTACCAAAGGCTGAGATGAATCAATTCTTGCCTACGAATTCCTCTTTTGCCAACTCATTTCTGAAAATGATTACACAGCTGATCAGGTGGTTTTACAGTGGATTTGTGATTGTTGCATCCATTCCTCTTTGAGCTCGGTAAAGCAAGACCATCTTCTGTCAGCTTTGATGCATCTCCTTTGAGGGGAATTGTCTGTGTGTTGCATAAACCATAGATAGAGGATTGTAAGTTAAATATTGAAAAATGTTTGTATAAATACAAAACATAGGTATACTTGGAATTTGACCATTGCCGTTTCCCCTTCATCCTGCTGCCGCCCCCTTTGCAGCCTCAGGTCAGCCAGGAGCTTGGGTCTTGTAACCATCACCTCTGTTGTCATCAGCAGTTTTTTCAAGGGCACAAACTGTCTGTTTAGATATAACAATAGTGTATTATTCACGCAGGTGAAGATGACCAGAAACACAACTCAAACACAGTCCACTTCATCTCCCTTACCTGTGGTAGGATGACCTCATTCCTCTGAAGTAGGAGGCTGAAATTACTAATACCTCACATAGAATATTGATGACCTAAATTAATCAAAAGAGTTAACGTGATTAAAAGATTTTTCTGAAAGAATGTAATGGCCTTTGAAGCCCGACCTGCAATTTCTGCGTTGGCAGAGGTGCCAAATGGTCCATATGATAGTACACAGTAGTGAACTGTCCTGGTTTAAGAAATGTCTCCAGAGCCCTTGACACATGTGGGAGCTGCACTGTCCTCTTCACTCCACTGGGCATCAGCACATTTATGCTCAAGTCAACCCTAATGACCCTGAGCTCGCTCTCTCATTGATTTTTAGCTGAAATGGTAAGTCTTCCAAAGTAAATGTAGAAGGTTGTACCATTGCTGTTCCAGTTGGTCCCTCTATACTGACAATATTGGCAATTCCAATCTGAAAAGAGTTGAATTTTAAATGTAGATACATCTGCTCTATTAAAGAAAATGACCCACAATTACCTAAGGGTGTCAGGTATAGCCTCCTATATTATCCTCTAGTCTTACCTGTGAGACATAAAGAGTAAAAACACAATGTCCTTACCTGCCTCTTGCTACAGAAAGGCTATGACTCCCCTTTAGCTGCCCAAATAACAGCAGCACCATCAGCACCTGGAGCAATGGTTTTCTCCACCATGTTACTGCACTGCTCCCCACGAAGCTGCAAATGTTTTTTTGAGGCAGCAATGTGCCTCAAAAAACAATACCTGGGATTTTTATCAAGCATTCATTGATCTTCTGATTATTTTGTTAATTAACTGGGTCTAAAACACAAGGACGATCAGTTTACTATCATATGTGACAAAAAAGCAACATATCTTCATGTATGAGAAGCTTGATCACAGTAATATTTATCATTTTTGTTTTAAAAAATGACTGAAACTATAAATGAAGTCACAAAACAGTATTGGAGAAATTGTATTCTTTGTCAATTGACAAATTCTTACACCTCTAGGCAATTGTATACACATTATTTCCGATGCATTAACATGTCTTTTTTTATTTTATTGCTGATTATTTTAATTATAGATACAATTTTGTACCATAATTTCTGTCAAAAAAAATTACACGTTTGGTATGTAAATTGTTAAACTCCAAGTAGTCGTAGTGGATTCAAAAGTGGAATATTTTTCCGAAATGTAGTGGAGCAGAGGGAATAGAATTGAAAAGTACCTTTCTCTGATTAAATGGACTCTCCACCTCTGCAGACTCCAGCCATGACAGATTATTTTTGGATTAACAACACAGATGACCTCTGCAGTTATATCACAGGAGGCTCGCTCATACTGCTCCACTAAGAAAGGAGCTTTCTAATATCTGTACTGACATGAAGTGAGAGTTACAGTAGAAGGGGCTTCGCTTCCTCGATCACCAACCATTAGATCAGCCTGTAAGGAGGTCAACACTTAGTCTCTGCATTCCTGAAAATATTCTTTTATATCATCCGAAAGAGAAACTACAGACAGAAAGAAAAAGACGGATGAGGAAAATGTTTTTCTTCTAATGATTCAACTCATTAAATTTGCATTTTAGCATCCTCAGGCTGCTAGTTACAGTGGTTATGGCTAGTTGGCTGATATTTTCCATCATAATCTACATTCATCTCCTTTTTTGCACTCATTGAAACCGGACCGCAGGCGACACAGAGGAGGAATAAACAAGGAGCAATTTTTTGCATTTGGGGCTCACAATTAAAGGTGCAGCACAACATTTTGTGCTCGTTAAATGGCTGCATCTCATCAGGATGTGTTTTACCAAAGTAAACTAAAAGGTACCGTGTGGAGTTTTTGGTAGCATCTAGTGGCAAGATTGCAGATGGCAACTCACTGTGTACCCCACAGCTGTAAAAAAAAAAATTATATATATATATATATATATATATATATATATATATATATATATATATATGGCGACTATAAAAAAGGCATTTAGAGGTTTGTTTGTTCAATTTCATCCCGGGCCACATCATCATTCTGGTTTCTCTCAAAGGGCCACTTGTAAAGATCCTATATATGTATCTATGTAATATTATTATATGCTATTATATGAGATAATTGCCTCTAAACTCATAATAGTACTGGTGACAATTTGCTAAGTGTTTTCAACAGAATTTTAAAAAATACAGAAACACGTTGAAAGTCATCACAGATATCTAGAGACTCATACAAGAATATGCTGATAACTACTAACAATTTTATTTATTTAACTGATATTTCAAAGATTGGAATCCTGTGGTTTTGTGTTGCTATGCTAAATATTAAAGAATATAAAATACAAGAAAGTAATAAAAGATGAACTTAAACAAAGAAAAATAAGGTAAATATGTGACTAGCATGTCTCCGTTAAGTTCAAACATGTATTCACTTTCAAATCTCTCAATAAATCACACAAGTCTGTGCAAGATCTTGAGGGGCCACAGAAAATTAGGTGCCGAGCCAGATTTGGCCCCCGGGCCTTGGGTTTGACACATATGCACTAGATGCTGAGCCACAGAATCGTACGCACCTTTAAAGTGCCACCGACAGCTACCTGCCCCAAATGACTCACATTTAAAAAGCCTCAAAGTTCAGCATTTAGCGAGTCATCATGGTGTCAATCTCTAAATTCAGGCCCTCTATTAAGAGCGTGTGGGTGTGTGTGGAAATTATTGCTCCATTAATAAGACTTAAAGACTTATAGAAGCTTTGATGCTTACTGTGTGGGTGTTGATTGACAGCTGGCTCACCTGCTGCTCTCCGGGCTCCAGGACTCATTGCCATAATTCCACTAAATTCAATGTGACTGTGTGGTTATGATACCTGCCCTGTTGGCACGATGTAGCTGAACTTGCCGAGTGTGCAGTGCTCTGTGTTCTGTTGTCATGGAGACAGAGGTAATGCGTGCATTTATGATGGAAACACAGAGGGGAAGCTGCAGTCGGTTTCATTTCATTTATATCGATGAAGCTTCCGGTCTTTTATTCCTGATGAACAAACTTCCCGCTTCCTCTTTTTTTTTTTCTTTACTTCATTCCTTCCTCTCCTCTCGTCACTTTGTCTCCTCTCCGGTTACGTAACTCCTCCTGGTCTTGTGGAGGCGTCTTATATAAGCACAGAGGCTTAATTCTTCTCTAGTGAGACTAGGGCTCCGCTGACAAACCCCTTACTGTATATCAAAGCTGTGTGTATTACACTCTGTCAAACACACACCTGTTCAAAACTTTATTCACAAAGTTATCCAAATTAAAAGCAATCATACATTATTAATGACTTTTTTTTAAAAAGTTTGTAGCATACTCACTGTATATTATTTTAAATATAGTCAACTGATAAAGGGTAATTTTCAAGCTTTACAGTTTTACTTAAAACAATGAAAACATCCACACAGGTTAATATGTTACATGTATTTTTTCAATTAAACTGAACGTGTACTTAAGATGTACCAAGAAAAACAAACAGCTGACTGTTCGGGTGTGAGATAGTTTTGTTGGTTGACTGTGTTAGTTGTTTCTGACTCGCTGCCTCTGGATTCTGGTTTACAAAGTTTAAAACTAACCCTTTTGGAATTAAGGACAGACTCAACAACTGCACTAATAATTTCATGCCTAAAATGTTTTCAGAAGCACATTTCAATGAGTTCTTTTTTGCAATATAAAAGGTCCATTTTGAAAACTGTGAGCAGCCGAACGAGTTTCAAGCCGAACAGCATTCATCCAATCTGCAATATCGCCACCATACTAAAACAGGTATTTTGACATATTCAATGGAGGAGTTGGAATTATATAAAAGAAAAACAAACATCTAAATATAAAATATTGTGTTGTTTAGATCAACTGAGGCAATAAATCTGTTTAAGTATAATAATAGTGTGCATACTGTATATTTGTTGAGTGTTTAGTAGGTGTTTTTAGAAGTGGGATTATAATTTTGTGTCCAATCTAAAGATTAGTGATCGTAGAAGAGCTGCCTCCTCTCTCCCCACCACTAGACTCTGTGGAGTATGTAACTTTTCAGTTTAATAAGGATTGCAGATGAGAACTGATGAGAACTTTAATAGCCAATAGAACTTTAGTTTGTCTGTATGAGTGTTTAGTGTGTAAAGTGCTGGTCGGGACTCATAGTGATAAACCTAAAGAGATTCATCACTTTATAGTTAGTTTCTGCTCAGTGATGATCTGTCTGGCTGCTACTTGATGGTAATGTGGATCCACATGGACGTTTTCATTCAGTGAACCAACTTGAGTAGATAGTTTAGCGACTTTCTGTTTAATTACATGAACAATGTACGTTAAATCTTGACTGAAAATCCTCAAATAAACTATTGTTATGAGGAAAGTCACACTTTTGCTCTATTAATAAAGAGATATGTAGATATGTTCCGTCCAACGTGGGATGTGAAGGTGACCAACAGAGCGGAGGAGGGATTTAAAGAGGCAGGAACTAAAACGGCCTATTTCAGACAGAGGCTGAAGTGAGCGGCTCCATTAAGGGACAGCGTGAGATAAATAAGGGGTATTTTGAACGGTGAATCATGCAACAATATTACAGTATCCCAAGTTATAAATATAGAGCTGGAAATGTGCAGAACGAGTCTCGACTCTAACAGTGGAAAAAATGGTCACGCTAGAAATTACGAAAACTACTCACCACATTGGCCAGTGTCAAGCCTGCTATATTGTTCATGTAACATATACACATTTCACTGATCAGCATCTTTGTGCTTTGAGTTCAGCCAGAGCTGCTGAGACCACACACACACACACTCACACACACACACACACACACACACAAGCCTTTAGGAGATTTAGCTGTGACTCCAGATGACTTGGGCAGATTTAGGGAATCAGAGACAGGTGGTGTGTGTGTGCTAGATGGGATTCGTTCCAGCGTGGTTAACTTGGAGGAAGGAGAATAAAGAAAGCTGCAAGTCTGAAGAAAGAAAGATGGGGGCGGGGGGTATTACTTTCTCTGTAGCATGTTGATGTACGGATGTATGTTTATGGAATACCAGCATCTCGTAAGAACATAGCTATGTGAGGGTGCGTGTGAGTGTGTTGGGCCTTTGTTTTGGCTGAAGTCACCTAAATGTGTGTATGTGTTTGTCAGACAAGACAGATATCAAACTGTCCTTGGCTCAAGATGTCAGTTGATGTGTGAGTGTATGTCTATCTAAAGTCAAAAGGTCAACCAATGTGTGTGTGGATGTTCTTTCTACCGCAACAGCACTGCATTCAGCACAGATACCAGATTTAAAAAAAAAAAAAATTGTTTGGCTTTAAGTACTATCATCTTAATAATTAAGATGCTAACATGTTAGTACAATGAAGCAGGGTATTACTTAATACAATACAGTATAATTTTAGTATTATAAAATTCAAATAATTTTCTTGTTATTTTATTGTGTTATTACTTATTATACTCCCTTGATAAATAAGAATATTTGAGTGCTGAATCATAATTGAAAAAAGTGGAGCTGTTGCTCACAGTTCAATTCGATCTTCTCAATTCTCATCATAAAGGGTTTAAACGCAGAGGTTAGGGTTAGCTGAGCAGTTTTGTTTTGCTCTTTTAATACAGTCACTCCAACCACGTTAACGGATTTAGCTACAAAAATGAAACCCTCATCTTGTCTTATCTTTCTGTAAAATTTTTGAAGGATGTTTTACAGTCAGTGACGCCCTCTGTTTTATGAATTATAAACTGCTCTTTATTGTCAGACGTCATTCCTGAGTCCTTCCTTTGTAAAACTGCTCTTGTCCAACATCTTTTTTTTTTTTTTAAATCTCTTGGTTTGATCTTTTAGACTAGTGTCCAGGTCATCTCTAAGATGTGGGGTGCCTCAAGAGTCAGTTCTAGGTCCAGTCCTGTTCTCAATCTCCATGTACCTTGATCTGTTTTCATTTTTATGCTGATGACACGCAGATTTATCTGAACTGTGGCCCTGTCTTCAAATCCCACAACACCATTAATCTGTCAATCTGCCTCAAGGACGTCCACAGCTGGATGTCAAACAATGTCCTTCAACTAATGAGGACAAGACAGCTGTATTGCTCATAGGCCAAGAGAGCCTACATTCACAATTCACAAATAGTCTGGATTCCCTGTCCCATGCAATAACCCCACACAGTAGAAACATAGATGACACCAAATCTTTACAAACTCAGTTTCAATGATTTAGTCCTGCTATAATAATAGCAGACATATTTCTAGAATCAGTTAGTTGTTTTTAGACAATAATCTGGAAACTGTCATACATGCATACGTAATCTTACTTCTGCCCCGAACTCAGGCCAAAACTCACAATTATTCCGTGGTCTCTTTAGTTTGCTTGAAAAAGTTCTTTGTTTCTGTTTCTGTTTCTCAATTCTTCTTCTGTTTTCAATATTTTTTTTCAGTTATTTTATAATAAAGCATTTTATAACTTTCCTTTTCAAAAAATTTTCCATAAAAATAAAATGCACTATTTTTATTATTATTATTATCATATAATAAAAAGTCCACTTCATATGAAATTGGACTGTCCAGTGAAATAGTGTCTGTGTGATCAACTTAAGATTTAAGTTCTATTCTGTTTGGATGAAGAAATAATCTATAATATAGGATTTGAAGCCTAGAAGTTAAATGTTTTTTGTTTTATTTAAAATCTTTTTTTGTTTTTTGATGAAACAAAATATAAATAACACATAGATAAAATGCATTTGTGTTTAATATGAGTTTAAAGGTCGCCTTTCAACAAGTTTTTCTGAGCAAAATCCAGAATTGATATATTTAGTTATTTAGACTCCAGCTAGGTGGAGGTTCAAATTGACTAATACGAATGACTATGAGTAAAATTTTTATAAAATAGAATTGCAATTGAGAGGAAGAGCGATGTAGAGGACAGAAATATGGAAGGAAGGAAAGAAAAAGGTGATGGAGGTGTGTGTGGGCTGGTAAAGAGCTTAGCAGTGAGCAGGAAGCAGCTGGACAGACCTGATAAATAACTGGCATGTGCGTGTGCACGCGCACACACACAACTATACAGGTTTTTATGTCCTACAATGACAATTTTTCCAAACATTTTTTTGGGGGGGCTTGGAGGGACACCCCTTTCCACCTGCTTCACAAACATGGGGTGAATTAAAAAAAATCTGTTGTTGTGGCACAGTTTGTTACCCATTCAAATAATGTCCACTTACTTTTAAAATCGCTTTGCTTTGTTTTCTGTAATAGCACATCTGCGTTTGGGGTTATGTGTAATATGTGGGGTCTTGGACTATATAACCCCTGACCCTTTTCCTTATTGAAGGTTTCTAATCTTATACAATTATTAATTAGTATTTATTAGGAGTATATCACATGTTTTAGCCCAACACTGTTGATCTTTAGAGGAAAGCAAATGTAATTAAACATATTGAATGAACGTACTGGCATACAGAACATGCCAGCAGAAATGCTAACCTGCATCCTTCAAAATAAAGGTCCTTTATGGATGGTTCGATCCATATAAGGTTTTACCGGGATGTACAATAGCCTGATCATAATAAAGAGCAAAATCACACTACTACATCATCTGACAAAATATAAATACAGGTTAATGACAAAAGCTGTGTTCTTTTTCTTCACTTCTGAAAGCTGATTTTCATGCAATGCAGTTTTCTCTTGTCTTCCACCTCGAGTTTGGTATTTTGCCAAAAACAACAGGGTGAATTAATGGGCGACCCTAATCCAGACAGACGTGAGCCGGTGGATCCTGTTGTCCACAGGTTAGCTGAAGGCTAATCAGTAAATTCAAACTGACTGCCGGGAAGAGACAGAGATACACTGCTGATCTGACTCCTGAGGGAGGAAGAGACAAAGAAAGAGAGAGAGGTAGAAGAGAGAGCGACTAACTCATGTAAATCACCTTATTTTATCAGACTGTGACAAATATAGGTTGAACTCTCCCAAAATGGATATATATATATACTATATATTTGTGTGATATATTTTGTGTTGTTTTGAGTGTTTATAGGTAGCTATAGAAACTGTATGTGCACTGTATGTGCATTTCTCGGGTTGAAAATATTGCTGATTTTTGTGTTTTGGCCATTGCTTCCCTCACGATGATCAGTGACTGGACGTTGGCGGTCCTGGAGTGTCTTAATACATAGCTGCAGGGCTGCAGGAGGGTGTAGATATGGAGGTTCATAAAACAGGAAGTGATGGCTGGAAAAGCTTCACAACAACATCTGACCTCAGGGAAGAGATGAATGGACAAAATTAAAATAAAAAAAAACATCAGCAGAGAAATCAAGGATGGAAACAGAAAAGTGGAGGATAAAAAAGAGGGAAAAGGAGAGAGCAAAGGAAAGAGGAGTCCCTATTTTAGTGATCGAGACAGTCTAATGACTGTGACTCAACCTAAGGCCACAGAGAGTCACTGTGCATGCGGTTGGATATTGTGGTATCATCTTACACAGATTATGATTTTCTACACAAAATCTCGAATTCTGCTTACCATCCACTTAAGAAATCCTCCTTAATGACAGGGAATTGTCAATTCAACCCTAAAAGCATGTGAGTGGTGATACAGATGGTGTGGATAATGGAATTGTTCAGATTTATTGCCTGAACGCTAAAAGGAAAAATGCCCTCTGGAATTTTGCTTGCATCACCCAGGACACCAACAACAGTCAATTTGTTTCACTGAACACACATGTCTGATAATTCATTGGTCCAGAGAGTGTGTTTTCTTAAAGGTGCTGCTTTTGTTAGCCGATGGGCATCGGTGTTTGAAAATAAGAATGTTAAGTTTCACCAGGAAACACCTGGCTAAGAATATTATATTGATAACAATAAGAGAATATCCTTTCTATATTTAGTTGATTGTTTAGATTACACACATAAAAAGTATAGAAAAGATATGAGGATAAGGTTCAGTGTTAGCATGTTAACATTTATAATTAGTACTAAGTATGAATTTAAGCTTAGGATAATTAGAATGTCATCAGTTTTTGGAGGTATTTGTTTATTAATCAAATTATTGGACAAATAAAAGAAATGACCAGATTATGCACAGTAACTCATCAGATGATTACCTAAGTTAATAGGAGAGCTGCAAGGATTAGTCAATTAATTGATTGATCACCAGCTATTTAGATAATTGTTTAATCAATTTGAGTCATTTTTAAGAAGAAAATGTCTAAATTCTCAGATTCCGGCTTTTCAAATCTGAATATTTTCTGGTTTCTTTAGTCTTCTACGTATAATAGTAAACTGATGATCTTTTGGTTGTGAACTGTTGGTCTGGATAAAAAAAAGACATTTTAGATTGAATCTTCAGCTTTTGGAAAACAGTGCCTCATCAATTTATGAACCAAAACAACTAATTAATCTTAATCGATAGATTAATCGACTATCAAACTAATTGTTCGTTGTAGCCCTAGTTATTGCAATTCATCCCAAAGGAACCTTAATTTACCTAAATTTCATCTGAAATCTATCTGGTATTTGTTGAAAGGGACCAGACCAGTGGTCCCAGAGACCACAGACCTAGCCCCTAGGACCAGACCAATGGTCTTTAATTGATGGTCTATGTGACCTCTGCCATCATGATAGACAGCACCTCATGTGTCAAGTGAGAGGGGCTGGTCTGTTGCCGCATGGAATCTAAATAGTGACGGGGTGACCTGGTGCCTTTGCCAAAATGTCGGCAGTGTGGACATATTTTAAACTGTTTAAACTGGGGTGTGAGAATAGAATTGCAGTTTGCAATGGGTGTTCAACCAAAATATCTAGAGGGGGGTTACTCTGCAAAGAACTTTAGCACTACTGCTTTAATTTGTCATTTAAAAGCTAAACACCCCAAACAGCATGCTGACTATGAGAGAGAGATGGCTGCAGCAACTAAAAGGAAAACTGTTCACAGCGTGGCTACTCTGTCCATGGCTCACGTCTTTAAAAAGCTGAAAATGTTGAATTTTATTCATTTCAGCTTCAGCCACAAAGTTTCATTTTGGTATGTCCCCATTTACAAGTTAAATATAAAATAACTGTACATTAAGGAAAACGTGCATATTTAAATTATACCTTTTTGTATGTAATCGCACAGCAGTGTAAAGTTTTCTCTGAGGTTTCTATACTCATGATCAGGGAGGGCAGGTTAATGTGTTGGAACACAGCAGGGGGTTATTATGACGGGCGGTGTAGGTGTCACATTCCGCTAAGGGCCCTGAAAAGTAGGTTTTCATCAGCATTACTTAAAGTAACAGAAATTCAGGACATCCAAAAATGTCACCCAGTTTTTGACCTTTTTTTTTTTCACACTTTGTCTCCCCTCCTCTCGGCTACATTTACTCGCCTGTGTTCGTAAACTGACAAGAATTTAGCAGTTTTTAGTTCCTGTCCCCTGCAGTACGACTTCTTCCCTGTAAAAAGTATATATATATATATATATATATATTTTCTGTTTTTTAAGCCCAATCCAGAAACCAGTCAGGCCAAAGAGCTTTGACTGCCAGAGCGTTGTGACCAGATGGACAGACTGGCCACAACGGAAGACAAATGAGCAGAGAATTGTGGGTAATTTGGCGTGATGATGTGATTTGATGTAACGTCTGTGACCATTTTTTTCCTCTTACACCCAGTCTCTGTCTATATCCGTTTCCTCTTCAGTAATCTAAGGATGGATAGATGGAGGCAGGGACGGACTGGGACTACAAACTGGCATTATGTTGTGTTCATATCAAAAGACATTACTTATAAGCATAATAGGTTAATACTGTAGGCTACTGTAACACTCATACAGAGCTATTTAAACAGCAAGTGAAAGGTTTGTTGCCGGCAGGCCACCACCTGTGAGGACTCCATGTTAGATTCAGTGTTTAATGATAAATATCTATATTTAAACAGACTGTATAATGTATATCAACACTGGAAATAAGTCAGATAATGCCAATTTATTCACTTTAATGATTTTATTTGAAGGACTCACTCTTCAGAGATTCTCTCGTATGTGGAAGGTTTACTTACAAACACCAGGTACAATTGAAATGTATTACTCACTCTAGGGTTTCTTGATATAGGGGGAAACTCAAAGCAAGAGGGATTTGCAAAAATATCTAAAAAGAAACAAAAACAAAATCTTTCTGACAACCAGCAGCACAAATTATTTGCAAACTGAACACAAATGTGTAAATGCAAAACAAAGTGATCTAACAGAAGTGGGCATGCTGTCCCATGGAAACGCAGTGAAATGTTGCATTATGATTATTCATTCTGCCTCCAGGGTTGTTTTAATCGCTTTTAAATATTATTTTTTAAACAGAGGTCAAAAGAAATCAATTCCGTTGATTAAATGCCTCACTTTGCATTTGTTCCTGTTTTTCTTTGAATTCATTTATGTACATTCATATTTAGTTTTCCATGCAAACCGCTGATGGTAGCAATGCAGGTGATGTGTATTGTGTTACATTGCCTGTAGTGTCTTCTTCTATATGCTGCACTTTTTCATCTATGATTCGCTCTTTCTGTATCTCTCTCTCTCTTTTTTATTATTTTTTTTTTTAGGAATTTTTCATTATTCAAATTGAGGGACAGTGGACTGTTGTACTAGACTGTAAATCTCTCTGAGTACAATATGTGATTTGGATATATTGAGTCAGTCATTAA
Source organism: Lepturacanthus savala (assembly GCA_030544235.1). Taxonomy (NCBI): domain Eukaryota; kingdom Metazoa; phylum Chordata; class Actinopteri; order Scombriformes; family Trichiuridae; genus Lepturacanthus; species Lepturacanthus savala. The sequence continues at coordinate 15,970,927 of CM060479.1, read as the reverse complement.
GCCTTTCACCAGCCAATCATTGAGCCATTGAACCAGCTGACATGTTCTAGAGCCAGCCAGTCAGTCAGCCATTGAGCTATTGAGCGATTAACCATTGGGGCAGCCATTGAGCCATTGAACCATTGAGGCAGCTATTGAGCCATTGAACCATTGAGGCAGCCAGCCAGCCAGCCAGCCAGCCAGCCAGCCAGCCATCGAGCTAACCAGTTATTGAGCCATTCAGCTAGCCAGCCAGTCAGCTAGGTGGCCAGATAGTCAGACAGCAAGTCATTGAGCCACTGAACCATTGAGCATTTTTGCCAGCCTTTGAGGCAGCTATTGACCCAGGCAGCCAGCCATTGAGTCAGTCAGCCATTAATTCTGCTAGTGAGCTGACTAGCCATTGAACCAGTCATTAAGCCAGCCAGTTAGATAGCCTGCCAGTCTCTCTCTTTATCTCATATATACAAGAAGTGCTAGAAGCTTTTCTGGTCACTCTCTTTCCTTTCACATTCAGAGCAGCTTCCGTTCAAAATGACCTTTTCTGTTAGTTCTCAACTCACAAGTCAAGTCTTTAAAGGCTTTGCTCACCTAGAATATGAAACAATCTCCCAGCCTTTGTTGCTTAAACTAGAAGAGATGTGGGGGGAGAGCAACATTTGCGGGATAGCGTCTGTTCTCACTGCAACTACCTCAACAACCATTTGGTGACCATCACCCAGACAGTGATCAACTTATATCTACAGTATCTAGACTACTAAGACAATTACTGAACCTACTTTGAGGCGCAAATGCAAATATTTCAGCGTATTTGGTGTTTTTAGAAATTTCTGCCAAGGCTGTTGTCCTCCTTACTGCTGGTTGTGGAAGATGGTTTGTGAGTAGTATCCCTGCTGTAAATAAAAGCTGTGTACAGCTCCAGATAGCGTGAATTTGTTGTGCAGAGTGCGGTACGGATGTGTTAGTTCAGTTGTGGTTATTTTTCAGGCCCAAGCTTTGGGACGGCTCCTCGTTCATCCTGTTTGTGAGGCTCTGCTGGCGAACACTTGTTTATGCTCTGCCAATACAGCATGCTGGTCTATTTTATTTTCCAGGCGTTAACACATAAAACCAAACATCTAACAGTATTACCATAACACTAAAGCCTTCGACACTGACTGTTCATAATTACTCTTTCTATGCATGTGGCGTTTAAAATGCCACTCACGAGTGCATGGATATTATTTCTTGCTTTTTAAATTCAAACCTAATGCGTGTTTTTGCACATACAACAAATTATAGATTCAGAGACTCAGGAATGATGCCTATTACAGTGCAGTAGTGTGGCTTATTGACATGTTTTTAATAGTTTTGGGACAGGAATAAAGATCTAGGTTGCAGAGGAGTAACATATGAGGCTTTGGACACACGCACAAAATACTTGTTAATCGATCAATTCATTGATTGATCCAAATAAGAGATTTGTGGATAATAAGGAAACACAGGAGAACATTTCAAGACATTTAATTTACTGGAAATTATTCTGAAACCCCTCTGATCTTAAATAAAACTAACTCAACTAAAAATACTACAACTGAACCAACTCAAACAAGTGCTTCAGTTTCCTGTAATTAGTAACAAATTGCAGTTTTATTTTCATGAAATTAAGTTAAATTATCTATTCAAAATTAATATACGTAATATCTGCAGCCATCATTACATACTACACAAATATTTGAACTGTGGTGGGCTGCTACACATTTCTCACAGCTCTTGTAATAAATTCTTTTCTGATTTTGAATCGGTTACTTCAAAGGCAAAAAGTCCTTATACTAGAGCGAGAGAACCACCTGCAGGGCTGTCTCGTCCTACAAAGTGTGTTCACAAATGTGTCTGAAAGACAGTGTGTGAGACTGTCTGAACTTGTATTAGTGTGTGTGTGTGTGTATGTGTGAGAGAGAATACGCGTGTGTGTGTCTTGTAGAAACTCTCGCTCCTCATCCCTGACATTTCCAGGTCACTCAGTTATAAAATGGCTTCTCAGCCTCCTGCCCTCCCCCTCTCCCTCTGCTTCTCTGTTTTTAACCACTCACCATCTCTTGGAGGCTGGGAGGAGTATGAGGAAGAAGCAGAACTGGATACAAAAAACAAGATTAGAGACAGAAGAAGCAAAAAAGATTTTTTTGTAGTTTTTTTGTAGACTGACAGTGTCATCAGAGGAGTCTGGTGCCTCATAATAACATTTAACCGATTGTCTTTTACCTCACTTGTTATATACTGTGATTTTATGCAGAAGAGAAGAGTTGTTTTAATATAATCGACTTGGACACTCAAACCCTCTATAACATTAACCACATTACATTCAGGTATGACAGTTTAAGAACGTTCCCCTCTCTCCTGGCCTGGTCATTAAAAAAGGACAATCAGAACACCAAAATCTAACCAAATCTCTCATTTTTGTGAATATATGTTATTTATCAAAATGGTTAAAATGGAGGTAGATGGAAGGCAAACATAACCTCGAACATTAATTGGACCTGAACCATGTTGTGATTAAAAAAAGACTAGACTTCACTAGGTCCCCTCTCATTGGCAGCTACTCTCCTTTCTTTAACATTTTAAATTTGTGCTTATCAGAAACATCTTTTAAAACAACAGGAACTTGATGGTGACCGTTTGTGTTTGTGTTTTTAAAACCAAACTTTGGTGTAAACTCCTGGCTACAATAGTCATTAGCTTGGGAGCTAAACACCAGCTAGAATCCTTAAGGCCAATATAAAAAATGTCATGGAACAATGGGTGGAAAGAGTAAAGATTTCCCCTGACACTGCAGACAGAAAATCCAGAAATACAAGGTGCTATCATCCCATGGTGAGAAAGGAAGGTATGGGATGTGAAGCTCTCCAGCTCCAAATCAAAATCAATGGAAAAAACAATGCCTATAACACCGGAAGAAGTGATGAAAGAAGTAGTAATTGTTAAGAATAGCCTATACTACAGAGAAATTCAGAATGAATCAGATTAGAATGAATGTGGGAGTCACTCAGCAGCAGCAGTAAGGCCAGAGGTCTAGTCAGGGAAAAGCCTGAACAAATACACATCATTTGATGGAAGAATCCAGCTATACAGTCTACATGGAAAAAAAAAATTAGGATAAAACTTTGGTGGATCCCCAAAATTGGCTAGGTATAGTGACTGTTGAACATGGATGGATTTCTGACAACCTGCCATTTAGCTTCTGGTCAGTTGGACAAGTGATAGAGTGCCTCAACCAAGCCCACTAAATGGCTTTGTCCAGCTCTTCCCAGGAAACCCCAAGGCCTTTCCAGTCCAGCCAAAGAGTCTCTTCAGTGTGTAATGGGTCCCCAGGGTTTCAAAGGGCACAGAAACCCTCACCAGGGAAGTATCTAGGAGCCTAAACCATCTTGTCTGTCTCTTTTGAGAAAGGCAGTCATAAAAATTTACTGGGAGTGCATAAGGAAGTGATAACAACGGCCCCTCAACCCCTCCGGCAGTTTGCTCAATGGCATATCCACCATTGACAGGAGGCAATGGCTGGCGACGTAATGGCCAGTTGTGACATGATGGACCTTAAACATAAAAGAAGAAGCAGAGTGTGTGTGCTCTGTGTTTTTGGCTATGATGCGGTTAAATATATATTTTGTTGAAAAGTAATTGTTATATCTTTATTCAACAATGAAGCATGTGAGCAGTTTTATCTCTTTCAACACAACTGTTATGTCTCAATTTTGGTAAGTGGTAATACTTACTCACACAAAAATCACACACACCAATAACTAGAGGTGCAATGATTAGTTGATTAATCAATAAGATGCCAAATATTACATTAATCACCATTTTGATAATCAATTAATGGATTTGAACCATTAATTCTCTGTTTCCAGCTTCTCAAATCTGATTATTTTCTGGCTTCTTTAGTCTTCTTTAATCCTAAACTGATGATCTTTGGGTTGTCGACTATTGATCTGGACAAATAAAAAAAAGCCATTTTAGGTTGATTAATCATTTCAATAACTGATAGATTAATCAACAATCAATAGTTTTTAGTTTCAGCCCTACTAATAATGCCCAAGCAGAGGAGGAACAATGTTTATTAGATTTTGTTAGTGAATGTTCCTATGTAGGAGAGAGAATTTCCATTGCTTCTCCACTATTTGATTCTTCACTTTCATCCAGTTTGGTCCTGAACTGGACCTGAGAAACCCTAAATAACAAGAGGCTTTTTGTTTATGTGCCAATGAACTTTATTTTATGATCAGAGATTGGATATTGTCAGAAAGCTAGGATTTGCTGGCTGAAAGAATGAGGCACCCCTTAAACCTATGTTATACTTCTGGGTTTCGACATTGGAATACTTATATTCATGATTTTGGTCTAACTATGCTGCTCTGTCAGTGTCTTTTCGTACATACATACGAATAACATGAATTTGTGGCGTGAGCGGTTCGTGTTGTGGGGGTTTCACAGTCAATCCCTGAGAGTCGGCAGCCCTGTATTTTTTATACAACAGTACATTATTACACACACATTTCTATAGAGGGGGAGTAAGCAAGTGTGTGTGTCAGGAAAATTGTTCAGAGGAGGGGGAATACACAATTTGTTGTGCTTAGAGCAGAGATGCTGAAATCAGCAAAAACATTTTTGCTACAGAAGAGTTTTGCTCCCGTTTACGTCTGCTTTCACTGCACATTCTTACTGGAACAGCTGAGAGGGACGCAGGCAGCTGTAATTGGTTTGCTTCACCTGCTGGGACACACACACACACACACACACACACGACAGGTAAACAAAACTGTCATAAGGAGTCAGCTGACTCCTAAAGCAGCTGAGTAAAACACTGAGCTGCTGCTGGAATTATACTCCAGAGGGTGGAGGGTGATGAAATATTTAGCCACGCGGCTTGTGAAATACTCTCACAGTTACAGAACGATTTTGAACTGAAGCCAAATTACCGGAGGTGGTTTATAATATCACCCGCCTGCATGGGTTTTTAGGAAGTGACCTTGAATTTATTTGTGCTGGTTGACTCTGTGGGTGATACTGTCTTGTATTATTCTGTGAATACCTCTCGGGCTTCTGATTCTGATCTCAATTGTAAAGAAAAATCTTCACAATGGCTAAATTTGAAGATGCTGAAGCTGCACAAGCTACAACAAAGACGTTGTGCAGGACTGTATGTGCCCAGCTGCTTCCTGCATTGACTATTGGAAGCCAGGTAAACAATATAATACAGAAATATGAAAAGTAGTATTGTGATTTTGATTCAATTGTTGATCAAACTATTGATTATAAATTCAATTCACTGATTAGCTTTTGGTTCTTAAAATGTCAAATAAACGATAAAAAATTTCCAAAAGTTAGCAAATCATATTATAATTGACAACTAATTGATAAATGATTAATCAATTAATTATTGTAGCTCCAGTCCACAACTCAGATATTCAGTTTAATGTCACTGAGGACTAAAGAAACTTGGAATCAGAGAATATAGACGGTTAAAAAAAATAATCAAAATGATTCATCAACTATTGAAATAGTTGGTTAATATATAATAGTTGACAACTGAATGATGCACCTCTATCATGCACACGAACTGTGTGAAATTTAAACCTTTACTCATCCATCAGACACCTAAAACAAAAATGTGTGTGTGTGATGTGACCGGGTGTGTTTGCAGAGCGTGAAAGGTACACCTCGTCATTTCAGATTCAATAAGCTACAGCTTTATTCTTCAAACCAATGAAATCACCTGGTAATGTCACACATCGCTACAACCAGCTGGATGAGTTGTTGGTTACTATGGGGGCTGGAGTGTTATCAAGTGCATAATTAAACCTGTAAATCAACTCAACACATGTACAGTAAGCAGCACAACCGGGACCCATTAGAGATTAGAACCCCCCCGAAAGGATTTTTACTGTGGATATTTGGGCTCACAGGAGCAATATGAGCAGATTGTTTTATTAGCATACAGATCAATGTCTTTCACGCTATTAAAAACCTTTTAAGGATGTATTGAGCTTCATTATGCACTTCCTGTGTCCATGTGTGTCAGCTGATCCCCTGGGGAGCTGATGTGTGGTGAAAAAGATTACGGACACTAAGAGGGAGATTTTCTGCGGTGGGTTTTTAGATGAAATGTGTTTGGACATGATTAGACATTCAAAAGTTGTCTAATATGTTTAATCTCTCTTATGAGATCAAGAGATTTGTCTCATTGTGAACTGTTTTTAGTTCTACCGTTCTAGCTAGAAATGTCCTGATGAACATGGGCCAGTTTTTCTAGGAAATAGTTTACTTTTATTTTTGGGAAGTTTTGCCATCGACTGTGTTGAAAACACTCGCCAAGTGAACCCAAAGCAGGAAAGTTGCTGACTTGCGTATTTTTGTTTCATACTTTGTGCTGCTGTACTTTTTCCCCCAATGTTTGGAATCCAGCTTTACTGGAGCATGTTAGGGTGTTGTTTTTCTGAGCAAATGAGCCCCAAAGAAATGTTTTCACAATGTCAACAGCACAGTCAAAATGCCAACATCAGGTTATCAGCCAGGTAGAGTAAAAAAATACAACTCACCAACAAGCGAAGCACTTAGAACAAGGTGTAGCCCTGACTTTTGACTTGCAGGCAGCAATTCTATGCAGCGTTTGATGTTTGGCATCTGACATCATTAACTGGATTTGAATAATGATGTGATGATGAAAATGATATAGCCCCTTTAAAATCACAAAGGTTTTAACCTCCAAGGGCTGCCGTGGTCTCAAAATATAGATCCTCCAGGAACACATTTAATTTTCTCAGAGACTGATGAAAGAAACGGTTCATCGAGTTACAGAAGCAAGTGGAAGAGAGGCGCCACAGAAAGTGACCTGTATGTGTGAGATATGAACAGTAAATCAACACTGAATATCTTCTGCGACTATGAATATATATACACATACATACATACATATCAGACTAAATAGCCCCAGAAAACCTGGAGGTTTTGTGTGTCCTTTGAACATGTGTAAACACAACATAATTGTGAAAAACAACAGCTCTATATAAAGAGATTTTCTAGGTGACGGTGTTGCATTGAGATGCCCTGAACTCATTTAATTTGATTCAAAAGTAGCTGAGACAACAAAATACACAGTAGATTTAAACTTCATATTTTTCATACTTTGTATCATAGGTTAATAATTAATCATCTGAGGCTGTCCCGGTGGATTTGTGAAACTTTAAACACACCATTCATAATTCATATCCCCGATCAATAAACCATGACAGTTTTATGGATCAAAGTGGTTGTGTTGTCACAGCAGTGTAGAGCCAGGAATATCAGGAGTGATCAGAGGGCAGCTGGCCACACACACACACACAAGCATAGATGTGTGTGTGTGTTGGTGCTTAAATAATTTATACTATAATCTGGCACAAGGTTATTAACAGTAAAGTTAAACACATTCAGGTATACAGAAACATAAAGACGAATATTAATGCTCACACAAGAAATTGAAGACATGCACTTAAGGAAAAAATACTATTTCTATTCACAGAAGAAAAACACACCTTGGTGCTGCACACACACAACTTCGGCATTCTTTTATGTATGAAGATGTCAAATATACAGTCACTGACCACCCCGGCACTCACAGCCAATCAGAAGAGAGGCTTGTTAATATTAATGAGACAAACACAAAACGACCAGGGCCTCATTTAAAAAACTGCATGTAGGATTTGATGCGATGCACAGAAATTGCTTACACACAAAAAATATTAAGATTTATTACAGTGCCAAGCACATCCTACACTGGTTAGCCTTTATAAATCACAGCCCACCTGGAGATATGTGCAGGTGGATACACCTCATTCACTTGTAATCAGGCAGATGAAGAAGAATGGCAATAGCCATGAAATGGGGTCTCATTTCCCCATTTGCAGACTTCCTGCAGTTGCGTAGGTAACACAAAGCAACCATAAACGGCTTGAATGAATATGCCTGTGGATCATAATGTTGGTGTTGGATATTTTCAGATACCTTTAAAATAACCACAGAGACCAAATCACCTAAAGAGTAAAGTGGTTTATTTTACTTGCAGCAAGGAGACAGAGGCAACTGTCCGCCTAGTCTAAACAAAACTTCACACACACAGGACTTCATACATCATGGAACAACATGTCTCACAGTCTGAACTTACCTTCTTCTCCATGGCAACAAAGACGTGGGAAACGGGTTGAAGTCTCCATGTGATGCATTCCTTAGGTTCCAAACTTGGTCCCACAGCCGTTTATCACTGTACTTGCAGTTGTGTGAATCTGTTCTGCGTTCAGTGTAAATGCGAAGCATTAGATGTAATTCATAAAGCATTATTGATAAACGATTACAAAATAAATGGAAACAATATTCATAGAAATAAAGAATACAGAATATTTCAACACTCAGACATCTCTATTAAGTTCTTACCAGACACTGCAGCAGGACCACTGACAACCAGTGTTAAGGTCCAACATCATGCACATTTGTAAGTTTTATTTGAAGTTTTAACACCACTAACATGATATATTTGTGATTTAAAATACAAAAACTCTCTCATGCGCCTCGCTGGAGCTCTAGAAAGTACAAATCGTTTTTGGTTTGTCTTACAAATATTCATGAGTCTCTTCTTGGCTGGCTGGATTTTTACTTGGAAGACTGAAAAAAAGTGGATGTAGCGGTGGGGGCAGGTGGGCTGTGCTGGAAAGGCAGAGGGAGCTACTGCATGACATTACAAAGTCAAGGAAATACAAACAAGTGAAAATGGCAATGTTTCTAAATCCAGGCTGTGTGCATTATCTCCGTTTTTCTGAGTGTTTGATGCATGGGAAAGGCCTTATCAAGAGCTAAAAAAAATAAAAGCTTGAAAGTGGTTACTTATGGGACCTTTAAAATACTTTTACATCACACAGTATCAAAAACATGATAAAAACTGGATTCATTTGTTTTCTCCTCAAGCAAGCATTCAGGTTTTTCTCAGATTTACACACAATCCATATAGGAGTGCAGTGAGGTGACTGGAGAAGTGTATGTGCAGCCATTGCCGTGTATCCAGTGTTTTACAGTGACTTACACACAAATCCTGTCTGAAAACTGAAATCAGAACCAGACCACACGCATACACGGACCCATTCATGGCCTAAATAACAGTCCAAATAAAATAAATGTTCTTACCTCATGTGGATCTTGGTGTGTTTTTTTCAAAGTCTAGTCAGTGATTTGTCAGTTCTCTCAGCTGCTGTGAAAGAGCCTTCAGTTGATTTTTTATTCTTCTTAGTCCTCAAATTGTTCTGAATCCTGAACAGTCATAGAATGAGGCTCCACTCCAGCTGGTGACAACAGGCAGAGTCAGTAAAAACCCACGGTAAAACATTCGGGAACAGGGTTCAGACGGCGGTGCTTCTCAGCTCTGCTTTAGCTTTGCCTACTATTTGCACAAATAGCAATAAAATAATTAAAAATGAAATATTAGCAAATATAGGAAGAAAAAAAAACTACCAAGCAGAATTCAAACTGAGGCGACAAGAACTAAAGTGGAGCAGCTAAACAAAAGATTAGTGATGAAAAAAGGCTGGCAGGGACTTTACTAAATTTTTCTCATTATTTAGAAAAGAGCGTATAGCACAGGTGTTAGCAGCCCTGCTGGAGAGCTACCATCCTGCATGTTTTTGGAATCTCCCCAACTGATCACACCTGATTCTAATTATTAACAAGCCCCGGACAAGCTTCAGCTACTTCATAACGAGTTGATAATTAGAAACAGGTGTGTTGGAGAGGGGAGATTCCTAAAACATGCAGGATCGTAGCTCTCCAGGAGTGGGGCTGGTGACCCCTAATTTTGCCTAAGCCAGGAAAAAAAAAGCACATCAAGATCCACATAAGATCGTAAGACTATTTATTTTATTTTTCAGCCGTACATGGTAGCTAATACATTGTATTTTTGTCACATCCCTACCTTGCCCTTGTCAGTCATCTTGTTAATTGTTTTGGAGGCGTATTCTCTTATTGGAGTTTGGTGTAGCTGCACTTACTTTATTTATAGCTGGCTATTATTTTAATACAGGAGAAAATATGTTATGCTGTTGATTAATTGAATGACCTGCGCTGCCTATGAATCCTATTGCTAATTAGATGAATTTATAACTTGTCATTCCTCTTTGCTGCTGTTGACTACTGTAAATCTTGTGTTAAAGGCAGGCAAACTTGTTTCTTGTTCAGAATGCTGATTGTTCTATAAACCCTGTTGAGATCAGGTGAAAATCAAATTTAGAGTTACATGTTGATTAGGCTGTGTTTATGTATAGGCCTATGTCCACAAATGTGTAGTCTGGTAGTGGTAACTGAAGGTGTGATGGGCATTGTACTTGAAAATTGCATCACAGCCTCACAGGGCTGCAAGATTGGATCTTTTTTATGGTTCGAACATATATCAGGTGATGGAAAAAATACAATGTTTACTGTGATTTCAGGTGCTCCAAAGGTGTGACAAGGTTGTTTGCAGTAGCCTCTGGAGTCCACATCAGCTTCTCTGCTGCTCCTGTTGCAGCAAAGTTTAAAGTAGGGCAGTTAGAAGGCAGAACAAAGCACAGAGAATGAGTTCCTTTAAAAATACATGAGGCAGGGCCTCGCCACTCCCACATCAAATGTCAAGGAGCAGCGTAAAAGGTGTTTACCACACATTCTTACACACTCAGAGGCACCTGAAAGATGCTCTTTGAGAAAATGTTTGATTTAAACATCTATACATTTAAACCTTATGACAACTCTCACACAGATGGTAGCTGATGGTTTGAAGTCCTGAGGTGTTGTGTTCATATGACAATAAATTCCAACATTATGATACAACACACCAGGATTGTAATAACATTATCAAGCAGCAGCAACCAGGAGATTTTAGATCCATGCTTTTGGAAGTAATTGCATATTACTCTTAGTGCCAAATTTACAAGAAGACAATAAGTAAGAATGAGTCATAGATATTGTTTCCAAATGTTTGTTGGGTTCGCTTCCAGTAAGGCAACTTGAGTGTAGTGTAGTGTATGAATAATAAAGTACAGACCAAGTATCAATACCACAACGTAAAAAATCGCTCAAGGTGGAGCTAGTTTGTACTGTTTTGATGGTCCTAAGTTAAACCTGAGATGTCTTGAAATGATAGATCAGGAAAAGAAAAAGGAAAAGAAGATGAATATAGATCTGTTACATACTTTTTTTTCAGAATATTTCTTTAATATTTGAGGGGAAACATCTCTGAAACTGCAAATATCATATCTGAAATGTGACAAAAGTTACACAAAGTTAACCACTGGTTTCAATTTCAGGAATTTTTATTCAATGCACCATAACTTGTTAACTTGTTAATGTAATATTTGTGTCAACATTTTATCTGAAAAGTAACTAAAGCTTTTAAATACATATACTACTCTACTAATTTAAAAAAGTAAGGGGTCTGTGTGCTTCTTCCACCACTGCCCTTATGCCGTTCGCTTGTCGGCTCACACACTCACTGTGTTCCCTTGGACTTGATAAGGTTCTGTTTTGATCTTTGACTAAGATATATGGATATTGAACACAACAAGGTTATCTGTCTCCTTTACAATATAGAGGGTAGAATATATATGACATTTTCGCCACAAACGCTTTCATGCTTTTTCATGTCGGCTTCAAGGAAGGAAGCCGGAACGCCTAGAGAGAACAAACACAGGTACACAGAGGAGATTTACACATGCTGTCCATGTATAGATATACATGGTATGTTATGCTTCATATATTCTTAGTACTTCCATGGTACTTCCTGGCTGCCTGACTTCAAAGGGGAATCATCTTCTTTCTCACTTTTTTGGAACGTCTGGCTGAGAAGCAAAATAGTTAAATATAGAGCAGGAATTTGTTGTTTTTCACCATGGATCCTCCACAAATTTCTATTGTATATTGTACCATAAACTTTGATATTTAAACTAGAAAATCGCTTTGAGAGCACAGACCTCTGCCAAGCATACTGTGACTCCCAACCGACATTGTTGTCCTATATGTATTGAATACACGCATCATCTTGGAATGAAAAAATATCAATTTTTATCACTGTTGTTGGTGTTGTTATTGTTGCTGGCATACAGGGTAAAATTTGATCCATTATAGTAACCTGGTTTGTAGTGGGTTTTGTAACTTGTCACTCTGACCATGACATTTGGTGATGTGCAGAACCTGCAGATGCATACATCAAAATCTGTACACAGAAAATAAAAGATAATATGTAGAGATATCTAGAAAGGAAGTAAAAACTAGCAAGGCATACAACAGTGTGTTGTGACGATTGTAAAATGTGGTTATAGATCACATAAAATCAAAGAAAATAAAGTTGCTATTTTGACAAGAAATCATCTGCAACTTTGACTGCATAGTGATAATTCTCATAGGTAAATAAATACCAAATTATGTATGCAAGTTACAGCCTCAACAGCTCATATCTACCTCAAGAATGGAAAGTCTTTTAGGTGGAGTTGGTAGTTAGGTGTGTCTCTGAAGTAGTGTGCAAAGAAAACAAGCTATGCAGGTGCAAGATATCACCCCAGGTGGCCCCATACGATTGTGCCTGTTTGAAGGTCCATTTACCGCAATGTCACCAAACGACTACAAATTCTAAGTGATTCAGAAACCAGAATTTCTTATGGATCATTACCAAAATGTATTCATCTGTTCATGGTACCGTTCCCAACATTTGCTAAAACTTTGACGAAAATCCGGCAAAACATTTTGGGGTATTTTACTAACAAACAGACAAATTCTGGTTAAAACATAACCTCCTTGGCAGAGGTAATAAAGTTTTATTACTTTATTTTATATCTTTTGATTTTGGTTGTGAGACGTTAACTACTGTGTCTGAACAACAGTAAGCAGTAGTGTTTGGGTCTGAACTTCACTGCAGTGTCAGCAGGGAGTCGGCTGCTGCATGCGGTGATGTTCTCATGGTCTCTCTGAAACAATCCTTTAGGCAACATTAAACTTAAAGCTCTGGAGGAACACTCCGTCATATGGTGTAAATGCTGCTCCCGAAGGCAACAGGGCAAGAGATTTCCACAGTGCATGTCTGGAATGACACACATTTAGCAGGAAGTGGATTTTCATGTTTGAGGTGGGATTTAACTCACAGTGGATCCAGAACAGTTTAAGAATCTTTTTGACAGCAGAAGCCCAGTGTTAACGGGCCAAAGAGCAGAACTCAGAACTCAGAAAACCACTTTGGTTTAGTCCATGTATATCCTGTAGTCTGTGGTCGTAGAAAGTCGGTGTGAGGAGACGTCTGTCTTATCGAATGAATAATGAATGATTTATTTTTTAATACAGAACTCTGAGCTGACTATGTTCTTGTCACTTTCCAAAGTTGAAAAGTGAGTAAAAAGTTCAATTTCTCAAAGAGTTCCTGTCAGTGGGATTCTGCCGCCCTGCAGAGATTTGTTTACCTTGATGAGCCTACTAAATCTCATAATATCCACATTACCACATTTGCATTTCCCTTTTCTGAATTCAATGAATTTGAATATCGCAAAGTGATACCGAATACCTTAGGGGATCTGGGGAACGCAGCCCAGGTACTTCTTCCATCACTGGGTTGTCATGGTAACGAGGCCTGATGTCTGCCAGGCTTCGGGGGTGTAATCAGATCATTCATGTCACATGGAAATGAAAGTAAAAGATCAGCCTGAGGACACTGCTGTCACTCACTGTGTGTGTGTATGTGTGTGTGTGTTTGTGTGTGTGCATGTGTGCAGTGATGTACTGACAGCTGGGAGGTTTTGATTATAAGGTCGTGATGAAGGAAAAAATGAGAAGATCTCAATTACTCCTCTGACTTTTCTACATGTCTTCAATCCTAAACCCCGTGCTGCTGATGAGGATCATGAGATGTGATAGAAAGCCCTTGGGCAGCTATTTAAAAGGGTTGTGTGGTGAGATGACTTCTTATCATGCTTTCCATAAAAATGGTAATCCAGACAACAATTTAGAAATGCTTTGTAAATTGTGTTATGCGCTAACCCTGTTTACTGCAACATTTTTTATGATGTTGCATTCACATCTTTACAAAGTACATTACTGCACTCTGACTTCATAGTATTTTCTTCAGGATAATACTTACTTACAAATCTGATTATATGCAGTACTGTGCAAATGATTTAGGCACTTAAGATGTTTTGATTCTTATCCATCATGCAATGCCATCAGAGAGGCGTCTGATTGGTCAGGAATTTATTCTGATGAATGAAAACTACTCATTATTTTTTAAAGCGTCTTCACTTTTCCTGAAGTCTTTGAAAATAACTGCATATAAATATAGATATTTTGAAGTCTGAGAAATATATAGTGGAGGTGGCAATATGTTGTAGTGAGCTCCATGCACTAGAGGGGTTATTGCAATCTATAAGGAGGTATCAACATGCACAGATCTCATCTTGATTTCAGCAATAAGACAGTATTCAAAGATATTCTATTGAGTAAATCCAACTGAAACAGTAATGTGCTGCAGCTAAGGGAATAATTAGCTATTAAGCTTGCTAACTGACATTAGTGGTGAACGTTTGTTTGCTGACTCGTTCAAGAAGGAAAGCTGCATGACCTGTTGGATCATCTTTGTTTGCTGCCGATCACCAATTATCTGAGTCATCTCAGCCATACCAACAGTTTTACCAGTCATCTGTTTGTTTTGTTATAGCAGCCGGTACAGCATATCAATACAGTACTACAGAACAGGTTGTTTGACAATGCAAAGGAAATTTTGCACATTTTTCTTGGAACTTCATCCAATCCTCAGTTGTACTGCTGATTCCACATTTGCGTAATCCTGATAATTATGTACTATTGTACATCATTGTAAAGGGAAATGAACAAGCTTTTCATTGATATTTAGCCCTCAACCAATAACGACGTAGCATAACCCTTGCAGACCAAAATAATAGCAACACAAAAAGTGGTAGAGTAAGGCAGCAGACACACCGGAACCTTCCTGCAGTGTTGTTGGGCGTTATGCTGGAGTTGTGGGTCTTTTATCTGTGCTTTAGACCATAACAGCTGTGGTGAATTTAAAAAAAAAAACATCATTTTATTTCGCTGGTTTGACTTACATTCTCTTGTTTGCCTGTGGGGAGCCGGGGAGGTGGGGACAACTTTGAATGCCATACTTGGCAAACAACTACCAACAAATCCTGCATGAGCTACCATTTAATTAACAACATTTTCTCATCTCTCTGTTGAGAAAAAAAAAAAATAATTCAGTGGGAACCTGCTTCCAGCAAAATACATTTTCTGTTGCAATTACTAGGAAAGCTAATGTTGGTTGCTCAGAGTCTGTGGCTCCGGTGTTATGTGGCAGCAGGCCATCAGGCTCAGTGAGTTTTCTGGAGATGCAGCTTCAGCACAACTGCAGGTGTGTAGAAGATTAGGATCTGCTTCTCTCTCTGGCTTTAACGTTTAACAGAAGAAACAACTCTCCTGCCAAGAAACTGTGTGTGTGTGTCTGTGTGTGTGTGTAGTGGATTGTCTTAGTTATCCAGTCTACTCAGCTGTCGGCACACACACACACATACACTCTTCCTCTCTTTCTCCTGTAATTACTGGTGAGTGTTCAGTTGTTTTTGCTCCTGTATGGCAGCTAGCTGACAGACACACACACACACACACACACACACACACACACACACACACACACACACACACACACACACACACACACACACACACACACACACACACACACACACAACACACACACACACTGATGTATGCTAATTGAGGGAATGGAGTGTGCAAAATGTGTGGATTTTCCTCGCTGGAAATAAAAAGAAGCAAGAAGCTTTCCTCTGTTGGTATAAGAGTTACTAGTCATTACAAAATATTAGACGACTGATTGATTGGATTTTCAGATAATGTCACGACTCTGAAGCAACAACCTTATCAGTGTTTTAAAGATAATGCATTTCCAGAGGCTGAAATGAGGCGCTGTGTAAAAGGCAACAATAAGATAAATAAGGAGATTTTAACTGTGAATCATGTAAAGAGGTTCTACTAGAGTGCCAGAATATAAATGTAGAGATGGAAAGGTGGAGAATATGTGGGCTTTGAAAAGTCCTCAAAGAGACAGTCTGGTCTCTCGGGATCCTCTTTAGACCCCAAAACTGGTGGGTCAAAAATAAAATAATAAAAATTAAAAACAATGACAAAACATTGTGCTTACTCTCATATGAACAAAATTACACATTCTGTTTCACTTCTAATGATATTAAACAATGAACTCTTTTCTATATGAAGATTACAGCAAGTTAGACAAGGCAACAAATAAATAAATAAAATGTGTCTTAATTTCTGTACTACCTATACTATTATCTATTTTTAACGCCTAAAATGTATTGACTGAATTTTTAATATATATTCTTGATCTTTGTGAGCTTGTATGACCAGTCTGGTTTGCAAAAGTTTCCTAATAAAATGTAATTTTACAGCGGAGTAAAAGTCTGTGTTACGCTGCATTTAAGTGCTGCTGGGATTGCCGACACCAGGACTTTAAATAGAAACCTGCCATTGGGAAACCAATTGTTGTGACAGTACACTTACTGTTTGAGTGTGAATGTGAACATGGATATTTAATAGGCTGTCATTCCAGGCTTTGTCACCATCATGACTGACTAACTTACATATGTGAATCTTCTGATATGGCCCTATGGTGTCGAGCCAGCAGGTCAGCTGTTCCACACAGAGTTTAAAGAGTCTATTTGCCAATAAATTAATATATAAAATGAAATAAAAATATTATTGCTTCTTTCTAGTTGTATTTGTCCAATTAGGTAGCATCTTGAAAAGTCATCAGCCAGTCAGTGATTTTCTATCCCCGCTTATAGCTCATTAGGATCATATGGGTCTGGAGCCAATCCCAGTGCATTACAGGTGAGAGGCATTACTTTCATTACTTTAAGATGAAGGGAATGTGGATTTTATTTCACACTTTTACAAGTTGTATATTGGACGATGATTGGTTTCAAACTATTTGTGATGTTGGAAATGATGTTTATAGACCTGCCTCTTAACATCAGATTTTCAATGAGTTCAGAGAAATGTTCCATTTTCAGCATATGAATATAAAACAGCATTCTAGTGTCAAACTCTATACATACATAACTGCGCACAATGTAGAATTCAGTGGGAGTTTGAAAAACTAAACGCAACATCTCTTTGATTATTTTCCAAATCCACACTACATAGTGTTTTAACTGGCTTTAACTACATTCTACTGAAGAAATAGTCCCTACGAAAACAATTTTGAGAATAACAAAGTGAGGACTGTGGTTATGTGACACAGATAAACGCTCACAACAAAGAAGAACTCATGTTTTGACAAAAAATCAAGGCCCGCACTGTTCAACTGGCAGGAGATCTCAGGTTGATGCTCTGCTGCACACCACTGATCATTTAGCAATGACGACCAGAAAACAAAAGCGCCACAGAAGGCTGCTGAGGAATGAAAATGAAAAAACTCAGCCTCTCGAGACTTTATATGGGACACATCGAGGATGTAGGTGTGTGTGGGAGAGCGGTGTATTGTATGACCTGCATGAGGGGGAGTTTTACAGGTTTATTGGAAGACAAATGCAACTGACTCCATTCACTGCCAGACAAGAACTATGGATCCCTGCTTCTACATGCACAATACCTCATTTACATTGAATGGATACAGGAGCTGTAGGAGCTGTAGGAGCTATAGATTATTATGATGGTGATGGACAGGAAACTAATAAATAGATGGATGAATAAAAATATATGAAGAGGACAAAATAAATGGACAACAGGAAAGAATGAGGGATGACAGGAGGATGGATGGAAACCATTCTATTTAATAGACTATTGTTTTTTGCTGGTGTTTGCCAATTGTTTTCAATGGAAGAAAGGTATTGTGTATGTGTGTGTGTGTGTGTGTGTGTGTGTGTGTGTATGTGTGTGCGTTTACAGGCCATCTGGGCCGATTCATGTGTGATGTGTTGCTAATGATTAAAATGATTATAATGATTAAACTTTTGCTGAAAACATCTGACATTTTTTTTTCAATTAAGTATTTTCATAGTTAATTAACCTGCAGAATATATTCTCAGTTGATTCACTGCTGTATAAAACACCAGAGAACATCCCATCATTTCCTAGAGGTTACAAAGTAGTGAAATAGAATTTATAATTATAATTTTTTATATTGCTGTATTTGTACCTATGTCAATGATCTGAATGCTTTTTCCACTACTGCTCTACACTAAGTGGGAAACAAACATGTAATATACACTAGGTTATACGCATGGACAAGTCTGACAAGGCTGATTTCTATTTGATGTGTTGTGTTTGCAGTGAAAGCGGAGATATTTGGGTCGGCAGTCGCCTACTCTGACAGACAAAGGTCATTTGTGTGAATGTGGAAGTCATTCACTGTCTGAACACTAGTCTGAAATGAACTAGTCTGGAGGCTTTGTTAAAAAACAACATGAATATCTTCTATTTGACCTCCACATCCTGGGCATTAAAGTGCAGAGTGGAGTAACTTAAACCAGGCAACCCAGCACAAATGAATTGCAGACTTTGTGAATCAATCAAACACCATAATTTCTCGCATTTTAATCTGAGCAAAAGTACAAATTAAGTTAAAGGAAAGTGAATAAAAGTGAAATAATATACCTGTAGCATTATCTGGTATCTGGACCGGCAGTTCAGTGTTTCCCACAGACCACATAGCATCGTCTTAGAGGAGCCGTCTGACCGGGGATGGGGGTGTATGACAACGCTGATTTAACTTGAAGTCAGTTTATGGTGGTTGGTTTTGACATGTTCACTTGTGCTTTAAATTCTCTCTGTTGTTTTTGACATGTCAGGACTCTAGTGAAAACAATGTTAAGTCACAAGTAATTTCAGACTTAACTTAATTATCTGTTTCAAGTAAAAATCATTAGGATTTGCTGTCGTGTGGAAGTTTTAGAGCCGCATTGAATAGTCCCTTAATTGATTAGTTTCCAAATAATTTGATTTTTATGGAGAAAATGTCCAATTTTGGTTGAAAACAGCAACTCCGTTGAAGGAGAATCATTCTGTGGCTTGGTTTTCATTCTATGGTGCTGTGCCACAGATTGGTCAAAACACTGCACTTAAATTCTAGTTTAGTAGATTAGAGCTTGGACTGCAACCTTTCATATGATAACTATATATTTTTTCTACTTTTACTAAGTACTTAGTGCAGCTATGCCGACTTTCTCTATATGTTCTCTGTTAATGTGGCTAATCCCGATCTGATAATAGCATTTTCAGATCATTGTTGGTTTGGTTGCAGGTTGTTGATGTTCAGAAAAATTAAATATGATTGTTACTGCATTTTTTTCGGTGAACCGGGAGAATATTCCATTAGTGAATTCTGGAAACAATAGCTATGTTTTAGATTATGTTGATGCATCATATTCCCATTAAACTGGTGTGACAATCTCAGATAGAGATATTTATTTTTTGGGGGGGAATTCCTGTAACATTTCTGAAATACTGCTGTTGTTTCTTGACCACAGAGTGATGCCTGGTGATCCCTCTCCTCTCTAATCAGTTTATAGCCAATTTCCTCCCCCACTCAGAGAAGCCATATACAGCATATCATGTCAAAATGATGAAGCAGGCCTGGAAATAATAATGTTTTAACCTGCTTATTAGATTTAATTCAACTTGCAAGTTATGAAGAAAATAAATTAGGGCATGAAAGCTCGAAGCATAGTAGTCCTTCAAACGTCTCAGTGAGTGTTCAGATAAAGTCACATTCATCTCAATGAAACATGATTTATTTTAAAGCAAGTCTTCAAATAAATTAGGTCAGTCTAGTCTATAATAACTGCAGTCCAGTTGTCAGTTATGTGCAGTTATGTGTTTAGTAGTGCTTTGACTTCTCTCTGCTGTTTTGGACATGCCAGGTCTGTAATAAAAGAATAGGTGCCCCTTTATTGAATTTGAGTAAGAAACACTTCTTTAAGTTATTTGATGTTCAAATATGACAAGTCCAACTGAAGCCACATGACACATCCTCACCAAGCATTAAGTCAGTCTTTAGAGGATGCACAAGGTGTGTGTGTGTGTGTGTGTGTGTGTGTGTGTGTGTGTGTGTGTGTGTGTGTGTGTGTGTGTGTGTGTGTGTGTGTGTGTGTGTGTGTGTGTGTGTGTGTGTGTGTGTGTGTGTGTGTGTGTGTGTGTGTGTGTGTGTGTGTGTGTGTGTGTGTGTGTGTGTGTGTGTGTGTGTGTGTGTGTGTGTGTGTGTGTGTGTGTGTGTGTGTGTGTGTGTGTGTGTGTGTGTGTGTGTGTGTGTGTGTGTCATCTGTGACATCTGGGCCAATTCATTCGTGTGATTTGTTGTCCTTCATTCAATTGACTATTTTCATAGTTAATTAACCTGCTGATTATATTCTCAGTTGATTGACTAATTGTTTGCTGCATAAAACACCAGAGAACAGCCAATCAAGATCTCCCAGTTAACAGAGGTGTCAGACTGATTTAGATGTAAAAGTTGCATGCTAAAGCTTTAAGAGATGATAAATGTCAAGTTTCACATCTTTTTGTTGTATCTATCCTGTATTATAGGAAACAGTGTTTGAATGTATTCAATCAACGCCACTTTTTAAAAAACTTAACTCCATTCATTTACAAAATATCAGAGAGACTAGCTTCCTTATCCTTGGGTATATTTGAATAGTTCAAAAGGTGGATAATCCCAGATCTAAAAAAAAAAGGCTTAGACTGCATTCAAACACTGACACTGATCCAGCTGCTGGAAACAACTGCCTATGCATGAATTCACCCCGATGGAGTATATTTGGAGTATATTTGCATTTGAAGCTCGTCAAAGGGGAAACTCAAAGGGTGAGTTAAGATCAGGTGGTGATGAGGCAGTCGTCTGTTTGGGTGCATTGGGAACTCCCCCGGGCGCAAAGTGCTGGATTTAGCATAAATTAAGCCGATGCATTTGGGCCTATGAGACTGTGGCTGAGTTTTAATTCCTCCTTGTACTCTTTGTAAATGTAAACATAAAAATTGACCTTGAAGCAGCACTGTGGTCAAGCATAAACCGAAAAAAAGGTGAGATTCTTATGGAGTTGGCAGCGAAAGAAGAGGAAGAGGATGAAGGCAAAATAATGAGGCCAAGTGGGCAAACATAACCTTTACATTGAAGAAGACATCTTGTGTTGAACTGTTAAACATTTGGGATTAATATCGGTAAATTCTGGATTTTTAGGATTTAAATGAGGGATGAGGAGTTTATGGCATGTTAAGGAATTTAAAGGACAAACCTATTTTAAACTTTGCATGTAAAATCAATCTGGAATTAAAAACAATTTCTGGTAGATCAATGGTCAAATTCATGATTTTGATCATTCAATTTTACTTCTTTGTTAAAATCTTGTGTCTACATCGCCCACAGTGCAACTACACTACCGAATTCAGTCAGCAAACTGAATTTGTGAATCTGCCCAGTATATATATTCCGGTACCAGAAATATCTATAAGCTTATTTGCAGCTGTTTTATAACACCTGGAAACATGCTTTGATGTCTAATATCAGGAGTTCCGCTTTAAATCTTCTTTTAAGTTTTAGATAGATCAACACACGGTTCTGACTCCCACTATCCTACTTATTTGCTGACACATTCCCTGCATGTCCTGTGAAATTTGTCATGCAAATACAAACCGATGAGAAAACCATTTAAGGGTTTAGGTAATTAGGTTTCTCCATCAGTAATCTGGCTGTGTTAACAAGGTTATTTATAGTCGCTTAATCTGAAAAAAATTAAAGCTGGCTTCCTGCTTATGTGAACATTTCTGAAATCAGGTTAGAACCTATTACTGAGGCGTAATCAGATTATCAAAGTGCAGTTTTTACCGGCGGACCATCACTGTCAGGCTACATGGCAACATGCTAAATGGACTGTTTGAGCTCACTCTTTGTAAATATCTGTCGAGCGATAATGCTGTAAATCCCCCTCTTCGTCTTCTTCTCTCCTCACTGTTCTATTTCCTTTCTTTGTCATTCCCTTTCCAGTTCTGTTCTTAACTTCTTCTCCTTTCACTTCTCACTCCCAAATATAGGTTAACAGTGAAGCTGACAGCCGTGTAAGGCAGATTTTTAATGCTTTTCACTGCTGTG
This sequence comes from Lepturacanthus savala, assembly GCA_030544235.1. Lineage (NCBI taxonomy): Eukaryota > Metazoa > Chordata > Actinopteri > Scombriformes > Trichiuridae > Lepturacanthus > Lepturacanthus savala. The sequence goes on along the minus strand of CM060479.1, from coordinate 15,948,750 downwards.
CCCTCACAGATGACAGCTGTTATTACCCGGTGAACAATAACACAACAGTCAGCGCTCCTGAACGGTGCTTAATATAGCTGCTGTTTCACTGTCACTTCCTCAGAAGGAGGAGGAGGAAAGGGAGGAGGATAGCACATGACAAAAGGCAGGAGGAAAAATTATACTATCGGAGAAGAGTAGAGGTAACTAGGCTAAGGAGCACGGTGATGAGGTATAATCTGTGTTTGATGTGCATTCACTCAATGCACAAACTGACTGATACTGTCGCTAACAAACAGTATTGATAGAAAGTTGAAGGTAAAAGTGTAATATAATACTCATAGGTATGTTTTAATAAGTATTAGTTCAAAATTAGAATTGTGTTTTTATTAGCTTAGATGGGTCTCCCTCCACAGAGGTTGCCATGTTGCACTGCCGTGTTTCTAAAGTATCACAGAATGGACAAACCAGACGATGAATCGAATTAGGTTTTAATAAAACACTCTCCAACCAGTGGATAAAAATATAGTTTAATGTGGTTGAAGAAAAATCCGGCACCTCGAAAAGTGCAGTTTACTGAGCCCTTTGCCCTTTTTTAGCTCCTCCAACCACATGAGCCAAAGCAGTTGTGCTCGGAGTTTTGACCTCGAAGTGATCAGCACTAACAAACAAGCCCAACGTAATGATAGTGTGGACTGCACGGTGTCTCTCCCAGCAGGTATATTCATATTCATTATATCGGCCCAGCCATTGTGCATTTGTCAAAGAATGTTAATAAAAAATGTAGCGCAACAAGCAAGTAGAGCAACTAACATCTATTTTGATAGTCAATCTGTCAGTTATTGAAACAGTTACTAGATTAGATGTTTGCTTCAGGAAATGGTGTAAACTATTGATCATTGTTTCCCAAAGTTGAGGATACAACCTTTATTGTCTTTTTTCTGTCCAAAGATCAAAGAAACCAGAAATCAATCTATTTGAGAATTTAGAGCCAGATAATTTGGACATTTTCTTCTCAGAAAAGAGACAAATTGGTTAATCAGTTGTCAAAATAGTGGTCAAATAATGTAAACGTCAACTACTGAATAAATCGACTAATGTTTGCAGCTATACATACCAGTGAAGCTGTAAACAGAACCATGTTCCCACACATGCTCAGTGGTGACTGCCTTACACAGAACTACTCTCCAGAAACTAAAATTGTGATCACTGTTATTAGTCTTTAGAGATGTTTCTAAACAAATTAACATTATGGTGGCCACAAGCATGCCCTTAGAAAAGAGGACAACCTATGTGTGTACACAAGCTTAAAATTCAGTACAGCAATATAATTTGTCCAGTTGAAGTTCATCTTTATTTCAGGCAACTACAAAGACAATTTATGTACTATTGTGCTGTAGTTTAGTGCTTTATTTGTATTTTTCTTGTTTGGATTGTCTTTTTTTTTTTGGAGATTGTGGTATGTAATTACAAGTTAAACTGAGTTACAATGCTGTAACATGGGCTGAATGTTACAGCATTTGTGGGCAACATCAGGGTATACAATCTATGATACAGAACAAAGGGTCTGACCATCTGATGCAGCTAAAGGTAAATGCACATCTGGTCTGGACTGGCATATCTGATGTGACAGAAATGGAAAGAAGATGGGAAATGATTTCATTAGTGGTGTTATCATTAGCGGGGTTGAATATGGGTGTAGTGGGTCCACTAGTGTGACCTAGAAAAATGTTAGTCTGACTCTAATTTCAGTTCTACACACTGTGCAAAATGCATCAAATTCCTAGGAAACTGATTTACTTCCTCCGTTAAAAGAGGTTTTTCTTTTTCACATCTTTTGGCAAATTTTCATCAGTAGCTGCCGTCAATTTCATCTGACCACATGCGGCGCTGCTTAAGCGATCCAAACCATTGACATTGATGTATTCTTAGTGGTTTCTGGACATGTATCAGGCTTTAGATACACAAAATAGTAGTAGAACACTTAACTGTTGGTCTGACTCAGCTCTTGATTCTAGATTTTTTAACAGGTAGAAAAATATAGAATATCATCTTACTTATTCTAAGGGAGCATTGTGCGTATGCGACTGTCACATGCTGGTATGTGTGTGTGTGTGTCTTTGTGTGTGTGTGATAGGTGTAAAGGTACTCCTATCAAGTGTGTATATATGTGTATGAGTGTGTGTTTGTTTCTGCCGTGGACTGCTTAGAGGACTGTTGACGCTGCTGTTTTTCTGGTAAGAGCACGACTCGGCTCTCCAAGGAACAAAAAAATCAGACACACACACACACACACACACACACACACACACACACACACACACACACACACATACACAGGCATGCACACACCATTTAGAAGGAAAAGCTTTTTCATATGAAGATGCTGTCAACTGAATCCAAACTGAAAGAAACCACACAATGGTTAATATATAATATATGTGTGTGTGTGTCTGTGTGAACAATGGCAAACAACAGAGTGTGTGAAATGGCCTTTGTACAGGTGTGACAGTGCAGGGAAGCTTCATGGGAGCTCGAGGAACATCAGTGTTTGAGAGAAGCGTGGGAGGAGGGATAGCAGGGCAGTGAATAAGGAAAAGAGAAACTGAAAAAAGAGGAGAAGAAAGTGAGAGGGAGAGCAACACAGAGGGAGGCAGAGCGGGATAGTAAATGGGCAGAGATACAGAGAATAGATTTCCAGGCTCAGCAGAGCCCGAGTCTTTGTTCTTTCACAGAACTGCAGCCATATTGACCTTTAAGGCAAGTAAAACTGTTAAAACCTGCAAAAAAAGTTGATTTTTTTTGTCCACTAGTAATTATCAGAAATGAGTATTTTCACCAGTTACAGATAACGCGTTTAAGCGAGAATTCCGAGTCTATTCACTCTGAGATGAGGGGAAACTCTGGGTTTTCACTTCAGAATCATAAGCCCCATTCACATGGATATTTCAGTTACTTTCCAGAAAGGACTGATGTTTGAATGCAAGCCAGAGCCGTTTATCTGAGAAATCTGCTCTGCCAATTCCCCAGCTCAAGACCTAGTAACTTTAAAAGGAATTTAGGAAAGGCAACGTTTAAATGGGAGCAGGAATTTGGAAAGCCACCAGGTTTTCTTCAATAAACTATGAATTCTTCTCTGTCTCCTTCCTCTTACAGAGCCAGACACTGTTTTATTTCCTCATTCATTGAGTCTGTATTCAAAGTTGTGGGATATTAATTTGTTACTTTGAGCGTTGAATGTTTCCGCTTTTATGTAGATCAGTCATTTCTTTGAAAAGTAGCTTTTTGCTTTCACATTCAAATATTGCACACTGTGAATTCACCTCCAGCACAGATGAAACCTCTGCATGTCCTGTTATACAACTGTGATTGCTGTCAGTCTGTTACAGAAGCTCCTGCACAATGACATATTCATTGCACAGAACAGGGAATTTTAGATTAAATAAAAAAAAAAAAAGAACTTTGAGAAAAGAGAAGGTCGCAGGTTCAAGACCTCCTTGGTCCGGGGTCTGGGACCTTTCTGTGTGGAGTTTGCATGTTCTCCCCGTGTCTGCGTGGGTTTTCACCGGGTACTCCGGCTTCCTCCCACAGTCCAAAAACATGCTCAGGTTAATTGGAGACTCTAAATTGCCCATATGTGTGAGTGTGTGAGTGAATGGTGTGTGTGCCCCACGATTGGCTGGCGACCATCTGGGGTGTATCCCTGCCTCTCGCCGTAACGCGCTGGGATAGGCTCCAGCAGACCCCTGCGACCCTAATGAGGAATAAGCAGGTATAGAAAATGACTGACTGACTGACTGACTGACTGACTTTGAGAAAAGTCAGTGAATGATGTGGAGCCCAGATTCAAATAGATGTGCAATCAATTAAAATCTACTGAATTTTAACTGGGGCGACACGGTGGAGCAGGGGTTAGCGCTGTTGCCTCACAGCAAGACCTCCTTGGTCCTGGGTCTGGGACCTTTCTGTGTGGAGTTTGCATGTTCTCCCCATGTCTGCGTGGGTTTTCACCGGGTACTCCGGCTTCCTCCCACAGTCCAAAAACATGCTGAGGTTAATTGGCGACTCTAAATTGCCCGTAGGTGTGAGTGTGTGAGTGAATGGTGTGTGTGCCCCACGATTGGCTGGTGACCATCCGGGGTGTATCCCTGCCTCTCACCGTAACACGCTGGGATAGGCTCCAGCAGACCATGTGACCCTAATGATGAATAAGCGGGTATAGAAGATGACTGACTGTATTTTAACTTTGATGCCTTGTGCAAATCGGCAAACACATTATTGATGGATCAGATTGTTTACAACCGTCTCTATATCTTTGATCCATGGATGTTTTAAATCATGAACTACATTTTCATCTTGAGCTGCTGCCTCTTGTTTTGTGCTTTATCCCCATCAAATCAATCCTCAACAAATATACTTAAATTTAATGTAGCTGTAGCTTGATACAATTAGAGTCCCAATTCATCATCATAACAAATAAAACTTTTACAGCTTGCGTCTGATTGGTGTGAGACATTCTGCTGTGTAATAATAACTGTTAATTTTAATTCACATTTCTTTAACATTGTCCCTCCTTTTCCTCCTGTCCTTCATCCCTCGGCCTCTTCATTTTAGGTGATGAAGAGAAACAGAACCACCATTGGATACATCCTGAACACACACACACACACACACACACACACACACACACACACACACACACACACACACACGCACATGTATGTCAGTCCTGCTGGGTGTGTTATTAACCCTCATTAGCCATTTCTCTCAGATATTAATGAAACCATCTCATGACTAATGCTTCCTGCTGAGCAAGCTCAGTGTGCATTTGTGCTTCGGCTAAAGAGTGGCAGAGGGAGAGGGGTCAGGGAGGAAGAGAGAGAAGATGGAGAGTGACCAGACAAGAAAACTTGGACGCACAGAAAAGGGTCTGAATGTGAGCCACAACGCTATAAAAATAGTAATATAACTCTAATTAGAAGGGCATTTGGAGAGCAACTGATGTGTGTTGATAGTCTCTCTTGATATTTGAGGTTTTTGAGGGTTTTTTTTCAGTTGCAGATTTTATGTTTTCAGGTTTTAATCTTTTTAAAAAAAAAATTTTACACCTTCAAATCTCACCTTTTCTTCACTTAATTTTATTTTGAATGCATAGTTTTATATTTCAAAGAAGCAAAACTTGAAACATGACTCCAAATGAATGATCATGTTGATCTATAACTGCTGGATGTGAAAATAAGAAACAAACAAGTTTAATATATGACCTTAAAGGTCCCATATCATAGAACATTTTAATGGCCTGATTATAGGAAGATCTAGTAGTTATAGAAATACTGTCTTTTGTTTCAAAACTTCACTCCACAGAGAAATGTACCTGGTCCAGAAACTGTGCCTTAAAATGAGCTGTCAGGACTTCTGTGAAGTTGTAATGTCACAACTATACAGTCACCGTTTTAGGAAATAATAATCAAATTTTGTTTGTTTGTATGTAGGATCTACTGTATAACAAAATGACAAAAAGAGCATATATAAATATTAAAGACAGAATGAGAAGAGCAGTCATGTATTACTTATGAACTTATAAAGGCAATACATATTTCGTTACAACATCACAAACTGCTGACATTTGTATTTTTACAGATAGATAAGTTGAGCTGTTATTGCTGCTGATGAATACTCACATCCCATCAGACTGGCTCATTTCTGGAACTCCAGGATTGGCCCAGGGCTCTGCAGAAGTGTCCCCCAGCTGTGAGGCCTTCAGGCTGGCCAGCTGACAACAAGAGCATCCCCCTTTTAATTCCTGGTTCCCTCTAGCTTAAGAAAAATGTGGCAAAAGGAGGAAATATGAAATAAATAATAAAATCTAAGCTAAAGCAACTATTTATACATCAAACAAACAAGCTTTTAAAATATAAAAGCCACTGAGGACTCATTTAAGTGATGTGAGTTGACTGTGTGCAGCATTTATTTTCTCCATTAAATGCTTTGGAATGAACATATCATGAATTCACATTTATGTCAGAATAATGAGCCAATTTGCCTACTCCATTTTATTTTATCTCACGGTAATGTCCATGCAATCAGTATCAGTGGAATTAGCTTTTTGAAGGCTACAACAATGTCAAACACTGTATTCAAATGCACTAAATAGAGCACCTCTCATCTGCAAACTCTTCATCTTGCTTCTGGACATTGATGTTTCTAAATTAAACTTCAGTGTCCATATGGGAGTCTTAAAACGTTTTATAATGTTTTACAGACTTCACAAATGTGACCATAAATGTATGTGTGGAGGTTATAGTAGGTGGATTAGCAGGAGTCTGTAGAACAATGTAGATGCAGCTGTTGGCTGCAAGTGATCAAATGTGATGGATTAAACACATTAGTGTGAGTGTGTTTATCCAAAATATGAGAATTAACTATGAACTGCAGAGTAACAGTTCACAACACACAGATCATC